>CM065806.1:35680469-36108500 GCA_033398695.1 Orobanche coerulescens | reverse complement strand
TTCTAAATAATATTTTTTTGAAGGCGACTAGCTTGACCAACACGACCAATCGTGCTGGTCTGACTGACCTGTGATACCCGTACTTTTTGTAAATCTTCTACTCTTGTGCTTTGTAATTTTTACACTCATGTAAGTGTTTAGTAAGCTTATATTAATCTTGGAAATATTGTCAATTGGATTTACACCCCTTTTCTTGTTCGGATCGTCGCTGTTTTCGGATCCTTGATGCGATTATACTACCTTCGTGTAATGGGTAGCGCACGCTACACACACCTTGTAGCGCACGCTAATTTAGTGAGGGTAGCGCACGCTATCCGTTACAATTAGCGCACGCTACTAATGTATTGGAGGCAGACAGTCCAGTAGCTACTGGACTGGAAAAGGGAATTCCTAGCGTACGCTAGGTGTGACTGGTAGCGTACGCTAGATTTTGGTGGTAGCGCGCCAAAGAGAGCAAAGCTGGGGACAGTAGGTTCTGGACTGGGCACTGACTACCAGGTAGCGCACGCTATTAGAAATAATTAGCGCACACTAATTGAAGTCACTAGCGCACGCTATGAGCAAGTGTTAGCGTACGCTAACGGAGCTGGCAGAGGCTACTGGATTGCCTGGTGAGTCCGATAGCGCGCGCTATTTTTCATGGCTAGCGCACGCTAGTCCCTATTTAGTATAAATAGGACATCTCCATTCCCAAATCGTCATTTCTTTCTTCCTTCACCTCCTTGGACGATTTTAGGCGATTCCGGGCGATTTGTGAGGAGTTCTTCGAGATGCAATTATCTAGCAACATCTTTGAGTTTCTAGTTCGGATTTATCAACGTTTAATCCTCTCCACCGCTCCAAATCAAGGTAAACTTCTCACAACCCTAGATTTTCGGGATTTGGGGATTTTCCATCCGATTTCTTCGATCCAGCTTATTGTTATGTTAGAATATATCGATTACGAGTTATCTACCTTGGATACATGTTTTCCTATGGATTTATTGGTATATTTCCGGAGTTCTTGAGTGTTTGGGATATTTGACTTGCGATTCACTATCCAAGAGAATTATTCCCGGAACACATGTATCGGGGTAGTAAATTCGGGTGATTCCAACTTATTTTCATACCGATGGGGTTTTGATAATTGAATTACGAACTTGTCTAGGTTCGGAGTTGTCGAATCCTTCAATCTTGGTACCTTGTCGTTCGTACCTTTTCCTCTCGATTCCAGGCAAGTGATTCTTGTAAAAGTTATGTTCTTAAATGTGAAAAGTAATGCATGTGATTGTGAGAGTTGCTTTCGTTCACTCCGAGAGGACCCGACGGGGTCGAGGAGGGTTCCGCTTATGTCGGTTCCGTGAACATTTGGGTTAGCCACTCCGAGATGATCCGACGGGGTCGAGGAGGGATTCGCGCATTGTCGAGTCCACGGTTAATCAAGAGATATCATCATTTCTAAATATGTTTGGATAATTGCATTTTCCGGAAAATCATTATCATAGCTTTGAATTGGTGCATATGCTTTTATGTATATGACTTGACACTTCACTTGTAATACCTGCCCTAACCCCTCTCGTTTGGGGAAAATTACTTTTGTGTTTTTCAGGTCCTAAGGAACCATACGAGCGAGCACCGGGACGATACGATGAGGACGGCGAGGCGTGATACTGTGGCTAGTTGTGTTCCATTTTGTTTGGTCGTTGTTCTCTTTGGTCCATTTTATCCTTGTAATAATAAATGGTACTCGAGTACTTTAGGAAAGTCCTTTTCCATTGTCGTACAACTTATTGTATTTCTTCATGGTATTGTTTGTCCGTGGTTGAACTTCCTTGTTTGTATCGAATTTATTGATTCCCAAGTGGATTTTGTCAAATTTTGATACGTTGTGAGTGAGATGAGCCTAGTGGGTCCCAGGTTGGGATTTACGGCACTGTGATATTCTCTAAATATCTCGGGGGGTGTTACAGAATTTGGTATTAGAGCTTAGGTTTATGGATACCTAGGCTGTCGGGTTGCTGGGTCTAAATGTATTATTCCAAGAACACAGTATCATCGCGCTGCCGTCATCTCGTACGACCGGTACTCGTAAGTTTCCTATCTTATTTACCCTCTTTATTCACTCACTATCATTCGATTATGGGACATGAGAAGTCCATATTCTAGATGGCATTGCTTCGAGCTATTCTTATGATTTTACTTACATTTTTTCTTTAGAATGTCAACTGGTAGAGGACGTGGATGCGGCCGTGGTCGTGGCCGAGGGCGTGGCGCAGCCGGTGGAGCGGCCATGTCCCTCAGCTCGGTAGAAGGCTCAGCTACGCCTAGCTTGTCGGACTCTATTCAACCTAGCACCGGTAGTCATCAGGAGCCGTCATCCAGTCTGGGAACTTCTACAGGGAGCCAACCGAATGTGGGTGTTGCCACCATACTGCAGCAAGTGGCGAACCAAATGGCTCTTTTAACCCAGACGGTACAGCTTAACCAACCACCTCCTATTACTGACACTGGCGCTGAGAAGTGGTTACAAGATGTTATTCGTATGCGCCCTCCCCAATTTATTGGTGCAGATGATCCGATCGGCTGGGAAGATTGGATTAATGAGATGAATAAAGTTTTCATGGTCGTGAATTGTCCAGAGGCACGTAAGGTGCCAGTTGCCCAGTACTTCCTATCAAGGGATGCGGCTAGCTGGTGGCAAGCTATTGCACCTCAGGATCGTGAGGTTTCATGGGACGAGTTTAAGGAATTGATGGAGGCCGAGTTCTGCCCGTGGCCTGTTCAGGAGGCCAGGATTCGAGCCTTTTATGAAGCTAAACCCCAGGATGTCCCTGTATCTCAAGCAATCATTGAATACAACCGTCAACTCAACCATGTGAAAAATCAAGTGAAGGAAGAGAGAGATAGAATTCGTCACTTTGATATGCGAATGAAGCCAAAAGTTCGGCACTATATGTCGGGCTTCGCTTGCACCACATTGAAGGAGTATCAAGATAGGGCACTAGCCTATGATATGTCCTTCACTACTACCGAAACGACAAGTGAGAGTAAGAAGCAGAAGACCACTGGAAAGTTTTCTAGCGGTAGAGGTGGCAACCAGCGGGTATCGCAGTCGGCAAGCTATACAACCAAAGGGTCTTCCCGTGCATCGGGAGGTAAACGGAATTTCGTAGAGTGCTAATGTGTCCAACCGGGTTGTGACATGTTTTAATTGTGGCCAACAGGCCATCTTAATCGTGATTGTGGTCTACCCCACCGAAGTGTTTTAATTGCGGCCGGGAAGGCCACAGAGCCATGTCTTGTACGGAAGAAGAAACTCCACTTGGAACTCGGCATCAGCCCCTACGCTGGAGAACCGAGTGTTAATCGAAGTCATCTACGGGTCGGCCATCCCGAGTTACGGCCGAGGCGAGGCCTCATTAGGGGAGTCCCTAGTCCGGTTCGATGCAACCTCGTGTCTATGAGATGAGGAAAGCTGGAGATCCAGAGGCTACCATGGCGACAGGTATCATTTCTCTTTTGTCTCATCCAGTTAGAGTGCTTTTTGATTCTGGTGCTTCTCATTCGTTCATCTCTTTGGATTGTGTGCGTCGATTGAATATTGAGGGCTTGTCTCCTTGTGAGTCCTTTGTGGTTAAGTTGCCCAGTGGTGATAGAATCGTGGGAGACAAAGAAGTTAGAGATTGCCCGGTGTTAATCGCTGAGAGAGTGTGGTTTTCGAATTTGATAGTCGTAGACATTGTCGATGAAGATCTAATCCTCGGTGACGATTGGCTCGATAGACACGGTGCAGTAATGAATTATCGTACGAAGATCATATCAATGTTAGCCAAACACGGTACCGAACACCATTTTGCGGGGTACAAGAGGGGATGTCAGAAATTTTTGATTAGTGCCTTGAAGGTGACAAAACTTATTAGAAAGGGCTGTGTTGGGTATTGGTGTTATGCCATGAAAGTCGAAGATGGGAAAGTTGAACTTCCCTCGATTCCTGTTGTAAGTGATTTTCCGGATGTTTTCCCAGATGAATTACCGGGACTACCACCGGGGCGGGAAGTTGAATTTACAATTGATTTGGAGTCAGGAGCAACCCCGATTTCTAAGGCACCGTATCGTATGGCACCTTCAGAAATGCAAGAGTTGAAGAAACAACTGGGAGAATTGTTGGATAAAGGTATATTAGACCCAGTGCCTCGCCATGGGGTGCACCGGTCTTGTTCGTAAGGAAGAAAGATGGTTCACTACGTTTGTGTATTGATTATCGGGAACTGAACAAAGTGACCATTAAGAATAAATACCCTTTGCCGCGTATCGATGATTTGTTTGATCAATTGCAGGGAGCCGCGGTGTTCTCGAAAATTGATTTGAGGTCCGGTTACTATCAACTTCACATTAAGGAATCCGACGTTCCTAAAGCGCTTTAAATGAGGTATGGACACTATGAGTTTGTGGTTATGCCTTTTGGGTTAACCAACGCACCGGCGATATTTATGCAATTGATGAATAAAATATTTATTGAGCATCTTGATAATTGTGTAGTCGTTTTTATCGACGATATTTTGGTCTACTCTCGAGATGAAGAGGAACACGCTCGGCATTTGCGATTGGTGTTGGAGATTTTGAGGACTCAGCACCTCTATGCAAAGTTTTCTAAGTGTGAATTCTGGCTGAAGGAAGTCATGTTTCTCGGACATGTGATTTCAGCGGAAGGGGTTCGGGTAGATCCCCAGAAAATTGAGGCAGTGTTAGATTGGGCTCCACCCAGGAACGTGAAGGAGGTTCGTAGCTTTTTGGGTCTGGCCGGATACTACCGGAGGTTCGTCGAGGGGTTCTCCAAACTTGCTCGACCACTTACTCAATTACTCCAGAAGTCCGAAAGGTTCGAATGGAATGAAGAGAGACAACGGAGTTTCGAAGAGCTGAAAAGGCGTATGACTACCGCGCCGGTTTTAGCCCTACCTCAGGGAGTCGGTGGGTATTAGGTTTATTGTGATGCATCAGGACAAGGACTTGGGTGCGTACTCTTGCAGCATGATAAGACGATTGCCTATGCTTCACGGCAACTTAAGCCGTATGAGCTGAATTATCCTACCCATGATTTGGAATTAGCTGCTGTAGTGTTTGCACTGAAGATCTGGCGCCACTATTTGTACGGTTCTTCATGTCGAATTTATACCGACCACAAGAGCCTAAAGTATATTTTTAGCCAGAAAGAGCTGAATATGAGACAACGACGTTGGTTAGAGCTGATAAAGGATTATGATCTGGAAATCCTTTACCATCCAGGAAAGCCTAACGTTGTAGCTGATGCGTTGAGCCGGAAGTCGATATCTCTTCAGATGCTTGAGGCCCTTATGCCTCAAGTTAAGATCAGACGGGAGTTAATTGAGCAGTGAGTCAAGTACGGATCCAACGGGTTCAGGGTCAGATGTGTACTCTTGAGGCTATTCCGTCCTTGATCGACGACGTCGGGGAAAAACAGGAGAATGACCCAATGCTTGTCCAACTGAAGGCGGACGTGGAAAAAGGGAAAGCCCCTTGTTTTATGATCCACGAGGATGGCATTTTGAAATTTCAAGGTAGGATTTGTGTTCCGAATGACTCAGAGCTGAGACAGAGAATACTTCGAGAAGCCCATGATACACCTTACTCGATCCATCCTGGGACGAGTAAGATGTACAAGGATCTTAAAAGGAGTTTTTGGTGGAATAATATGAAGAGAGATGTCACCGAGTTTGTGTCAAGGTGTTTGACATGTCAACAAGTCAAAATTGAGCATCAACGGCCGGCCGGGCTGTTGAAACCTCTCCCTATTCCCGAATGGAAATGGGAGGATATTACCATGGATTTCATCACCGGGATGCCGAGGACTAAGTCGGGGATGAATATGATTTGGGTTGTTGTTGACCGGTTGACTAAGTCGGCACATTTTCTTGGCATTAAGGACACGTGGGGACCGGAGCGATTGTCCCGGATTTTTATATCGGAGATTGTGAGATTACACGGTACGCCAAAGTCTATTGTTTCCGATCGTGATGGCCGTTTCGTGTCGCATTTTTGGAAGACGGTCCATCAAGCCTTGGGCACCGAATTGAGGTTGAGTACTTCCTTCCACCCACAGTCTGACGGTCAGACTGAGCGGACGATCCAGACATTGGAAGATATGCTGAGGGCGTGTGCCCTGGATTGGAGTACCGATTGGGAAATACACCTACCTTTGATCGAGTTCACTTACAATAATAGCTGGCACACATCGATCAAGATGGCACCTTTTGAGGCATTGTATGGTAGGCGGTGTAGATCTTCACTTTGTTGGGATGAAGCTTCAGATTTAGTCGGGACGGAACCCGATATGTTGATGGAAACCAAAGAGAAGATTTCCATCATCCGAGACCGACTGTTAACCGCTCAGAGTCGACAAAAATCCTATGCCGACAATCGTCGTCGGCCCTTGGAATTTGATGTGGGTGATCATGTCCTACTCAAAGTATCACCGATTAGAGGAGTCTTCAGGTTCGGGAAAAGGGGCAAACTTAGTCCGAGATATATTGGACCATTTGAGATTCTCGACAGAATTGGGGAACTGGCCTATCGATTGGCTTTACCTCCAGCCCTTATCCATGTTCACAGTGTGTTCCATGTTTCCCAACTGAGGAGGTATGTCCCTGACCCGAGTCATATCATTGATTACGGGGACATCGAGATCGCAGAGGATGTCACATTTGAAGAGAAGCCAGTGAAAGTACTAGAGCATCGAGTAAAACAACTCCGGCACAAAACCATACCGTTGGTTAAAGTTCAGTGGTCACGACACGGAGTTGAGGAAGCGACGTGGGAAACCGAGGAAAGCATACGCACTAGATACCCAGAGTTATTCATTTCTTAAGTTTCGGGACGAAACTTCATTTTAGAGGGGGAGGATGTGATACCCGTACTTTTTGTAAATCTTCTACTCTTGTGCTTTGTAATTTTTACACTCATGTAAGTGTTTAGTAAGCTTATATTAATCTTGGAACTCTTGTCAATTGGATTTACACCCCTTTTCTTGTTCGGATCGTCGCTGTTTTCGGATCCTTGATGCGATTATACTACCTTCGTGTAATGGGTAGCGCACGCTACACACACCTTGTAGCGCACGCTAATTTAGTGAGGGTAGCGCACGCTATCCGTTATAATTAGTGCACGCTACTAATGTATTGGAGGCAGACAGTCCAGTAGCTACTGGACTAGAAAAGGGAATTCCTAGCGTACGCTAGGTGTGACTGGTAGCGTACGCTAGATTTTGGTGGTAGCGCACGCTACGTTACTAGAGTAACGTGCGCTAAAGAGAGCAAAGTCGGGACGAGGGTTCTGGTAGGCACCGACTACCGTGTAGCGCACGCTATTAGAAATAATTAGCGCACGCTAATTGAAGTCACTAGCGCACGCTATGAGCAGGTGTTAGCGTACGCTAACGGAGCTGGCAGAGGCTACTGGATTGCCTGGTGAGTCCGATAGCGCGCGCTATTTTTCATGGCTAGCGCACGCTAGTCCCTATTTAGTATAAATAGGACATCTCCGTTCCCAAATCGTCATTTCTTCCTTCCTTCACCTCCTTGGACGATTTTAGGCGATTCCGGGCGCTTTGTGAGGAGTTCTTCGAGCTGCAATTATCTAGCAACATCTTTGAGTTTCTAGTTCGGATTTATCAACGTTTAATCCTCTCCACTGCTCCAAATCAAGGTAAACTTCTCACAACCCTAGATTTTTGGGATTTGGGGATTTTCCATCTGATTTCTTCGATCCAGCTTGTTGTTATGTTAGAATATATCGATTACGAGTTATCTACCTTGGATACATGTTTTCCTACGGATTTATTGGTATATTTCCGGAGTTCTTGAGTGTTTGGGATATTTGACTTGCGATTCACTATCCAAGATAATTATTCCCGGAATACATGTATCGGGGTAGTAAATTCGGGTGATTCCAACTTATTTTCATACCGATGGGGTTTTGATAATTGAATTACGAACTTGTCTAGGTTCGGAGTTGTCGAATCCTTCAATCTTGGTACCTTGTCGTTCGTACCTTTTCCTCTCGATTCCAGGCAAGTGATTCTTGTGAAAGTTATGTTCTTAAATGTGAAAAGTAATGCATGTGATTGTGAGAGTTGCTTTCGTTCACTCCGAGAGGACCCGACGGGGTCGAGGAGGGTTCCGCTTATGTCGGTTCCGTGAACATTTGGGTTAGCCACTCCGAGATGATCCGACGGGGTCGAGGAGGGATTCGCGCATTGTCGAGTCCACGGTTAATCAAGAGATATCATCATTTCTAAATATGTTTGGATAATTGCATTTTTCGGAAAATCATTATCATAGCTTTGAATTGGTGCATATGCTTTTATGTATAAGACTTGACACTTCACTTGTAATACCTGCCCTAACCCCTCTCGTTTGGGGAAAATTACTTTTGTGTTTTTCAGGTCCTAAGGAACCATACGAGCGAGCACCGAGACGATACGAAGAGGACGGCGAGGCGTGATACTGTGGCTAGTTGTGTTCCATTTTGTTTGGTCGTTGTTCTCTTTGGTCCATTTTATCCTTGTAATAATAAATGGTACTCGAGTACTTTAGGAAAGTCCTTTTCCATTGTCGTACAACTTCTTGTATTTCTTCATGGTATTGTTTGTCCGTGGTTGAACTTCCTTGTTTGTATCGAATTTATTGATTCCCAAGTGGATTTTGTCAAATTTTGATACGTTGTGAGTGAGATGAGCCTAGTGGGTCCCAGGTTGGGATTTACGGCACTGTGATATTCTCCGAATATCTCGGGGGGTGTTACATGACCATCACAGTCTGGGTTCCCTGTCGTTAGCCAGAGTTGCGCACGAGGCCATTTCTTCTGATTCGTTGGATGCATTTGCCTACGTGACTCAGAAAGCATTTCCGAACCGTCCCGAGGAGCATGTAAGTCTTTTTTTATTTTATTTTAGTAATAAAATAAATGCCTTTGTATCATACTTTTATTGATATTCAAATATTTATTTTCATATTAACTTAGGAGCGTGTGCGGGAGGAGTCTTATAGGATGCTTGCTGAGATTGCTCGGGAGCAGATCCGGACTTAGCGAGACCGACCTCGATTACGCCATTAGACGATCGATCAGCCGATCCTTATGTTCGCGCTAGGTGTGGGGTACCGTCTACCCTCCTAGAGGTAGTCGGTACCGCACTAAGATGATGGGAGCCGAGGGTCACCATGTATTGAAAGATACCCCGGCCTGGCCGCCTCGCGGACGGATGCACGGATCGCCTATCTCGAGGAGCAGCTGAGGGCGAGAGGGAGCTCCGGCCGAGAATGAAAGGAGGACTCAGACGGTTACATGAGAGCGAGCAGAGGATCGAGTCGCGGTTAGATAGTTTCCAGAGACAAAGAGCAGCCATGATGGACTATATGATGACGCCGACCTGCACCATTACTCAGCCGGATCTGCAGCACTGCTCCACCGCCTTCTCTCTTCTGGACAGACCCCATCTTCACACCTCGTGACGAGGATCTAGGGGATGGTGGTAATCCTTCTACTACTACATTTCGACATTTAGATGATTTTGGCAGTGGATTCTAGTTGTGTTGTTGTAGTACTCTTGTATATTTATATTTGTGTTACAATTGTGTAAGTGATTTTATTGACACTACTAGTATGTTGATGAAATTAATGTTCTTGAATATGTTGTGCGTTGATTGTTGTTGATAATGAGAGCTGGTGTATAAAAATTGCAGGTGCAAAAAATACAGGTTTTGGGATCCCAAAATCTGAATTAATTTTTTTTTTAAAAAAGGGTTTTAGCCGACGACATATAAGACGGTCGTCGGCTAAAGTAAATTTTTTTTAAAAAGGGTTTTAGTCGACGACAAATAAAACGGTCGTCGGCTAAAGTAATTTTTTTTTTTTTTAAAAAATAGGGTTTTAGCCGACGACCTGTAAGACGGTCGTCGGCTAAAATAATTTTTTTTTTAAAAATGGTTTTAGCCGACGACATATAAGACGGTCGTCGGCTAAACTATATTTTTTTTTTTTAAAAAAAATGGTTTTCGCCGACCGTCTCGTTAAGGTCGTCGGCTAAATTGTTTTTTTTTTTCCAACAAGTTTAGCCGACGACCGTGTAGTAGTGGTCGGCTAATGGTTGAACTTTAGCCGACGACTGCACAAAGGTCGTCGGCTAAACCTTGGCCGACGAATATCGGCCGACGGTTTTTAGCCGACGGCTGGCATGATTAGCCGACGACTTTGGGGTTTAGCCGACCACTTTAAGTCGTCGGCTAAAGTCTGATTTTTGGTAGTGAATGTAACACCCCCAAAACCGTATGGGAATATTACACGCCGTAAACCCTTTCCACAAGGATCTACCAGGCTAAACATCCATAAACAACCAAATGCTTGCCCAGCCAGGGTCAAACAATATAATAATACAGACCGTTAAGGTCACTTACACATAAACACACAGACCGATGAGGTCACACAACTCTATCAACAGGACTGACTAACAACATTACCCATACAGGGGTCGAAATACAATACAGCGGAAGACTGAAATCAACTCTGACAACACAAAAAAAATCAAAATAACTCTCGACTCATGATTAGTATCGCAGCTCGTCATCCTCTTGTGCAAATCCTGTGACTGCTCCCCTGAATCTGCATGTACACGACGCAAACAGACATCCACCCCCGACACGGGGTTAGTAAAACTCCACTGTTTTACTAGTGCAAGTATCAAACCATACGAAATGTAACAAGCAAATAGCAACTACGAATTTAATACCGAAATCAATTATCAAAATGTTCCCGAGAAGTTTTAGAATTTCGAACTCAAATAAGAGATATTTGAAAAGGAACACATCATCTCGGGATTTTTAAAGCGAGAAAATCTTTTGGACCTCGAGTCCCAATTTACAAAACCTTTTCGTAAACAATAGGGCCTTAGCCCGATTCTCGTTCAAAGCACACCAAATAATATATCATTATGAGTCCGAGATCTATATTTAAAATGTTACCCGAATCATCTTTACACGATCACTGTTCGTACACATCATGTACCGAACTCCGGAGGCCTCGACGGACCTTACCCGACCACACATACCGTTTCGCACATCATGTACCGAACTCCAGAGGCCTCAACGGACCCTACCCGGCCACACACACTGTTCGTACACATCATGTACCGAACTCCGGAGGCCTCAACGGGCCCTACCCGGCTACAGCATCGTTCGTACACATCATGTACCGAACTCCAGAGGTCTCGTCAGACCCTACCTGGATCACACACCTTGTCCGTACACGTCATGTACCGGACACCAGAGGCCTCGTCAGACCCTACCTGGTTCACACACTTTGTTCGTACACATCATGTACCGAACTCCAGAGGCCTCGTCAGACCCTACCTGGATCACACACACATCGACTCGACACAATTCATAATCATTAAATGTCAAGTCATTCCACATTACGCCGAATGTACAATACAACAAGTAAACCAAAACAACACAAACATCATGATCATCACAACGACTCTTAACCAACACAACACACATTCGGTACACAATACGTTGAACAACCACGTGTACAACCATCTCATATGTACATCGCAATCCTGCACAAATGGCACAACGCCTAACACGGATACCAATATATCACTATTATCACAAGCCTTCAAGTTTCGGAAAACACAACCAACTCAAACGGAACATATTTACGGAGGCAAGCAAAATCGTCATACATATCATACGTAATTACTAGTCACAAGATACAAGTCGTATAATAAGATACTTGCCTTAATAACCGCTACCAAACGCTCCGAAGAACACGGTTCGACCGGGAAGCTCGAACCCCAAAGAAGGCAACGAACGGAACGGTTCCGACTCGAGTTCTTCACAAGAATTCGTTCCTAAGTCACAACGATATCAATTCAATCACAATTCTACGAAAACGTATGGAACTTCCCAAGTTCTACCCATTGAAGCATTTTATCGGACACTTTGAAGGCGTAGTCCAATTCAATCGATTATTCAAAGAAATACTCAAATCCGTTCCACAAAACTTCAAGGGTATTGAATGATTACGAGTTTACAATCAAGTTTCATCAAATCTGAATCAAAACAAAGAAAATCGCCAAAACACCAAGAAACCCCAAGAACATCCAAAACCAAAAGTTTAGGTGTTCTTACCTTCGATCCGGTGGAAGATGATGTTAATACTTGATCCAAACTTACAATAAATGTTTATATTTGTTGATTCTACTCAAATACATCGATCTATGGTGAAAAATCGCGAAAGAACGAAGAAAAGTGGAAAATGCCGATATGACTTGGTCCAGCCTTAAATAGCCGGACATCACGGACGCTTACGTGCGAATCGGCCGGCCCTTACGTACGAATCGCCATGGCGAAGTCTCGCCGTAAATGCGGCATCGTTACGCACGAATCGGCCAGTGGCCTTACGTGCGTAATCGCCTTACGACGTAGCCGCCGGTCACTACCGACGCGTTACTCGGCCAGTGGCTGGCCCTCAAGATGCCCGGCCATGACTCGGCCGGACCAACTCCGACGGCCCGAACGACCCCGAAACCCGAACTCGAGTACGAATCGAAGATACGGTTACGAAGTACTCAAAATACGAATCCGAGCACTAATAGAACACACGATTCCGACTACCCGAAGGCTCGAAATTCGACAACGGAAAGTAATTACCCCAAACTTTGGGAAATTACGAAAATGGCCCAAAACGCCCAAAAATCACGATACATGATCGAATAACCAAACCGAAGCTTGCAACATGAATAATAACATTAAATGGACTTCCGAGAAACTCGAACAACGCTTTGGACGAGATTCGCGAGAATCGAACTCATGTGCGGAAAAGTCATTTAAGAACACGAAACTCAACAAAACGATACCGAAACGAACTCGGATGACAAAAAGTGTAGAATTAAATATCCTCGAATGACGAAACGGTCAAAAGCGAGTTGTCGAAACGGACTCTCCGAAAAATGAAAATTAATGAATCAAATCGGATATTACATTCTACCCTCCTTAAAAGAAGTTTCGTCCAAACTTAAAACAAGTAGGGAGAGGCAATATCCCGACAGAAAACTCAACAAGATACACAAGAAACGCGTAACTTTCGTCCATTGGCGAAACGTTACAAGCAACGCGAAGAATATACAATGACAACACGCCACACGATTTACCATAACAACGCCACCGGCAATGATTCAAAACAATAACGATCAATTAACGACGCATCACATACCACATCATATGCACACATTTAATCAAGGAAATGTACGCGACAACAAGTCGCACCCGATTAAAACGGCTATGCGATAGAAACAAATAGAGTATTACGATAGAAGTCATTCCGATTCTCATCAACAAGAAAATGTCCGACGTCATAACACAAACAATTCAAGATAACAGAAAATGAGAATACCGGATATTACATTCTATCATACAAAAAATAAGTTTCGTCTCGAAACTTAAACTAAGGTTATCACAGTGATACGAAACAAAATATAACGACACAAAATAAAATACCATACTCATGACCTCGTGGTCCACTGACACGCCTCCGTAGGTTCAACAACTAAACGGGAACTTACACAAAAATAAATATCATTAAACAAGTTCCAAATGTAAAAGCGTCACAAAAACATCTCTACACGCGAAACAATCCGTGTAGCGAGTACCAAAAACACCATCACTAGACATCACCGCCCTCCTAAGTAGGAATAGAATTCGGTCCCTTATCATCTCGGCAATAATATCGCGATCTTGAACTCGATGCCCCTCGTGTCCACAATTATAACAAGTCACCGGCGGTTTCTTACAATGCGCGCTTCATGGCCTAGAACGTTACGGTTGAAACACCTAGGAGCATTACTGAACTCAAAGACACCGACTTGGGTCTTTTGGGTTCTCTAACTGACCGAGAAGGTCCCATACTCGGCTGATACGAGGGTTGAGGTGTGGGAATCCCAATTCCCTTACTTCCCGATGCGTCATCGGAAATCTTCTGCTTTTTCGCTACCGATACGGACTCGGTAGACATTATAGCCATCTCAAACGCCAAGGCTCGATCCTGATAGTCCTTCAAGATTGTACATAAAAGGAGCCATACACCGCCGAATCCGAGGTTTCATACGCATATCGAAATAACGAACCTTATACGCCTCACTTTTCACCGATCCGAACATAACACAACTGTCGATTATAATCGACTATCGCTGGATATCGACAAGTCTCGGGCGTAGCGAGAAAAACTCGACAATCCTACGCTCTTTAACGGGCGGCGGACAATACTCGGCCTCCATGGCGCTTTGAATTCACCAAGTAGCGATACGATCACTAGGCGCTACGGCCTCCCACCACTCTACGACTTCCTGTCGAGTAGGTATTGAGCAATAGGCACTCTTCTCTCATCGGGGCAAGCTACATCATCAAATGTTACGTCAACCATTGGAAGAGCCAATTCTCCCACCTAACGAGTCCAAGAACCTACAAAACGGGCGGGTGCATTCTCATCACATCTCGTAACCACTTATCGGCTCCGTTATCTTCATCCGAATCCCGTCTCGGTACGGCCCGATTCATATGCGCCAACCGGTCACACACCGACGAAGGATGGTGGCGGCGTCAATATCAACATTACCTCGGATGATTGCTGCCGATCACGACCACGACTACGACCACGCCCTCGCCACGGCCTCTCGGCATCTTGGATGGACGACCAATAAGAATAACACATCCAAACAAATATCACAACGTCAAGATAAGACAATAAATAGCAGCACGTTAAAACATCAACTCCAAGTCATCACACAAGTGACGAACTAACACTGTAATTTTAGAACTTCATTAAAAAAAAAAAATAATCCACACAGTCACATCAACAGAGATGTTTGGATTTTACAAAATCAAACACGGTCAAAACCACACACGTATCGCAGGGATCAAACACTAACAACAAAAATAAAATGTTTCCGGGGTATTATTCAAATGATAAAATTTTAAATTCTCAAGTTTGAAAAAAAAAGAATTGGTGAAATGAATTTTTTTGAAAACACTTATAATACCTCGGTCGTTTAATTAAAACCATGTACCTCATTATCAAACTGTTTTGATTGAAGCTATTTGCAAAACAACACATCGAGGCTTCAATCTTTTCGCTAGACGATATCGTCAAAATGACCTTATCAATATATCATTATCTTTGCTAGCGTTATACGGGGTAACAACATGTTACCACGCCATCCATCACTGATATATCAACAGAGATTAAATAATCAAGGGGCACGGGTACAACTGTAATAACAAATTTCTACCGGGTCAGTCAAAAGTTTACGGCCGTAACAATATGCAGTTTACGGCCGTAACAATATGCAGTTTACGGCCGTAACAACTCTGAGCTTACGGCCGTAATGGAAAACATCTTACGGCCGTAACATCTAGCTGCAGGACTGCAGAATTGTCATAGTAGCCCCCAACACACAAACACATAACATTTAAATTCCGAAAATTAGGGTCGTTATGCAAAACAAGATTTTTCCAAAAATTTTGATTTCCACAAAAATGCTCAAATCAGTAGTCTTTAAGGAAAAACGTTTTCAAAGCTACCCGTAGCGGGTATAATTACAACAATCCAAAATAGTCGATATTAAAACCACATGCCCAAATGGCAAACAGGGTCGCCAATTCAATCACATACATCTCATGGCATCAAGTTTAAACACACAACAAAATCATTCATTGGAGTTTCCCACAACTCTACCGTAAAACCCATCAAGGTTCACAACTTTCACACCATACCAACCCACATGGTGGTTCAAGGGCCAAACATCAATACATCCAGTTCTATACACGTACATCGTATCCAAGTATCGAATACAACTTCATTACACAACACTGTGTAAATAAAATTATGCACCACAAATATCACACCTAAATGAAATCATGAACACAGATATTATGCATAAAAGAGGAGACTTACGTCCACAGGCCGCACGAAGACGACGGTCGCCCACGATACTAATCTCATCCGACAACATATCCAACGCGTTGTGACTACGCACAACTCAACTTGTCACCTGACGACTCGAACGACAAGACAACACATTACTCAACAAATCACAACTCGACTCGACCCGACAGCCTAGGTTTCCGCCACCTAAGCTCTGATACCATAAATGTAACACCCCCAAAACCGTATGGGAATATTACACGCCGTAAACCCTTTCCACAAGGATCTACCAGGCTAAACATCCATAAACAACCAAATGCTTGCCCAGCCAGGGTCAAACAATATAATAATACAGACCGTTAAGGTCATTTACACATAAACACACAGACCGATGAGGTCACACAACTCTATCAACAGGACTGACTAACAACATTACCCATACAGGGGTCGAAATACAATACAGCGGAAGACTGAAATCAACTCTGACAACACAACAAAAATCAAAATAACTCTCGACTCATGATTAGTATCGCAGCTCGTCATCCTCTTGTGCAAATCCTGTGACTGCTCCCCTGAATCTGCATGTACCTGGACGCAAAACAGACATCCACCCCCCGATTACTCGGGGGTTAGTAAAACTCCACTGTTTTACTAGTGCAAGTATCAAACCATACGAAATGTAACAAGCAAATAGCAACTACGAATTTAATACCGAAATCAATTATCAAAATGTTCCCGAGAAGTTTTAGAATTTCGAACTCAAATAAGAGATATTTGAAAAGGAACACATCATCTCGGGGATTTTTAAAGCAGAAAATCTTTTGGACCTCGAGTCCCAATTTACAAAACCTTTTCGTAAACAATAGGGCCTTAGCCCGATTCTCGTTTCAAAGCACACCAAATAATATATCATTATGAGTCCGAGATCTATATTTAAAATGTTACCCGAACAATCACTGCTACACGATCACTGTTCGTACACATCATGTACCGAACTCCGGAGGCCTCGACGGACCTTACCCGGACCACACATACTGTTCGTACACATCATGTACCGAACTCCAGAGGCCTCAACGGACCCTACCCGGCCACACACACTGTTCGTACACATCATGTACCGAACTTCGGAGGCCTCAACGGGCCCTACCCGGCTACAGCATCGTTCGTACACATCATGTACCGAACTCCAGAGGTCTCGTCAGACCCTACCTGGATCACACACCTTGTCCGTACACGTCATGTACCGGACACCAGAGGCCTCGTCAGACCCTACCTGGTTCACACACTTTGTTCGTACACATCATGTACCGAACTCCAGAGGCCTCGTCAGACCCTACCTGGATCACACACACATCGACTCGACACAATTCATAATCATTAAATGTCAAGTCATTCCACATTACGCCGAATGTACAATACAACAAGTAAACCAAAACAACACAAACATTATGATCATCACAACGACTCTTAACCAACACAACACACATTCGGTACACAATACGTTGAACAACCACGTGTACAACCATCTCATATGTACATCGCAATCCTGCACAAATGGCACAACGCCTAACACGGATACCAATATATCACTATTATCACAAGCCTTCAAGTTTCGGAAAACACAACCAACTCAAACGGAACATATTTACGGAGGCAAGCAAAATCGTCATACATATCATACGTAATTACTAGTCACAAGATACAAGTCGTATAATAAGATACTTGCCTTAATAACCGCTACCAAACGCTCCGAAGAACACGGTTCGACCGGGAAGCTCGAACCCCAAAGAAGGCAACGAACGGAAGGGTTCCGACTCGAGTTCTTCACAAGAATTCGTTCCTAAGTCACAACGATATCAATTCAATCACAATTCTACGAAACGTATGGAACTTCCCAAGTTCTACCCATTGAAGCATTTTATCGGACACTTTGAAGGCGTAGTCCAATTCAATCGATTATTCAAAGAAATACTCAAATCCGTTCCACAAAACTTCAAGGGTATTGAATGATTACGAGTTTACAATCAAGTTTCATCAAATCAATCAAAACAAAGAAAATCGGCCAAAACACCAAGAAACCCCAAGAACATCCAAAACCAAAAGTTTAGGTGTTCTTACCTTCGATCCGGTGGAAGATGATGTTAATCCATGATTCCAACTTCCAAAACATGTTTATATAAGTTGATTCTACTCAAAACCATCGATCTATGGTGAAAAATCGCGGAAGGAATGAAGAAAAGTGGAAAATGCCGGATATGACTCGGTCCAGGCCTTAAATAGCGGACATCGCCGGACGCTTACGTACGAATCGGCCGCCCTTACGTACGTAACCGCCATGGCCAAGTCTCGCCAGAATGCCGGCATCGTTACGCACGTAATCGGCCAGTGGCCTTACGTGACGTAACCGGCCTTACGTACGTAGCCGGTCACTACCGTCGTTACTCGGCCGGTGGCCCGCCTCAAAGATGCCCAAACATGACTCGGCCGGGACCAACTCCGACGGCCCGAACGACCCGAAACCCGAACTCGAGTACGAATCGAAGATACGGTTACGAAGTACTCGAAAATACGAATCCGAGCACTAATAGAACACACGATTCCGACTACCCGAAGGCTCGAAATTCGACAACGGAAAGTAATTACCCCAAACTTTGGGAAATTACGAAAATGGCCCAAAACGCCCAAAAATCACGATACATGATCGAATAACCAAACCGAAGCTTGCAACATGAATAATAACATTAAATGGACTTCCGAGAAACTCGAACAACAGTTTCGGACGAGATTCGCGAGAATCGAACTCATGTGCGGAAAAGTCATTTAAGAACACGAAACTCAACAAAACGATACCGAAACGAACTCGGATGACAAAAAGTGTAGAATTAAATATCCTCAGAATGACGAAACGGTCAAAAGCGAGTTGTCGAAACGGACCTCCGCCGAAAAATGAAAATTACCGGAAATCCGAAATTGCGGATATTACAGTGAATGTGTTATTTCAAGCGAACCAATAGAAAACACACAAGTGGTATACATAGTGATGTAAATTTGAAGTGATAATATAATTTTGAAGGAGAAGAAGACTCTCTTCTTTTGGACTTATTTTTTAGTTTTGCAGTTCAGTTTAGTTCAGATTCATTCAGTTCAATTCAGTTCAGGTCAGATCAGTTCAGGTCAATTCAGTTCACTTCTTCTTCTTCTTCTTCTTCTTCTTCTTCTTATTATTATTATTATTATTATTATTATTATTATTATTATTATTATTATTGTTATTATTACTAATAATATTTATCGTTGTTGTTGATTACTATTATTATTATTTACCATTATTATAACTGTTATTATTATTATTATTATTATTAATCTTAATTATTACTATTGTTATTATTACTAATAATATTTACTAATAATAACAATAATAATAATAACAGTGATAATAATGGTAAATAGTAATAATAGTAATGAGTACGCAAAATATATTTACACAACATATTTATTATCCCATAATGAAGGGACCTCACTTTTTTAGTACCAAAGCATAAAAATAACAAGTTATATATCCCCATTCATAAAACTATAAGTTTTTGATACCAAAATGTGTTAAAAGACTTTATTACCCTTAAAGTCTACCACTAAAAGATAAAAAAACATTAAAAAAAAAGATTATTAAAATGAAACAACAATAAAAAAAATGGTCCCACAACACAATATTTTCCTCTGCAAAAAAACTCTCCTCGTCTCTCTGCAAAAAACTCTCCTCGTCTCTCTGCAAAAAACTCTCCCGTCGTGAAACCCTTCGCCGGACAGAAAATATCGAACTCCGACTACTACAGAGAATAAGATGCCAGAAGTTCCGCTAGTGACACTCCATAAGAGGAATTCGTCCAATTTCTGGGTTTTCTTTTCCCATGCAAACCTTGAATGGATCCTCCAATGTCGGGTAGTGTTTCCGTTCTTTTTTTGCGGCTTTTTTTGCCATTCCCATTAGCTCTCGGCATTTTCTGTGCTTTTGATGAGTTCGTATTTTCTATTGGCATGGAATTCCCCTCTCTCTCTCTCTCTCTCTTTCTTATAAAATTATCTGAATTTATTGATTTTTTTTATGTCATTGGAGCTAATTGATTGTTATTGTGGCATTCATTTTGGAGCTTCGACATTTTTTCATTTTCATGATTTTGTATTGATCTGTGTCACATGGTGATTGAGTTTTTATCCATTTGTGTCATTTGAAAATCACTATCTTCATTCTTCAGTGTATGGAATTTTTTTATTTTATTTATTTTTTAACATTTCCTTATGTATTTTTTTTGCTATTAATTTTCCAATTTGTTAATAATGCACTTAGCATTAGATTGGACATTTGTTGTATATTCTGGTTATGTTAATAGGTTTTGAAGGTGGATGATAATTCAGAAATGGAAGTAGTAGTAGTAGTTATTTTATTGAGTTGCAGTTATCTCTGACATGTTTGATTAGAATTCAATAAAAACTGAAGTTCTGATTACCGACTTGTGAGGTCTAAGGGATAGGTATCATTGTGAGTGTAATATCACCACGGTCCTGATTGTGCTAGTAGAAGACTGAAATGTGGGTATCTCTTGATAAGGTCCTGCGACGCATATATGCTCCGTGCTGCATGCATCCATGGGCGGACCCATGACTGTTTTTCAGGAGGTGGGGGCGGGAGTGATACCAAAGGTCGAGCCGACTGAACATGGTCGGGGTTCGGGGCATCGTCTCGATTTTTTTTTTCTAGAACCGGTTACGATTGAAGTGTTTTCGCTGTTCTGTGACTTCTGTCTATATCCTAGATTATAAATCATAATTAATAGTGTTTCGGGTTCAGGACTTTATTTATCAAACCAACTTTTTTTTTTCTTTTATTAAAAATTTGTCCATAACTTAAGATTTATCACTGAATTAGCATACAATATTTTTCAATAGGTCAAGAGCAATGTTGAATACTAAATTGCCTCCCTTTAAATATTAAAAATTAACCCCTATAGTTTCAAATATTTTAATTTGGGAGGGGGGGTTACACATATACTTTAAAAATCACAAATTTATATATATATATATATAATTTTCCAGCCAAAATTGCCACTGTGCACCATGTCATTTTGTTGTACTGGTGTGACTATATATTCTGGATAAGGACATGTGGAGGAATAATGACTCGTAAAACTCTGTATTTTAGTTTGGTTATTCTCTATGTTGTTTCTTATCACTTGTATGCTGGAAAATGTAAATAATCTATGTCCTACAAGTCTAGCTTTGTTTGTGATATGAAATATTCTCTCGTCATGCCTCTGGAGGTGCATCCATCTTGTTCACCTGATGTGATCTTGTTCACAGGACGAAGAGGATTCAATCCTTTTTGAACTTATTTATTATTACGGTACATGTGGGTGAATATTTCAAATAATTACTGAGATTGAGTCACAGGGTTCAGTTTGGACAGAGGACCTTTTGTCCAATTTGGATAGATTTGCGGTTATTGTTCTGATATAACACTGATAATTATCATTCTTAGTCATTTCATCTTTATCTCGACAAGTACCAAAAAGTTTCTTTTAGAGTGTTATTACGGAAGTTTCAATTTAATTAGGAGTCATTTTCTTTTTTCCTTCTTTTGGTGTTTAATCTACTGACAGTGTGGAAATAGATGGATTACTTGGAGAATCAGCTTCGCAGAAGGAAACTGGTTCAAGGAAGCGGTAAACGACTCTTTATTTCTTAACCTGAATGCTTGATGCAGTTAATAAGTCTGACTTTTAAGGTAACTATTTCCTATCAATGTTTCCACGTAGTAAATAGCTTTGTGTTTGAGATGCATCTGTATGTATTTTGGGTCAAGGACAGTAAACCATGTTTGGTATTTCAAAGGCTTTGTTGCTTGCTCTCTTTTAGTTAAAACATTCATCCATTCCAAACAATACAGCGTCTCGTCTCAGATATTTATTTTCTTCACACTACTAGAACCGAACCATGTGCTCCATCAAGATCGAAAGCATGCAGGGAGAAACAACGGAGGGATAGGCTAAATGACAAGTAATTTATGTTCCTCTGCTTGTTTTGGCGTTACTCGTCTCATGACCTCTAGTAAGTAACTGCTCTGGCATTTTCAATAGGTTTATGGAATTAGGTGCTCTTCTTCTTGATCCTGGTAGGCCTTCCAAGACAGATAAGTCTGCTATTCTGGTCGATGCTGTTCGTATGGTAACTCAGTTAAGAGGTGAAACACAGAATCTCAAAGACTCAAATCTGAACCTCCAGGATAAGATTAAAGAGCTGAAGGTGATCTTTTTTTACTTTTTTTTTTTTTTTTTTAAATGTATTGGATAATTACAAAAGAGTACTCTTCATTCACCTAACCACAAAGAACCCCTGCTAACTTCCAAGTTACGAAAATTACCTTCGAGATTTTATTTTGTCATACATTTCAAAACCTTCAGCCTATGTTCTTACTAGTAATATTTTGTAGTCTGAGAAGAATGAGCTTCGTGATGAGAAGCAAAGGCTAAAGGCTGAGAAGGAGAGGCTCGAGCAGCAGCTGAAGACAATGAATTGCCCTCAGCCTCATTTTTTACCGGCTCCTTCTCCTTCTCCTGCTGCCATTCCTGCTGCATTTGCTGCTCAAAACCAAGTTGCGGGCAATAAATTGGTGCCTGTTATCAGTTACCCTGGTGTTGCCATGTGGCAGTTCATGCCGCCTGCGGCTGTTGATACATCCCAGGACCACGTGCTCCGCCCACCTGTTGCTTGAGTCCGCAGTGGAGATATTGGAATGGTGGTTTGATGTGGGTACGGTTGTTACATTCTTCATCAACGCCCCTGGATTTTGAACGTATTAGTTCCCTTTCACTTTCTTCTCCTTTTTACGTGTAAATTATTGTCAATTCATCCCCCCCCCCCCCACACACACACACACGCTCATGGTGTCTAGTATTGTGGTGGAACTTGATTTTCCGAGCTTGGGCAGCATTTCAGTATTGCGTGGGACGATATTTCTGTAGTGGTAACTTATTCCGTGGGGCGATATTTTTTCATCTTCACAAACTGTGGACTAAAAAACTTGGAATGTAGACTTCATATAATATGGAGTACCCATAGTGACATCATATTGAAATGTAGACTAAAAAACTTGGAATCCCTTGGATAGAGAACGAATCGAATCGTTAAGGTTTTTATCTTGGTGTAAAATATATACTATTCCATCGTTTCACTTGAAGAGTCGCTCATTGAAACTATAATTTTTATTTTTGTTAATTACATCAAGTATAACCATATTTCAACAATTTTTTTTTACCAATTGCACTTAAAGATATTAACCGTCAAAATTGTATATTGAACTATATAGTTTTTCCTCTTCAAAGTAAAAAAAGCTCAAGTGTAAGTGTTGGAATAAAGAGGTAATATAGAGTTTATGGCATTTTTTTATATGTTTTTTCAAATTTTGGTATTTCAATTTTTTTATTTTTTTTATAGATGTTTTTATTTGAAAATAATTAATTCTACATACCCAAGTGATGACATATCACCAACATTGTTCGGAAGGTGCTAACTGCTCCAATTTATCAAGTATAGGGTGCTAAATGAACTTTACCGACTAATAGTATACAAGTACTTCTTTGATCTTAATTTTTTTTAATTTATTTGTATTTTAGAACTCTCTTTTTTTAATGATTTTTTTCATTTTCATATTATTTTCAATTGGACAATTGCGGGAAATTGCTGTCAAAATTTCAAGCTGATTAGACGATTAACGAAGCGGAAAATATAATTTTCGTGCGGCCACACAGTGCAGAAAATCTGCTCGTGTTTTTTTTTTTTTGCGAATTTCGAAAATCAGATGAAAAAAATATTCTACTGTTAGAGTATCGTGCTGATAACGTGTTATAAAATATAAAAATAAAAGGAGCATATTTGTTGACCCAGTTCGTCAATAATGACTACATCTGGGGGCATACCAAGACAGGAGAGTACTCACAATAATTTGTGTGTTTCTCAGTACAAGAATACAATCAAAAGAGATATATTTATACTAATAAATAGGGTGTAACCCTAAAAGTCCACTATGCATCTTACCCCATTAAGTGTCTTATCCTGCAAGTAATGTCCATAAAATAATATATTTACAACAGGAATGTGGATATAGACGGTAATAGAGAGTTATGAGAGATAAACATGCAATTATAGAGTTAAAATTTATATTAAATTTTTAAATAAAATATTTGGTCCAAAATTATTTGGCCAATTTTCAAGGGTCAGTAGTAGGGGTGGCATTTCGGAATCGAAAATTAAAAATCGAACTGAAAAAGTTTGAAAAAAGAACCGAAGAACCGAAATCAAAGAAGACCGAACCGAAAAATAGAAAAAATGAACCGAATCGAATTAGTTTAGTTCGGTCTTCGGCTCGGGGTCGGATAGAACCGAACCGAACCGAAATGGACCGAAATCAAAGTCAACATACTAAAACGACATTGTTTTGTGAGTTTTGTGTGTTTGAAATTTTAGTGTAATTTGTTTTTCTTTTTTATGACCCTCATGGGTCCAAGGAGGACCGATAATATGCTCATGTAATTCGTGATTCAACTCATTTAGATTTAGAGAATGAGCTATTGTGGTTTGCGATTGTTATATCTTTTGAGATATTTGTAAATTGCTGTGCAAGTCTATTTTTTATCTTGAGTATATATGACTTTTGTTGGCTTGTTGTTATATATAACTTATTCTATTGAATATAATATTTGAATTTATATTGTGAAGAACCGAAAAAACATCAAATCAAAAAAAAAAAAACCGAACCGAATATTTATAAAACTGAATTTTACCGAACCGAACTTCAAAAAAAAACAAACCAAACCGAAATCGAATACTTGATTCGATTATTTCAATCAAAAACCAAACCGAATGGAACGAGTCCATCCCTAGTCGGTAGCCACAGTTCCCTCCCAAAGTTATCCAACAGAAAATTTCATTTTCAAGTATGCAATTTTGTAGTCACGCGAAAAGTACATCTTCTGGTTCTGCCAGGAACGCCCAAGTCCGTAACCCCTTCACCAATTCATTACCTTATCGATTAAATTTCTAGCTGACGCCGGTTAATTAACAGTTTCTCTTTTTCCCCAACGGCGTCTAATTGCAAATGGTTTCGCCGGAGAACACGAATTGGCTGTACGAATACGGGTTTGAAGATAAACATGTTCCAGATGGCACTTTCTCTGCCCCGAATTCTGGGTTCTCTTTGCCCGTGCAAGCATTGCATTGGATGGATCATCAAATGTCAGGGTAATGTTTTCCGTTCTCTGTTTATCTTTTGATGAGTTGGTATTTTCCGTTTCTAACATTTTGTTTTCTGTTAATTATTATCTGATCTTATCGGTTCTAGTTATGTCATCTGTTATCGTGGGAGCCACGTTGTGGTGGACTTTCGGCAAGTTTTTGGGATGGATTTATGCTTTTCCAATGATATGAATGTTATCCTTCTGCTGCAACCACAAGTGTTATTTCTTCTCTGTCATCCATTTGGACATTTGGACATACTTTCTGTAGGAATAATTTCCGAAATATAGGTTTTTTCGGAGTCGATTGGACTCCGAGCCACGACACATACCCTCCAGGCCGCGGCACTACGCTTGAAAAAGTCATTTTCTCACCTTGCACTGCTGGGCCGCGACACAAGGCTGCCGAGCCGCGGCCCCCCCGAAACTCCTGGGCGTTGCCGAAGCCAGATTGGGCCGCGGCCCCGCCTGGCCGCGGCCTCGCGAGCACACTCGCCGAGCGCCGAACACACTCGCCGAGCGCTGCCGATCACCTGGGGCCGCGGCACATCCTCGCGAGCCGCGGCCCCGTACTGCTTTCTCAAGGCTCGCGCGCACAGACTGGCCGCGGCCTCTGCCGATGCCTGGGCGCGTTTTTGTGCTGTGTGCCGCGACACACGGGTCAACCCTGCAAAAGGGAATCCTTTTATGCTGTTTTGCATCGGGCCTTCATCACTTTTCATCACATACACTTTGAAGAACAAGAGAGAGATAGAGAGAGAAACAAGAGAGAGAAATACATTTCTTCATTTTCCCGGAGATTTATCGATCGGATCGTCGTGATCTTTTGACAAGAGCTTGGTAGCTATTGGGCAAATCTTTTCACTGGTGTAGATCGAGATTTTGAGTCCGGAAGTTTGGGTATTTCGTTAGCTCTTTGTGTAAGCTATTTACGGTTGTTTCTTTTCTCGATCTTGTTGTTGTTGTTGATTCCAAATACTTGAAGAACATTTATTACCAAGTATTTGACGATTGGTGTATACCCCTAGTTTGTATTAGGGACGATTGTGTATTTGTGTGTATTGGTGATAGTGAATTTAAGCGGCTTCGGTCCCGTGGTTTTTACTCTAGTCTTGAGGGGTTTTCCACGCTAAAAATTATGTCTCGTTATTTATCGCTTTCGAATATCATTTGTATTATTTTTATCGAGTTTTAATTGTTGCTCTACTCGTCGGTAACCACAAAGTTACGATTGAAGAGTGGGAGTTTGTCAAACGAGGTTCCGCTTTATTCGTTGTGACGTGACGTTTGTCGGTATTTTTCCCAAAAAAGTGGTATTGGAGCCACGAGATTTGTTTGTTTCGTGGTTGTTTAAGTATCTCAATTGTAAGATAGAAGCCAACACGAGTAGAATGGTTAACTTGAACGGTTCAAACTACCACGTATGGAAGGGAAAGATGGAAGACCTTCTATACGTGAAGGATTATTATTTGCCGGTTTTTAGCAAAGGTTTTCAGAGGTTTTTATGTAGTAGTATTAACTTCGGCTTTATCATTATTTGCCGAGAAGGATTATTATTTGCCGGTTCATGTTATCAATTTGACGCCGTGTGTTCCTTTGGAGTTTGATGTCCCGGATAAGGTGTGGAGCGGTAAAGATATCAGATACCGCCACTTAAAGGTTTTCGGATGTAAAGCTTTTGTTCACATCCCGAATGATGAGAGATCAAAGCTTGATTCCAAGACGAAGCCGTGTATTTTTATTAGCTACGGGCTTGATGAGTTCGGGTATAGATTATATGACCCGGTTACAAAGAGGCTTGTTCGGTCGAGAGACGTTGTTTTTGTAGAAGATCAAACGATGAAAGATGTTGAGAATGGAGAGTCGGCTCCACAACACGACTATGATCTTATTGATTTGGACCCCGTTCCTCCACAACATGTTGAGACACCGGGTGGAGAGGATGTCCAAAATGATGAACAACAAGATGCCGGTGACAACGATGAGCTAAGACAAGATGACACCGATGGAGCTCATCCCGAGCTACCTGTGACGAACATGCCATCTTTTGTTCTACATAGGCGGTCGACGAGGGACCGTCATCCCTCCACCCGTTATTCGGCCGATGAGTATGTCTTACTCACCGATGAGGGAGAGCCCGAATATTTTGCGGAGGCCATGGAGGATGAAAAGAAGAAGGAATGGATGGATGTGCCATGCAAGACGAGATGAGTTCCTTGCATGAGAATAACACTTACGAGTTGGTGAAGTTGCCGAAAGGCAAGAGGGCTTTGAGAAACACATGGTGTATCGGGTGAAGTCAGAGGAGCATACCTCGTTGCCCCGATACAAAGCTAGACTCGTAGTGAAAGGATTTAGTCAAAAGAAGGGTATTGATTTTGACGAGATTTTTTCTCCGGTTGTGAAGATAGGATCGATTCGATTGGTCCTTGGTATTGCGGCTAGCCTTGATCTTGAGGTTGAGCAAATGGATGTCAAGACGGCTTTTCTTCACGGAGACCTTCACATAGAAATTTATATGAAGCAACCGGAAGGATTTGAGGTCGAAGGAAAAGAGGATTATGTGTGTAAACTTAGGAAGAGTTTATACGGGTTGAAACAAACACCAAGGCAATGGTACAAGAAGTTTGAGTCGGTTATGGGGGAGCAAGGCAACAGGAAGACGACACTCGACCATTGCGTATTTTTCAAGAAATTCGGAGATGATGACTTTATCATCTTATTGCTCTATGTGGACGACATGTTGATCGTTGGCAAGAATGCCGAGAGGATTGCCAACTTGAAGGAAGAATTGAGTAAGTATTTTGCCATGAAAGACTTGGGGGCGGCTAAACAAATTCTTGGAATAAGAATCACTCGGGATAGAGCAGCCCGGAAATTTCACATGTCGCAAGAGCAATATATCGAGAAGGTGCTTAAACGTTTCAACATGGACAAAGCTAAAGTTGTTAGTTTGCCTCTTACTAACAATTTTAAATTGACGAGCCAAGATTGCCCTAAGACGAAGGAGGAGATTGAGGATATGGATAAAATTTCATATGCCTCGGCGGTCGGGAGTTTGATGTACGCTATGGTATGTACTAGGCCCGACATTGCTCATGCTGTGGGAGTGGTGAGCCGGTTTCTATCGAATCCGGGTAAGAAGCATTGGGAAGCCGTAAAATGGATATTTAGATATTTGCAGGGTACTTCCAAATTGGAGATTACGTTTGGAAATGGGAAAGCAATGCTTGTTGGTTATTCTGATTCGGATATGGCCTGTAATGAAGATAACCGAAAATCCACTTCCGGTTATTTGATGACGTTCGCAGGGGGAGCCGTGTCATGGCAATCAAGATTGCAAAAGTGCGTTGCCTTATCTACAACGGAGGCCGAGTATATTGCGGCGGTGGAAGCGTGTAAAGAGCTCTTATGGTTGAAAATATTTTTACGAGAGCTAGGCTTCCGACAACGACGTTACGTGGTTCTTTGTGATAGTCAAAGTGCGATTCATTTGGCTAAGAATGCGACTTTTCACAAGAGAACGAAATATATCGATCTGAGGTATCATTGGATCCGAGATGCTTTGGAGGATGGCTTGTTTGAACTTGATAAAGTTCATACCGATGATAATGGTTCCGATATGTTAACCAAGGCGTTAAGTAGAGATAAGGTGAAAGTGTGTTGTTCGATCGTCGGGATGGCGAACTCTTCCTATATTCCGGAAATGGGAGATTTGTAGGAGTAATTTCCGAAATATAGGCTTTTTCGGAGTCGACTGGACTCCGGGCCACGGCACAAACCCTCCGGGCCGTGGCACTACGCTTGAAAAAGTCATTTTCTCATCTTGCACTGCTGGGCCGCGACACAAGGCTGCCGAGCCGCCCCAGATCGCTGAAGCCATGCTGGGCCGCGGCCCCTGCTCTTGGGCCGCGGCCCCTTGCCAGCACACCCCTGAAGGCCGCCGAACATACCCTGCCGGCTGCCGATCACACTGGGCGCGGCACATCCTGTAGAGCCGCGGCCCCGTACTGTTCTCAAGGCTGCGCGTCGTACTGCGGCCGCGGCCCTGCCGGGCGCATTTTTGTGCTGTGTGCCGCGGCACACTTGTGCCGGGCCGCGGCACACGGGTCAACCCTGCAAAAGAGAATCCTTTTATGCTGTTTTGCATCGGGTCTTCATCACTTTTCATCACATACACTTTGAAGAACAAGAGAGAGATAGAGAGAGAAACAAGAGAGAGAAATACATTTCTTCATTTTCCCGGAGATTTATCGGTCGGATCGTCGTGATCTTTTGACAAGAGCTTGGTAGTTATTGGGCAAATCTTTTCACCGGTGTAGATCGAGATTTTGAGTCCGAAAGTTTGGGTATTTCGTTAGCTCTTTGTGTAAGTTATTTACGGTTGTTTCTTTTGTCGATCTTGTTGTTGTTGATTCCAAATACTTGAAAGAACATTTATTACCAAGTATTTGACGATTGGTGTATACCCCTAGTTTGTATTAGAGACGATTGTGTATTTGTGTGTATTGGTGATAGTGAATTTAAACAGCTTCGGTCTCGTGGTTTTTACTCTCGTCTTGAGGGGTTTTCCATGCTAAAAATTGTGTCTCGTTATTTCTCGCTTTTGAATATCATTTGTATTATTTTTATCGAGTTGTAATTGTTGTTCTACTCGTCGGTAACCGCAAAGTTACGATTGAAGAGTGGAAATTTGTCAAACGAGGTTCCGCTTTATTCGTTGTGACGTGACGTTTGTCGTTATTTTTCCAACACTTTCGAGCACCTGATAAGTTCAAGCTCTAGCGGTTCTGATCCAACACTGAAGAAGTTTCTTTTGTTATTTTAGTTATCGTTCTTAGTTAATTCAACTTTCTCTTGACAATTTCCTTCCCCCCTTTTCACACATTGTTTTTTTTTTCTTTTGGTTTCTAATGTACTGACAGTGTGGAATTAGATGGATCGTTTAGAGAATCAGCTCTGCAGAAAGGAGTTGGCTCGAAAAAGTGGTTAATATGTCTATAATTCTTAAACTGAATGCTTGATGCAGTTATTTAGTAGATTTATAGGTTGATGGTTCAGTTAACCATTTCCAATCAATGTTTGGGAGTGACAGCTACTCTCTCCGTCACGTTTGAAGAGTTTTTTTGTTTTTTTTCAAGACATGATTTTATCCTACTTGAAGAGGGTGCTTTTAAAATAAAATCTTAATATCTAATTAAAAATTATTCATATAGTATTTCTTATAATTAAAGTTTTTTCGTTATATAAATTACGATATTAGTTGATTGAAAAATAAAATAAAAAATGAGCGAGAATAGATGGTTTAAAATGAGTTGAATGACTAAAACTAATATAACTTTTTTTTTTGTTTTTTTTGCTTAGATGAATCTATATATTGGGTCAAGGATTATATACTTCCTCTGTTCTTTTATTATTGCAATGTGTGGACTATTATGCTGTTCACATACTCTCTTTTGACCATCTTTTATGATTTATACATATGAAAAAATATAGTCATGTGAGATCTTGTTAGATTCATCTCGAAATATACTTTCAAAATATCAACTTCTTATAATTTGTAAAAATAAAGAATTCGAGATATTTATAATCAAAGTTGTGCATTGGCAAGCGTGAAAGTCCAAATGTTGGTGTTTGCACTCTCTTTAAGCAAAACTTCGTTCTTGCAAACAATGCATTCGTCCCACATATTTATTTTCTTCACAGTACTAGAACTGAATTATGTGCTCCTCCATCAAGCTCGAAAGCATGCAGGGAGAAACAACAGAGAGATCGCAAGAATAGCATACGCGATCATGCTTTTTGAACCGTAGCATGTGTATTTGGACAGAAATCAGCGGATGATTGATGGGTTACATAGATTTTCAGGGCAAATTGGTATTTTAAACATCAGCACAAACATCAGAAACAAAGAAAATTCAGCTTGCGAAGGAGGAAAAAAGAAACCTGGAAAGCCTAGGTTTCTCTCTTGCGCACAATCTGCGAGGCAAGATGTGTGCGTTTCTTCCTTCGTTTCTGGCGTACGCATAGAAGAACAGAGCCTTACTCAAAAACCCTAGGTTCCTTTCTGTTTTTTAATATACTATTGGATGATGAACAGTGAACACTATTGATAGTTTATGTTGTAGAACCTTTTATATTTGTGTTCTTGGATATTTAAATTAGTTATTTAATATTTTAGAATGTAGTGATTCAGTATTATGGTTTTATGTTGGACGATGAAGAAGTCGCTTGAGAGCAAGTTGGAAGCGGCTGAAATGAGAATGTTACGCTGGTCGTGTGGTCGCACAATGTTAGATAGAATCTCGAACGGGGTCTTCAGGAACGCGCTAGAAGTGGCGCCCATTTCAGCGAAAGTTAGGGAAGGGAGATTGAGATGGTTTGGCCACGTCCGCAGGAGGCAGGCATCTGCTCCGGTGAGGAGGATCGAGAGTTTAGTAGTTGTCGGGGAGAGGAGGAGAGGCAGACCGAGGAGGACGTGGGAGGAGCAACTGAGATTGGATTTGAAGGCCTTAAAGGTTTCCGAGACCATGACTGTTGATAGGTGCGCTTGGAGGCGCCAGATCAGAGTTGTGGATTCTTTAGTTGGGAGTGGTGCTGTAACTGAGAGCCTCAGGGTTGGGTTGTCTCGGTTAGCTTTGACCTAGAGCTTGACATTTTTATATTTACTGTATATTTTATCCTATTGCCTTTTGCGTGTGGTGTATTTTTGACAGGGAGCTGTGCGCGGAGTCAACCTTTCTTCTATTGGAGCAGCGTTCATCGGGAGTGAAGTAGCTAAATTCCTCTTAGGTAAGTCCCATGTGGATTAAGCCATGGGCTCAGGTATGATATCGAGTTTTTTTTGTATCATATGTTTCCCTTTGTATTTTTCACTCAATATGTTGTTGTGCACTAAGCTGAGGGTCTTCACGGAAACAGCCTTCCTACCGTAATAAGTAGGGGCACGGTCTGCGTACATCTTACCCTCCCCATACCCTGCTCTGAGCGGGATATACTGGGTATGTTTGATTTGGTTTGATTTTAGTTAGTTATCTCATTTATTTACTAATATAAGTTTTTTTTTTTTTAATGATGGAACAAAAATGCTATGCTTATAAAAAGTGGTATTTAAAACATTGTCTAACGTAGAACGACCAGATCGCTCCTAGTTTTACCCTATGAAGCATGGACACTCATGAATGCATGTATCTCATCCGACATGAGTTGGGCACTCCGGACACGTTCGACACACATGTACGAGATTATCAGATTTTTTTTTGTTTAAATGTCCGACACGCCCCGACACATTGGCGACACTTCAGGACACGGCCGAGCACGTGAAATGGACACCCTGGCCGTGAAAGACGAGCAGTTTAACAAAAAACCGTCACATCCTGTCAGATCTCTATTGTCAACTTCTGTTTGGCTGCACCTCGAACCCGCAACCTCCTCTTGGATCTCGGACACTCGGTTGAGAAGGTCGTGGAGTAGTAAGTGCAAGAAGGTTGTGGAGGTATTATTGGTTGGAGTATATTTCATCGCTGAGATGAATAAATGAGGGGAAGGGCTGGAGGGCAAGGGGGAAGAGGCTGAGAAGAGATGTGGAAAAGACTATATTTAGGAATCTGATATGTCGGCTATGCTGGCAATTTTTATCATGGACCCGCGTTCATGATACATCGTGGACCTGCGATGAATATATAAGAGATACTACCTCCGTCCCGCCCAAAGGTTTACATTTCTATCAAAAAATAGTCCCTTTAGTAAGTTTACATATATCACTTTTTACAATCAAATCAAACAATCACTTTTTACTTTTTAATCTCCACCACTCATTCATCATCAATACTTTTTACTTTTTAATCTCCACTACACATTTAATCATCATTACTTATACCAATCATTACCTAAAATACACTAAATATACACCCTCTGTCAATCTTTGGCTGGGACAGAGGGAGTAGTATATGAGTAAATGACATAGATACTCTAGTCAATTCATTCCACCTATGCCTTGTGTATTGCTTCCGGAGTATGAAATCAGGTCTATGATATGACACTTGGCTAGGGTTTTGTGTTGTGTACTTTTTACTGTTTTTGTCGGGCTCTTTTTTCTGTGGCGTAGGGTTTACTTTTAATATTTACGGCTCATGTTAGGTAAAACTTATTTTTTTTTAAATATCTATAATATTTATTATACATATATGTAATAAATATACTTAACTAAAAAAATAAAAATGTGTCCTTTACGTGTCGTGTCCTACATTTTGGAAAAATATACGAACACCGAGACACTGTCTTGTCATGTCGCGTCGCATGTCACGTCCGTGCTTTATAGCTTTCACCACACATCCAACGAAGCATGCACATTTTCGCCACATTCATCTTGTGTGTGTGACTTCTCTTTGGTGCCTAACATTGAGTCCCATATAAGGTCTGGGCAGTCTGTTAGAACTTTCGTTTCTGTCGTAGTAGTATGTTACGATCAGATAACACTCTTGTATCACTTCTCTGTGCTTGTATTCTATGGTTGACAGAAGATAACCCCATACACCTAAAAATGACTACCCATTGGTAATCTCACATCCATCAAGTGAAATGACTAAAGTCTCGATGCTGACAACGGCTAAACTTGCACTCCGTATTATTAGTCTTCGATCTACTCAGTCAGTACTCACCCTAAAGCCATTTCATTCTAGTGTCTCCATCCATAGCTCTAACTTTGGATTGACCCCTGCTTCCGTCTCCTCAATAAATACATCATCTACAAAAAGCACGGTAGGAAATAGCTCTGTTTGTATATCTCTAGTCGGCTAATCCGTCACAACAACAAACAAAAATGGGCTTAGCCCATACTCTTGGTGTAATCCAATAGTGATGTTGAATTCAGCGGTCACACCTCCTTAAATTCTGAACAAACAAAAATGGGCTTAGAACATACTCTTGGTGTACATATCCTTGATTTTTTAAATACTCAATACTTTCAGTTGAGACATTTGCTAGGGCCTTGGTCCTGTTCCATTTCATCTCTCCTTTGAAGGACACATGAATGTTTGACTGAAGAACGTGTTGGATTGTATTGATTGATATGTCTTCTATAATGATTTTTTATGATTAGTTGGACTCTGCTGGAACTGGACTAGTAATAAGAAATACAAACCACTTAATATACAGGTTTTTTGATACTTGTGGTAGGATATACGTGGCAATCTTGTTCATTGTAGGTAGAAATCTGGATAAAACATCAAATGTACTGTTTAGTAAGTTGTCAACACTTGCCAAACAATCTAGTTGCATGATTTGTTACCCGAGTTGTCATAACATAAGAGTTGATGTTATGTTACGATATATACACCATGCTAGCCATTATTTATTTATTATTTCCCTTATTACTTCAGTTATGTCTGTTTCCTTCTCCACTGCTGCTCTTAGTTCAGAACCATGTAATGACTTGAGCGATCAGAGTTTCGAATAGGATTTGCGAAATAAACTATTTAATCTATCCTTTTGAAAGAAGTATGAAACATCGAATACATTTGTGATATACATATTTAAGAACTCAGAAGCAGGAAAGAATTCCAAAATTTAGAGCCCGTGGCTGTCATCATCCCTGCACATATATTCCTATACTATTTTTGTGCGGAACTTCACAATACATGTATATCCTGCTCTCTCATTTACAGGTATTTTTAAATGATTAATATTCTTTAAGATGATCTTATGCGGCAGCTCTTAATGAGTGTATCAGAGAAGTCAACATACTTGGTCCATAAAGGCTTCAGCTGTGGAAATGCTATATCCAGCCAAGGCTTTGCTCGACCATTGAAATGGATGACGCCAGCACTTTCAGCATCTGCAGTTGTTGTGTTATCCTGATACCCTAGCCCTAGCATGTGCCAGAAGGGATTATCAATAACATGGACATGACCGTGAAAAGCTATGAGACCTGGAGGTAAGGTTCCTAGCTGCCATAAACTTAGGTCCGACTTTAGATTCTGCACTTGGAATGGAAAAGAAAGCCATCAATCGTTATTCGAGAATCTAATAATCTATAGATGAGATGTTCAATATCATTGTATTAGCCCTATCTATGTATAATGTATTCTGAAGGTTACCTGTTTAAGCCAGAAATGATATGTCTGGCTTATATTTGTTCTCCTCCAAGCTTGTAGATCAAAAATGTTCATGCCATACGCCCACGCACATTCGTTAGGATCAAAGTTACTTGCTATCAGAGGATGAGAAAAGTTGAGGTAGCTTTTGAACCTCTTTGACATCACATATTTGTCCTCTCCCCTGCATGTTTCCACGGCTCCGTTGACTTTTCCATTCATGTCAATGTCCCACAAAGGCGAAAGATCAGTTTGAACAACAATATCATCGTCCAGAAACACTACTTTGTTAAGACTCGGAAACAACTGCAGCAATAAAAAAACGCGCACATAACGTTAAGACTTACCTTTTTTTTCAAGAACGTTTGGACAAATTAAACTAATTATGTAATATTTGACAGACTATATAACCTCGGGCAAATGTATACGAATGTGATTCATCACCGAGTTGTACTTGGGGCTCAATGCCTGCAGCTTCGCAGCAATAATATACGGTTTTTCCGTATTATTCGCCACAATAGCCGATGATCCTCCCCTAAACCGTGAGCGCACTTTTTGATCTTTCTCCATGGCTTCCAAAACCGGGACCTTCCCTTTTGTGAACCAATCAAAATGGTGCAATGCTTTAACCTCGATGATTGCGGGTATTAAAGAGTGGAGAGAGAACCACGCCTGCATTGGATAATAAGTCTTTCTATCTGTTATTATATGGAGGACAACCTTTTCGGGGTGCAACGAGTTGCGAACAAGTGATTTTGCAACAACAGAGGTTGCGAGGATATTGTCTGAGGCAAGGACAAAATGAAAGAAGGAGTTATCGACCAATGCAGGGACTAATTCTGCTGAGGGAAGCTGGAGGCGGGCATTGGCGTTAGTCGAGTGCTCGTTTGCTAGTTTTAGAGCAAGGCAGTGCAGCTGTTTAGGTATGCTACTTGATGCCACGTGTCGGTATAGATATTCCTGGATTTTTGCGCTTCTTGTTCTCTGTTCAAGGAGTGTTACCTGTAGTACAGAGAGAGGTTAGCCAATTGATGGCAGCATTAATGAATCTGGTTTAATTGCAAAATTGGTCGCAGAATTATAGGAAGCTAGCAATTTTGGTCGTATACATTTTGATTATGCTAAATTTTGGTTCAAATAAGTTCCAAGTTGTGCAATTTTAGTCCCAAATGGGTGTTTCAGTATTTCAATTATTCCCATAATATCGTAGCAAAATACCTAAAGGGCATGTTTACTCTAGTACTGGATTTGGATTTTGAATCCCAATACTCGTTTACTCTAAGACTCAAATTTTAAATACCCAACCAAAAACTTCTTAGACATCATATATCTGCATTATATCACATCATCTCTTTCATCTTTTTATATTTAAAACTACAATTATTCGTCTCTCTCCTCGTTTTATATTTAAAAAAAAATACAACTACCTTTCTCTTTCCACTTTTTGTTTAAACAAAGTACAACTATTTTCCTCTCTCCTCTATCTTTAAATAATCAGACATGATTTGACATGTACAATAAAAAATAAGTATCCTGAGTCCTCGAGTAAACAAGTATTCATATTATTCACAACATTCGCAATACTCAAGATTCTAAATACGAGAATTCTAAATCACAGCGAATCCTAGAGTAAACATCCCATAAAATACTCGTGACAACTAGGAACTTGGCGCATCCAGAAGTTCTAGACTGGAATCGCCAATCCTTAAAAAGTTAGAGGACTACAATTACTATGTTGATTAAAGCCAAAAGCGTTCTATCCTCATTTGCTAGTTTAAGCGTGTCTTCTTTAGGGTGGATTTATTAAATTTAAGGATAGCATGGCAATGTAATCCTGTCTAGCTCGTTAGAGTTGGCAGGCCACTATTTTATTTAGTTTTTTCATATGTTAGATTTTTTTTCACGAGCACGAAATCGTTCTTGAGATATTGATGCAGAGTGATGAATATTTTGGTTTGAATGTTTATGAGAAGATATGGTTGATCCATAATACCAGAGCTTTGAGCTTGACAGCAAAGGTCTTGGCATCGGGTTGTTCGTCTTTCATTTCTGCAATAAAGTCTTCCATTGTCTGAGGTACTTCTTCGTCTGCTATTTGAACTTCACTTTGATTCACAGGTTCTTCCAGTACTTGATATATCACTTCAGGTACCTGACACGAAACATTTAATGTTTAATATTCAATCTTTAGATACTCATACTTTCCTACTGAGACATCTATCTCTAAGACAGCTGTATCGGCGCATGAATTTGAAAACTTAAATTGGAATTTGATTTCTTAACCCAAATTTCAAACTTCCAGCTCCGTGCTTTGCTTAATGCAACTTAGTCGGCACTGTCATCTATGAAAGCGTATTATGAAAGTTTAGGGTTGAGGAGATTACCGTAGGTTCGAGTCCTCTTCTCAGGATTTTTGGTCCTAACTTTTTCCCCAGGCAACCTACATTTGGTTAAAAACAAGAATCCTTCAGTGATCAATTGCAAAGGTAGATTGTGAATTGTGGCTACAAATTTTAGCTTCTTTAATCTTGCATGAATTGCTTGATCATAATTCATAGTTATGTATTATCATTTCATATATGAGTAAGTACCTTTATCATCATCATCATCATCATCAACAACAACATTTGCACCTTATTCTCAACTATGTTGAGTCAGTAGCATGAGGATTACAGTGTCAATCATGGTCAAAGTTATTTAAAACTAAAAAATCATGCAAAAAGCTTAAGTAGCAAAATTTTACGATGGATGTGATTCTCGTTCGCAACCTTTATACGAAGGAGAAATGAGATGAAATTCCAAAATCGTTAGTCCATCATCATCATCATAAGTTTTCCAGTTGCGTGAGAAAATATCATGTGGTAAGTTGAGATAATTGCTATGGTCATGTGTCATTACAGTATTACCTTGTAGTTGTACAAATTAAAACATCAAGGTAATTAGTTATAGGGAGTGTTTTTTGAAGTTTAGTCTAATTAATAGAAACACAATCATCTTACAAAAAAATTCCTGTCCTTTAACATTTCTAATCTGGAAAGGCATCTAAATAAGTTAAACGATTATATGTGGACGACTACAATCAAGTATATGTGTACGCACACCGAAAATCTTAGTATTACATGGTCGTGTCTACGCGCATGTATTTACCTATAGTTGAGCATTTGATTTCTCCGTCGATGGTATCCACAGCTGTCAGCACAAACACAAAGCGGAGTAGGAACGTGAGGAACAGAAGGGAGTAGAAAACCCTGCGGTACGACAATCTCCTGTTGCCAACCTTCACTTTGATAAACTCTTTAAAACCTTTTGCAGGCAAAACCGTAACATGCCTCAAGCTCGGCGATATATGCAGCTGCATTTTCCAACTGTTTGATGATTGATTGTATTTCCTCTTTCCCGAAATCACAATGCAGCTGAGAAAGTGAGAGCCCAGAATGTCAGAGAGAAAATACCAAAGAAAATGCTGTAAAAAGGAATTGTCTGAGGTTGCTGTCAGTCACCTAACCTTGCTTAGTATGGAGGTTAATAGGTATAAGGAATTTCTCTTTTTTTTTTTTTTTTTTTTTTTTTGTTCTTTTTCTGGTATACAGGAGGAGTACTGTTTGTCAGACAAGGTCAACATGTTTGTTCGAGCGAAACAGACTAAGAAGGCGATGGTTGTTTCGTTTTCTGAAGGAGGAGTTGGAAATATTTTCTGTATTTTTTTGAATTGATGAAGATTTGGCGGTTGCTTCAATATGCCTCCACATGAAGTATATAATATGGTTTGTTTGGGCTTTTGATATAACAGAGTATCTAAATGGAAAATGACTTCTTCACTTTTTTTTTTTTTTTTTTTTTTTTTTTTGGGGGGAGGGGGGGGGGGGGGTGTATGATACGGTAAAAAGTACATATGAAGATTGGTTGGGTAAATGTTACACGCGTAATTTATATATTTGTAAAAACATAGAAAACTTGAGACAAAATATTTATGTAGTCAAGATATGTCCATTAGGTAGGGGGTTCAAAAATATCCGATCCGAAATATCCGAAAATCCGAAGTTCTGGATATCCGAAAATTCGGATATCGGATAGTACTTTTCAGAAAAATCGGATATTCGGATATCCGAAATATCCGAAAAATCCTAAATTTTTTATTTTTTCTATTTTAAATAATAGAAGGTATTCGGATATTCGGATATCCGATATCCATATCCGAAGTTTTTTTCGGATATTCGGATATCCGATATCCAAATCCGAAATTTTTTTTTCGAATATAAGGATATCCGAATAAAATTCATATTTTTTCGGGATATTCGGATATCCGATATCCGTATCGGAAATTTCGGATATCCGATTATCGGATATCCGAAATTTCGGATACGGATATCGGATATCAAAATCTACTATCCGAACTTTCGGATATCCAAAATTTTGGATATCCGAAAGTCCGGATATCCGGTTTTGAACACCCCTACTGTTAGACCCTTAACATGGGTGACTCGCTGGGCTCGACAGCGCCGAGTCATTGGCGACAGGCCGACTAGGCGTGGCACGACCAAGGCACGGAATGAAAAGTGATTCGAGGCTTCTTGGCAAGTGTGAGGCTTAGCTAAGACATGGAATTAAGACAATCTCGTGTTACTTTGAGGTTTTGGTGGTTCAAGGTCGAGGCGGTGAGTGACTCCTCAGCTTTTCAATGGTTACTGTCATCACCAGGGTTTATCCGTCTAAGCCTATTATAGGGGGGGAGGTAGTTACTGAGGGCCATGCCCAAGGGGTGACCCAAGGTGCTCGGCCAAGGACTTGGCAAGGTGCGGGACTTGCCATGGGGTTGGGTCACGGTCGATCCGAGGTGAAACCCGACCCGGATCGGACCGACCCGACCGACGAACACTTCAGCGTGGACAAGGCACATGTGTGCCCACGGCCGAGAGGGTTCTACGTGCTAGCGGACCTCTTCGGACTTCGGACAAGTGCGCAAGTTGTTGGACACTTGTGCACACTTGCGGACAAGGTCGGAGTGTGTGTCTGGCCGGTATGGTTCTGCAGGACGGACAGTGCGGACTTATGCGAGCATTGTCGGATCATTGGGGGCAAGACTCGAGAATGTGCAAGTGGTGGGCACTTGTACATAATTCTACGGAATTGGCTCGGACCATGTGGGAACAAGACTTGGCGCGAGGGAACGCCAGATTTGCGCGCCACGAGCTTGGCATTGGCCAGTTCGAGGCGATTCTGAGTCATTACTGATTGCATTAGGCGGTTATGAGATAGTTCCAGCAACGACATGACCGAACGGTTACTTGGAGCAGTTGTGCGGGAACGGTTCCAAGCGGTTATGAGACGTGCGGGGCACACGTCAGCATATGGGCAGTTACTTGGTGGACTGCCTGTGCCAGGTGGAGTGTTGGGATCCATCAGGACGGTTGCGGGACGGTTACTAGCAAGCGGTTGCGGACGGTTGCAGGACGGTTCCAGAAGACCTTGTACGTGGCAGTACAAGGCAAATGCGGGCAAGTTGCTGGGAAACTGCTCGGGACAAATGGCAGGGACGCATGGTGGTCTTTTGCAACGCGTCGACACGTGGAGTGTCGAGCTGAACCTAGCGGTTGGGGTTGTCAACCGTTGTAGTCCTTTGCTTGGGCTATAAATAGGTGCTTTTGTACAATTTTGTAGGCAGCGAGAGGGATCGTGAGATCTGAGAGTTGTACAGCGAGGCCTTTTTCCTTGTTTATTGAGAGTGCAAATAATATTCAAGGTTGGGGAATTGTCCCCGTAAATTGTGTGTGCCTTTACGTGTTTTGATAGTGTTCCGCTGCATACTCCTTCAAACACTAAAGGTGGCCTTGAGCTGTAACTCTGGTCGGGCTAAACACGAGTGCTGTGAGGTAAACACGAGTGTTTGGTGAGGATCGAAGGCTGACTGGTTGTTTTGCGGACAATCAGTGCCGGCACGGGAAGGATTTTCGGCGAAAAATTCTAGTCCAGTTTGGACCCGTGACAGTTTGGTATCGGAGCCCCGTTGGCGGGTTCTGAGGAAAAGTTTGTTGCGTTATGGCACCTCGAGATGCAAGGGATGCGGATCGCAGAGATGAGATCGTGGCTATGGACGAGAGGATTCAAAGGTTAGAGACTTTGATGGGGCAACCTCCAACAGTTCCGGTTGTAGCAGCAGTTTTCGAACGGATCTCAATGCTGGAGACCAATTTCGAAAAACTCCGTGCTATGGCGGATATAATCCGTAAATCTGTGGATGAGATCCCTAATTTCGTGGAAGGAAGGCTCGTACGGTTCAAGAGGAGATCGGCCCGTAAGCGAGGCGATGGATGTCCGGGTGCGATCGAGGACGAATGCGAGTTGTTGAGGATGGCGGTTATTGGGTCATGGGAGTCAAGGGAACTCGTCATCTTCATCCAGTTCAAGATGCCCGATCCAAAACCATTTGGCGGCGAGAGAAGCGCCAAAGAATTGGAGAACTTCCTTTGGGACATGGAAACTTACTTTCATGCCGCACATGTTCCAAGTGAGGAGAAGGTTTCCATAGCCGCATGTACCTTCTTGGTGACGCCAAGTTGTGGTGGCGTACGCGTCGGTCGGAAGGCGCAAATGCCGATCGTGAGAAGATTGGTTCGTGGGAAATGTTGAAACAGAACTCAAGGAGCGATTCTGCCGTGTAACGTATCGTGGGTTGCACGTGAGGCCCTTCGTGAGCCGAGACACAAAGGGACTGTTCGGGAATATGTGAAACGGTTCAGTACGTTGCTGTTGGATGTGAAAGATATGTCGGAAGAGGACAAGGTGTTCAATTTCATGGCTGGATTACAACCTTGGGCACAAACCGAGTTGAGAAGGCAAGGTGTCAAGGATTTGCAATCTGCCATGGCTGCTGCTGATCGATTGATGGACTATCGGGTTGGTGGCCCAGGCCCGGAACAGGGAAAGAAGGGTGCTGGAAAGGGCAAAGGCAAGTTTGATGGTTTTAGAGCTACTAAAGAGATAACAGTGCAGGCCGAGGGATCGTCTCAGTCCAATAATGCGGACCGAACGAAGAAGGGATGTTTTATCTGCAGTGGTGATCATCGAATGAGGGATTGCCCAAAGCGGGGAAGGTTGAACGCTATCTTGTGCGAAGAAAATGGCGACGAGGATGATCTTTGGCCCAGTCGGCTTGGGGTAATGCGCTTAATGCATGAAATGCGGAAAAGGTCCCGAAGAATGCTCGTGGCGAGGCAGAATCGTGAAGCCTCCGCCACTATGTGGAATTAATGGTGCTCATCGAGCACCGGGCCGGCATGCGATATATGGTTGGCCGAAGGACAAGTTGGTGCGAGTTGATGGTGATTTGTCCCGACGATGGAAGATCCTTGCAGATCGTGGTCCTGCTCGTGTCAAGGGGTGATTGATGCGGCTCAAATGTCGGTTTAAGGTGCGAGGTCGGAAAGTCAAGTTGCTTACATGCATGCAAAGACAACTTGTTGCATTTGGTAGGGATGCTATTCGACGACTTGGATCGATACGTGGTTGAGTAAGGATTTGTTTTCCATACGTTCATATGTTGAATATATTTTGTTGGTTCCTACTATGTTTTTCCATTTTTTTGAACTTGGTGTGCAAAGATGGTAGGATGTGTGTTCTGGGTGAAGCATGTCCAGGTCATGTCTAATTTTGACGAAATGATGGTGTGGATGGTGGCTAAGGTCCCGATTAGCTTGTTATTTTCAGTCGACTGAGAAGTCCCACGAGTTCAGTTGGACTGACCATCCGAGCATTGTGAGGATGCTTACAGTTAATGGCCGTCGGAGTTGTCAAAGGGACGCGTTGCTGAAGTAGGCAAAAACGAGTAAGGAGTTGCAGCCTATTACTCGTTCCAGATGAATCATTGGTTATCCGTCTCAATGATTTAGTGGTCAAGTTTCTTGTATATAGTTTACTTGATTTTCGTTTATGACCATTGTAAATATTTGCTAGGTTAAGTTGTGTTTGGTTATTTTCCTAGCAAGCGGGGGATGTCCGCTTTCATATGTATGTAATTATGTCGAAGTGGCGTTAAGTTAGGCATATTATGTATATATGTAAAATGTTAGACGGAAGTTCCTGATTCAGTGTAGGAGACTTGGATGTTGAAGCTGATTCAGTCAGTTCGCTGGGATGGTTTGGAGTACGTAGCTGTCTTATCATCAGAGGTTTATCGGATGGGGGATCAATCAAAGTGATCCAAATGGAAGGGTGAACCAAAGCTACATTGCAAACGGAAGGCGAACTTTTTTCTAAGTATCATGTTTAAGGGCTACACTTCTAGTCCGACGAGGACGTCGGTTTCTTTTAGTGGGGGAGGTTTGTTAGACCCTTAACATGGGTGACTCAGGCTCGACAGCGGCCGAGTCATTGGCGGGCTGTGCGACTAGGCGTGGCACGACACCAAGGCACGGAATGAAAAGTGATTTGGAGGCTTCTTGGCAAGTGTGAGGCTTAGCTAAGACATGGAATCAAGACAATCTCGTGTTACTTTGAGGTTTTGGGTGGTTCAAGGTGGAGGCGGTGAGTGACTCCTCGGCTTTTCAATGGTTACCGCCATCACCGTGGTTTATCCGTCTAAGCCTATTATAGGGGGAGGTAGTTCGAGGGCCATGCCCAAGGGGTGACCCAAGGTGCTCGGCGAGGACTTGGCAAGGTCTTTGGACTTGCCATGGGGTTGGGTCACGGGTCGATCCAGAGGTGAAACCCGACCGGATCGGACCGACCGACCGACGAACACTTCGGCGCGGACAAGGCACTGGTCATGTGCCTGGCCGAGAGGGTTCGGCCGTGCTAGGCGGACCTCTTCGGACTTCGGACAAGTGCGCAAGTTGTTGGACACTTGTGCACACTTGCGGACAAAGGTCGGGGCCGTGTGTCTACGGCCAGTATGGTTCGTGACGGACGGACAGTGCGGACTTATGCGAGCATTGTCGGATCATTGGGGGCAAGACTCGAGAATGTGCAAGTGGTGGGCACTTGTACATAATTCTACGGAATTGGCTCGGACCATGTGGGAACAAGACTTGGGCGCGAGGGAACGCCAGTTTGGCGCGCACGAGCTTGGCATTGGCCAGTTCGAGGCGGTTACGAGTCATGACAGTTGCATTGGGCGGTTATGAGATAGTTCCAGGCAACGACATGACCGAACGGTTACTTGGAGCAGTTGTGCGGGAACGGTTCCAAGCGGTTATGAGACGTGCGGGGCACACGTCAGCATATGGGCAGTTACTTGGTGGACTGCCTGTGCCAGGTGGAGTGCTGGGATCCATCAGGACGGTTGCGGGACGGTTACTAGCAAGCGGTTGCGGACGGTTGCAGGACGGTTCCAGAAGACCTTGTACGTGGCAGTACAAGGCAAATGCGGGCAAGTTGCTGGGAAACTGCTCGGGACAAATGGCAGGGACGCATGGTGGTCTTTTGCCACCCATCGACACGTGGAGTGTCGAGCTGAACCTAGCGGTTGGGGTTGTCAACCGTTGTAGTCCTTTGCTTGGGCTATAAATAGGTGCTTTTGTACAATTTTGTAGGCAGCGAGAGGGATCATGAGATCTGAGAGTTGTACAGCGAGGCCTTTTTCCTTGTTTATTGAGAGTGCAAATAATATTCAAGGTTGGGGAATTGTCCCCGTAAATTGTGTGTGCCTTTACGTGTTTTGATAGTGTTCCGCTGCATACTCCTTCAAACACTAAAGGTGGCCTTGAGCTGTAACTCTGATCGGGCTAAACACGAGTGTTGTGAGGTAAACACGAGTGTTTGGTGAGGATCGAAGGCTGACTGGTTGTTGTGCGGACAATCAGTGCCAGCACGGGAAGGATTTTCGGCGAAAAATTCTAGTCCAGTTTGGACCCGTGACACCTACCATTAGGTGTAATCTTTAGTCACATACTTGCTCTAGCGTTTCCAGTTTGCTCGTGCGCTTTCAGGTCTCAGAGCATATGCTTTAGTACGCTTAATATTTCTTTATTGTAGACCTCGTATTTTGTTTGTACCACGTAATGCGCTTTGTGTTCCTTTAATGCAACAAAATTCTTGTGAGGTAAGGTCTTTTTTATAGAGTATATCTTTTGTGTGAATTATATTTTGCACATTATCATTTTTTGAAGTATATGTTAAAAAAAAGGTTATTTGTATTATATGTATATAATATCTTTACTGTAAATATATAGGCGCTAGCAAACATAATTCTTTTTTAAGCTTGCGGTATAAGGTCCATTTAACCAATTCACCAGTACTAAAGTGAGTTAGTTAAATATATAAAAAGAAGTCTTTCGACAAAGTAATGTTTGCTTTTTCTCCTGAATATAAATATTATAGTAATAATGATAACATACTCTCTCTCCCTCTCTCCATAGATGTAAGTGAAAATCGAAACATCCTATTATTTCTTTTTAATTATTTCTTTTTAATTAAATTGGAGGGTATTTTTATACCCTCTCCCTTGGGTAATTGCGAAAAATCGTTAAACATTCATTTTGAACTATTTCAACCTTCTCGGGGATGAAACCATTAACCCCGATCGCGCGGGCGCATGCTTCAGAATCGGGAGACAATGAGGCGATCAGTCGTACGCCAAACTTACCTCTAGATCGGGGGTGAGCTCGAGCCTCTTGGGGGGTACTCAGGACAGGGGACGATCCCCCTCGTGTGCGTGTGTGGGAAAAAAAAAACTATTTCAACCATCTATAATGAGACCTGATAAAGACCCGATGGAGTAAGGAAAAATTACATTTTCTAATATAATTTAGTGTATTTAATAATTAATAACACACTAATAACATAATTACACAATTATTCCTGTTCTTTTGGGCTTAATTTCACCACAGTTCAATTCAGTTCAGTTCAGCAAATTTGGTTCGGTTTGGTTCGGTTCAATTCAGCAAAGTTATTTAGAATTAATATTATGAATTCTTCATATGATGGATTTTTCATATGATGCGGCGGATTTGTGATGTGTATCATATTATGGATTTTTCACAACAGGCAGTTTAATTTGAAGCTAAAATTTTAATTACATGTGTATTTCTTTTGTTTACACATCATATTCCACCAGCTTACCCTTTTGAAATAAATTTGGATGTATATATATAGTTTTGTTGAGTATTATTTTGGCACAATTAATGGCTAGAGTTCTCTTGTAGTGGCTGATGTAGCAGAGTTCAGTTGGCCGAAAAAATGAGAGAGAATCTGGAGGTTGCCGGCCAGCTGACTTTTGATGTTAAGTGAGTTTATGGAATCTGAAATCTACTTGAATTTGGGGTTAAATTGGATTCTGACATGTATGTCATTATGCAAGCCGGATACTAAGGGGTCGTTTGGCAGTTGCTAGATCATTTGGTTCAGAATGACTAAGAGTTCAGAATGATTAAGAGACTCTGTATGATATAGTTCAAAATAAAAAAATGACTGTTTGTTTAATCCTCTGAATAGAAGCTCTGAATAACAGTAAATTACCATTATAACCCTCTGTATGATTTAGTGCTGAATGAAATATAATTGTTTGGCAAGTGACCAGATAAAATAAATAACTTTGCAAACAAAAACATCTGAATAACATAAATTGTCCAAGTTCTAAACCAAACAAAAATATAACATAAATTGTTTAAGTTCAAGACCAAACATAAATCTAACAATCAAACTAAACATTTTTTCTCGAAGTTTTAATTTGATGCATTTAACAACTGATTTGCAATCTGATCACGTAAATTAGCCATGTATTCATTGTTTCCAGAACCATAAGGTGTTCCATCCATGTCATCTTCATCGCCTCCCTCAATCACTTCTTGTCCTTCGGCACTAAACGTGGGGTCATTATCGGAATCCATGAATAGTTGGTCATGGATATTGCATTTTCTTATAAAATTATGGACCGCAAAACAAGCAATTGCGACATTTATTTGTATTCTAAACGGATAAGGAGCCATTTGCTTTAAAATCGGAAATCTAGACACCGTAGGCACGCTCAATAACATTTCTAAGTTGCGCATGGGCATGGTTGAACCTTTCTTCTTTTGTCAAAGCACGTTGTCGTCGGAAATCAGCTAGCCAATACCTTGTATTGCGATATGGAGTCATAAAACCACGAGTATTGGCATAAGCAGCATCACAAAGATAGTATTTATCTACAATAGAATGTGACAATTACAACGTTATATGAAAAATACAATATAAAATGTATTTAACAATAACAAAAAATTGTACATACCTTGTGGAGGAAATGGAAATCCAGAAGTCGGACTTAATGCAACTTCTCTCAACACTCTAGCATCATGTGCTATGCCTTCCCATCCGGCCCAAACAAATATGAATATCATATTAAAATCACAAATTCCTAAAACAGTTTGATAACATTCACCTCTACCTCTACCTCTGTAACGAGCTTGTTGATCGACGGGAACGACTACATGTACAAGAGTTCCATCTAACGCGCCTATTGCCCCCTTTATTAAAAATACAAAATATAATTAAAGGCCCTACAAACGTGTTATTTTTTCAAAAAATAATAATATAAAACTTACCGGAAATATTTTTCTAAGGTATCTTTGACACTCTGAGATATTTCGGGTTTCCTCGAACGGTGTTGCTCGTATAATTTCTTTTGCAAATTTCATCATTGCTCGTAGCACTTCACGAAAATGTCTATGAATGGTCTCGGTGGAGTGTTGAAATCTCATTTTAACCATTCTATAGCATTCATTATGACAAATTATCATTAAAAATATAGCCATTTTCTCATCGACGGTCACACTCCGGCTATTTTGCAACCAATTTTTTTTGTTTAAAATGGTTGCATAATAGTATGTTTGCTGTAACACACCAATTCACAACTGGGATATTACACGCCGTAGAACCCTCGTGAGGTCTACCAGGCTAACACATGATATATAAACCACAATGTAGTCCCGAATAATGCACTCAAAAGTAAATAAGGCCGTGGCCTCGGCCAAAATATTTTTAACGTAATACATGAACAGAGGTTAAATACCAATTTATTGCCCACGCAGGGGACTTAAACCAAGTCTCAAAACAGACAGTCTAACTTCAATACTCGACAATGCAATGACAAAACATAAAAATGCACTGAGCCACATCATCAAGCCACCCATCCTTCGCGTGCGTGTCCCGTGCCTCGCCTCACTCTTCCTGCACTGAATGCATAAGACGCATTTCCCCATTTAAGGGGTTAGCATTCGAATAGCTAGTGCAAGTACATAATTACACAACATTATATACATACACGATTCAACGCAAATAAATCGCTAGGAAAGTCATTTTGAAAACCAATATTCCGGAATATCACATTAACACCAAAACAGTATAATAACAAGTTTCCCACATCACATTTATCCACGCTTGGTAACTCGCGACCGTACCCATTAGTATCGGTCCCCAGAGGTCCCATCAGACCGTCCCCAGGTGAGAAACCACTTCCACGGCCGTACCCATTAGTATCGGCCCCCAGAGGTCCCGTCGAACCGTCCCCAGGTGGAAGAACATCAACACACGCACCCAAGTCCACTTCCGTGGCCGTACCCATTAGTATCGGCCCCCAGAGGCCACACGCCATCCCCAGGTGGAAGAGAAACAATCACATTCGTTCAATAAAACCATTTACATCATTCGCATCAAAATCATACGCACATAACGGAATGTAATACATGTACTTGCCTTGAATTATTGACGACGCAACGAACGGAAAGGAAAGTCACCGATGAACGCTAGGAACCAATGAAACCGAACCTAACGATTCGAAGAATACAATCACAACCATTTCTAAATGAATACGGAATTGGAATACACCCGAAAACCCGCCTACGATTCATGTATATTCGTATATAAACAACAACGAGGGCGGATCACAACCAAACCCTCTCGATTCCGTAAAAATCACGAAATATACCATGAATCCATAGGGAAACTAAGAATATCAACAAGATTAATCATATTCATCATGAATTAATCAACAAAACGGAACGAATCGGACAAAAACACGAAAACCCCCAATTTTACCAAAAGTAGGGTTCTAAAGATCTAACCTTGATTCGCTGGATCAAGGGATGATATCGGACGGATTATTGATGATATAACCTCAAGAACTCCATGGATATGTTGCTAAACAATATGGCTTCAAGCTTAGAACACGCCCAGCTGCGGAAGAGGAGAAGAAGAAGGTGAAAAATGGCAAGAAAAACGTCTGCAGGGCCTTTTATAGGGGTTGGTGCTGCCGGACACGGCCGTGCCGATCGGCACGGTCGTGTCGCACCTGGTGGCCGACAGGACTCGACCGTGTCCCGCTTGACACGGTCGCGGGCGAGGGCCTCCCGATAGCGACCCGTCCGACAATGACTCGGCATGACTCGGCCGTGTCTGGAACACGGTCGGGCGTGTCGGCGATCGTTCGAGCTTATCCGGAAGAGATGCACGGGCCGTGTCGGATGACACGGCCGAGTTCGGTCGGCGAAACTTCGGCATTTCGGACGAAGTGCAGCGCAGGCCGTGTCGACGACACGACCGAAGTCCGTCCGGTCAGCGTGATCGCCAAAATCAAACGACCATAACTCTCGTCGGACTCCGATTGACTCACCGCGTTTGAACCATTGGAAAGCTAACTCGATGCTCTATAATATTGCAAGATTTAGAATTTTTGGAGTTACCAAAAATTAATGGTGATCTAACAAAGTCGAACTCATATGAGGAAAGTTGAAACAATAAACAATAACGAGATTATAGTTCAACGGATGACAGAAGGACATCTTGAAGATACACGGGGTCACTATGACCGAGAAATATACCACAAAGTAAAATACACGGGAAAGACAAAATACCGGATATTACAGTATCTCCCCCTAATAATAAGTTTCGTCGCGACACTTACAACACGAATAACTCGGGGTATCTCGACCTCATACTCTCCTCCGTTTCCCACGTGGCTTCCTCGGATCCATGCCTCGACCACTGCACTTTGACCAAAGGAATGGTTTTGTGCCTGAGTTGCTTCACTCGACGCTCTAAGATCTGAATCGGCCTCTCCTCGAAGGTAATGTCGGGCCCCAACTCGATCTCTCCAAAATCAATAATATGGCTAGGGTCCGATACGTACTTCCTAAGCTGGGAAACATGAAATACGTTATGCACGTGGCTCAGGGACGGCGGCAAGCCTAACCGATACGCAAGCTCTCCAACTCTATCTAAAATCTCAAACGGCCCGATATATCTCGGACTAAGTTTACCCTTCCGACCGAAGCGGTAAACTCCCCGTGTCGGCGACACCTTAAGCAAGACGTGATCTCCCACCTCAAACTCCAACGGTCGGCGACGTGTATCGGCATAAGACTTCTGCCGACTCTGGGCCGTCAGCAATCTACCACGAATCAAGGTAACCTTCTCCCTCGTCTCAACTATCATGTCGGGCTCGGTACCGATTAGCTCAGACGTATCATCCCAACACAACGGCGATCTGCACCTCCTCCCATACAACGCTTCGAATGGTGCCATTTTGATCGAGGCATGCCAACTATTGTTGTACGTGAACTCGATCAACGGCAAGTGTGTCTCCCAATCATCATTCCAATCTAAAGCACAGGCTCGTAACATATCCTCTAGCGTCTGTATCGTCCGCTCGATCAGTCCGTCTGCCCGAGGGTGGTAGGATGTACTAAGTCTCAACTCGGTTCCCAAAGCTCTATGAACGGCCTGCCAAAAATGTGATATGAACCGGCCATCACGATCCGAAACAATACTCTTAGGGGTCCCATGCAATCTCACTATTTCCGCAACAAACACTCGTGCAAGCCTCTCCAGCCCCAAGTGTCCTTAATACTTAGAAAATGAGCTGATTTGGTTAGTCGATCAACAACGACCCAAATCATGTTCATTCCCGTCCAGTCTTAGGCATACCGTAATGAAATCCATAGAAATGTCCTCCCATTTCCACTCCGAATAGGAAGTGGTCGTGACCCAGCGGGTCGCTGATGCTCGATCTTAACCTGCTGACAGGTCAGACACCTCGACACAAACTCACTAACGTCTGTCTTCAAATTACTCCACCAGTAGTTGCTCCTCACATCCTTGTACATTTTACTCGTACCAGGATGTATGGAGTAAGGTGTAGCATGAGCTTCACTCAAGATTTTCTGTATCAGCTCAATATCACTCGGTACACAAAGTCTGCCGCGAAACCTCAAAACTCCATCATCGTGAACCACAAATCCAGGGGCTTTCCCCTTCCTCACATCCTCCCTCAACTGGACCAAAAACGGATCATCATACTGCTTCGCCTTGATATCATCAGTCAAGGACGAAGTGATCTCTAACGTACATAACTGACCTTGAATCCCCTGAACCCAAACCTTGATATCCTGACAAATAAAATCCCGCTGGATCCTACTCTGTGGTGTAAGTACCTCTAACATCTGCAACGCCATCGGCTTCCGGCTCAACGCATCAGCCACTACGTTAGCCTTACCCGGATGGTAAAGTATCTCGAGGTCGTAATCTTTAATTAGTTCCAACCACCTACGCTGTCTCATATTCAATTCTTTCTGACTGAAGATATACTTCAAGCTCTTATGATCCGTAAAAATCTTACAAGACGACCCATAAAGATAATGCCTCCAGATCTTTAAGGCGAAAACGACTGACTAACTCCAAATCGTGCGTGGGATAATTCACCTCGTAAGGTTTCAACTGGCGGGACGCATAAGCAATGACTCTATCTCTCTGCATCAAAACACATCCTAGACCAAGGCCCGAAGCATCACTATACACTACGAAGTCCTCGTTTCCCTGAGGCAATGCTAAAACGGGTGCGGTAGTCAGACGTCTCTTTAACTCGTCAAAGCTGTCCTGCCTGTCTGCAGTCCACTCGAACTTCTGAGTTTGCTGGAGCAACTGAGTGAGTGGTCTAGCGATCTTAGAAAATCCCTCAACGAATCTGCGGTAATAGCCGGCAAGACCCAGAAAACTCCTCACCTCCTTCACATTCTTAGGCGGCTCCCAAGCCATCACTGCCTCTATCTTCTGCGGATCTACTCGAATTCCCTCTGCTGAAATCACATGCCCGAGGAACGTCACTTCCTCGAGCCAAAACTCACACTTAGAGAACTTCGCGTACAACTGCTCAGTCCTCAAAGTGTCTAATACAATCCGGAGATGAAAGGCGTGCTCCTCCCGATTCCGTGAATAGATAAGAATATCGTCGATAAAAACGACTACGAATTTGTCTAGATACTCAATGAAAACTTTGTTCATCAACTGCATGAACACTGCTGGGGCATTGGTTAGCCCGAAAGGCATAACCACAAACTCGTAATGGCCATATCTCGTCCAAAGGCGCTTTCGAATATCGACGTCCGAATTCTCAACTGTAGTAGCCCGATCGCAAATCAATCTTGACAAGACTGTCGCCCCCTGCAGTTGATCAAACAAATCGTCAATCCTGGGCAAAGGGTATTTATTTTTGATGGTCAACTTGTTTAATTCTCGAAAATCGATGCATAAACGAAGCGACCCATCTTTCTTCTTAACGAAAAGTACGGGCGCACCCCAAGGCGATGCGCTCGGTCGAATGTACCCTTTATCTAACAATTCTCCCAACTGGTTCTTCAACTCAAACATCTACGACGGTGCCATACGGTACGGTGCTCTAGAAATAGGGGCTGCATTCGGCTCAAGATCGATAGGAAACTCCACCTCTCGCTGCGGTGGTAACCCGTAAGTCGTGCAGGAAAACATCGGGATACTCACCAACAACTGGAATTGACGACATGTCAACTCCACCATCTTCCGCCTTCAGAGCGTAACACCAGTAGCCGACACAACCCTGGTTCAGAAGTTTTATCGCCTTCAAGGCGTTAATCACGCTCCCCGATTTACCCGGCTTACAGCCGACGAGAGTATGCTCGGTGCCATCCTCGGCCACGATCGAGATAGAACGAGTCCGATAGTTCATGATAGCACCGTGACGCTCTAACCAATCGTCCCCGAGGATTAAATCCTCACCCTTGAGGTCGATAACAATGAGGTTCGAGGGCCAGTCTCGGCTCCCGATCCTCACAGGGCAATCCCTAACTTCCCGGTCCCCAACCATGCGATCCCCGCTAGGCGTACCCACCACAAACGGTTCACATTCAAACAAGCAGTTAAAGCCAATACGATTCACACAATCCGACGCAATAAAGGAATGAGTAGCACCCGAATCAAAAAGCACGGAAACTGGATGAGTAAGGATCTGAGTGGTACCTGACGCCACCGGAATGTCCGCCTCCTCTGTGCGCCTCATTTGATACAACCGGGGGTGAACTGAACCCGAACTCGAGGCTGCACGGTGATCCGGCTGACCTCGACCCCTACCACGACCCGAACCCTGCGGAACATGAGTGGCTGGAAAACTGTGATCCTTCTGATCGGTAGTGGTAGTCGGAACTCTAGCGGCCCTGGTGGCCCTCTCACAATGAGCTGCCCTATGTCCGGTCTGTCCGCAAGTAAAGCAAGCAACTAACGGAAATGGGCAATCCTTCATAACGTGCTCGGGCTGACTGCAATTAAAACAAACTCTCCCGCCAGGTGCCAGATCGACCGAGCGGTTACCACAGGATCCACCGGCTGATGAAACGGCCTCTTCCCCTGGTGTAGGAGCAGAGCGAGACTTCAAAATCGACCACCTTCTGCCGAGAACCCGCCGGTAGTCTTCGCTTCTTAGCTTCAAACCGACTCGATTCCGGACACCATCTCGATCGCGAGCGCGATCACAGTATTCCTTCAAAGTGGCACACATGAGCGGCGCCATACTCTATCTAATATGCGGCTTCATGCGCATATTGAAGTATCGGATTTTATCACCTCCGTTCTCACTTGATCCCTCACGAAGCCCAACAGCGATTGTAAGAAATGATGGCACGAGAAATAGGCACATCCCGAGGTGTAGCGGTGAAGAACTCCACAATTCTGCGCTCCTTAGCGGCGGTGGGCAATATTCTGCTTCCATAGCAGCCCTGAACTCCTCCCAAGTGGCCCGACGGTCTCTGGGCGCAACGGCCTCCCACCACTCCGCAGCTTCTTTATCCAGGAGGTACTGGGCAATATGTACCCTTCTGTCTTCGGGACAAGCTACGGCATCAAAGGTCCTGGACAACTGAAAGAGCCAATTCTCCCAACCGAGGGAGTCAGAAGATCCGGAGAAACGAGGAGGGTGCATCTTGGACACCGTCTGAAGCCACTTACTAGCTTCCTCTTCAGGTGTCGGGGGCGGATTCTGGCGTCCACCCTGAGCTATCTGAGCAAGCTGGGCTACTAACTGCTGAAGTACGGCAGTAGCCCCGACGTCGGCATTATTTGTAATACCCGTAATTTCGATTTCCGGTAATTTCTTTTTTTCCGGCGAAAGTCCGTTTTGACGACTCGATCATGACCATTTCGTCATTTCGAGATTGATTAATTCTGCACTTTTTGTCATCCGAGCTCGTTTCGGTGTCGTTTTGTTGAGTTCCGTGCTTTTTAGCGGTTTTTCCGCACTTGAGTTCGATTCTTGCGAATCTCGTCCGAAACTGCTGTTTCGAGTTTCCCGCAAGTCCGTTTAACTTTGTTAGACGTGTTGTGAACTTCGGTTTGGTTATTCGATCACGTATCGTGATTTCCGGGCGTTTTGGGCCGTTTTCGTAATTTCCCAAAGTTTGGGGTAATTACTTTCCATTGTCGAATTTCGAGCCTTCGGGTGGTCGGAATCGTGTGTTCTCTTAGTGCTCGGATTCGTATTTGCGAGTACTTCGTAACCGTATGTTCGATTCGTATTCAGGTTCGGGTTTCGGTCGTTCGGATCGTCGAGTGGCCACGACCGAGACGGCCGCAGCAGTGATCGGGTCCGCCGAGTTACGGCCGTAAGGTGCCGATTCGGCCGTAAGTGTTCGGGCAGCTGGCTCGACGAATGCCGGTTACTGGCCGTAAGGGTCGAGTTACGGCCAGACGGTGCTGTGCAACTTCCTGACGAATGCGATTACTGTAGTGACTGCCGTACGGCCGTAAGTCCCGAGTTACGGCCGTAAGGTCTGTCGATTCTACGGCCGTAAGCGATCGGCATGCGCCGGGCGGATTTTGACGAATGCCGATTACGGCCGTAAGGTCGGCCGATTACGGCCGTAAGTGGTCGGCAGGATCTTTGGGAGTATATATATGTTCGAGCAATGGGTTTACACCTATTTTTCTCATCCCTCTCATTTCCTTCCGTGGTCGGGCTTGGAGTACGTGATTAGATGTTGTTTATATATCAATCCACGAAGTTCTTGAGTTTCTAACATCAATCCATCACCTCATAACCTCCTCCGATCTACCGAATCAAGGTTAGATTTCTTGATAATCTAGTTTTGGGGAATTTGGGTATTTTGGTTGTTTTCGTCCGATTAATCCGATTTATCTTAGGATTATGATGGATTGATGATTATTTAGATGTATTATATCATTTCCTTGTTATTCCATGGTTGGATCGTATCGATTCGTTATTTGGGTCGAGTTCTTGACCGACGCCTTGAAGGTGTCTTAAAATGTCATAGAGGGGTTTTCGGGCGTTCTTCGATTATTCTTCCTCGTATGATCGATGATTTATTGATTATATATTGTTAGGGTCGAATTCTTGTGAAGGACTCGAGTCGGAACCCTCCCGTTCGTTGTCTTCTTCGGGGTCCGAGCTTCCCGGTTGAATCGTGTTCTTCGGAGTGTCCGGTAGCGGTCATTAAGTCGAGCTTTCCCGTTGCTCCGCGTGCGTTGGACTTGAGGCGAGTATCTCGTCTATATTCTTTATACTTTGAGAATGTGATGTGTCGTGAATTTAACGTGGACTCGTTAGTGACGGTATATTTAACCGTAACTTACTTTAAATGAAGATGTGATTTTATGAAGGTAATTACCAACGTAAACTTTAGTTTCAAGAATAATGATAACTACCTCATCATGTTATTTTGTGATTAAAATAAATACTAGAAATGAGTAGTTAACTGAAGAATTGTGGAATCGCGTAATACTTGTATTATTTGCTCGTTGGCCTTTTTCCTGAATGATGGTTTGCTGTGGATGTTGTGCCTTTGTGGAAGTTATGTTACATTAACTTATATGTTACGTGTTTCCGGTTGTAGTGAATATTGTGCCTTTGTTGTTGTTGTGTATCTTAGCGAATTGAGATGTTGTCCGGGTAGGGTCCCGTCGAGGCCTCCGGAGGCGCGTGCTTGCGAGTACGGCCAGACGTACGTTGTGACCATAAGGTTATCAATTCGGGTAGGTCTGGGGAGGGCTCCGAGAATCGACACTTGCGAGTGCGATGTCATGATAACTTATGGGTGTATTTGAATGATGTTATCCGGGTAGGGTCCGTCGAGGCCTCCGGAGGCGCGTGCTTGCGAGTACGGCCAGATGTTACGATTTGACCATAAGGTTATCTAATCGGGTAGGTCTGGAGAGGGCTCCGAGAATCGTCACTTGCGAGTGCGATGTCAAGATAACTTATGGGTGTGTTCGAGTTTATTCTTGATGACTAATCCGGGTGGGACCCTTCGGTGCCACGGAGACGCTTTATCGTTGATTTGATATCTCTGAATTGTTTATGTTTTGAATCTTGAATCACGATTATATTGGTGAATATGGTTTTGATCTTGAGGTTTGAGTTGAGAATAAAATCATTTGTATGATTTTGAAAGAAAACCTTTTGAAAAGGATAAACATTCATATTTCAGGATTTTACACTGAGACCCCCGAAGTCTCTAAATAATCTCTTACAATGATTTCTGGAGTAATCCCCATGGTTTGTTTTAAAGGAATAAATTTTCAAAAGACTTTAGACTCGGGGATCGTGTTACTACCTTGTCGAAATGTTATTTTCATAACGGTTGTATTCTTGATGTATAATTGTATAGCTTGGTTACTTGCTAGCGATTCCATCGCTAACCCTCGTTGGGGATTTTGTTATTTATTCCGGGTGTTCATCGAGAGTGAGCAACCACAGGATTGGCTCGGAGGATGATGCAATGCAGCGATACTAGTCACAGTTGTAGTCTGTCGTCTGTCAGTGATATGTCAGTTTGAGTTCTTGTCATCCTTGAGGGGATGGACATTTTATGTACTATGTGATCGAGTTGTAATTTAGTTTCATCAGATGTACGGTTATGCTATGTTTTGAGAGACCTAATCGGTCTACGGTATTATGTTTTGGTCAAGTTGACCGCATGTGGGTTTTGATTTGTAGTCTCCCGCCTGGTAGCTCCTTGTGGAAAGGGGTCTACGGCGTGTAATATCCCTGAGTGGATTGGGGGTGTTACATAAATGGTATCGGAGCTTAGGTTTGCGAAAACCTAGGCAGTTGGGTCTAGTTGGGTCTTGTCGAGTCGTGTCTTGTCGGAGTCGTGTCTTGTCGTGTCACCCGGGTGAGCAGTTGTGAACAAGCGAGATCATTGCGATCCGTTGTGATCAATTGTGGTTCGTTGTGATTAGTATCGTGTTGCAGCCATTATCTCCGTGCGGCCTGTGGACGTAAGTCTCCTCCTTTATGTGAGGTACCTGTATTTCATGTTTTTACGTGTGCGAATTAAATGTGATGTGTGTCCTTATTTACACGGTGTTGTGTAAGGGAGTTGTATTCGATGCTCGTGACGCACGATATACGAATATGACTGGACGTATTGATGTTTTGACTTTGAACCGCCGTGTGGGGTGGTATGTTGTGAAATTTGTGAACTTTGATGGGTTTCAAAGTGTGCCGACAATTAATTCGGTGAAAAGCTCAAATGATAGTCCGGATATATGTTTTAACTTGATGCGCCGAAATGTGTTTGGTTGAATTTGTGATTTTGTTTGTCGTTTGAGCAGTGGTTTTTAGTTCGATCAGTTTGTTTGGACTATCGTAATTATTCCGCTGCGGGTAGATTTGAGAATATATTTTTGAGGGGCCATAAGGGTCGGAACATTTTTGTGAAAGTTGATTTTGAAAATATTTTTATGGTTCGATTAAACCAGCAGCCCGTATGAATTTTGAAATCAGTCGAGTTTTGACATAGTTAATCCTGTATTTTCAAATGACACCATCAAAGCGGTATGAGGAAAAATGTATATTAATGTATTTTGGGCACCGCAAAATATTACCGTCACCTTCGGTTGAGACCAAAAGAATTTTGAAAAATTTATGTTATATGTTTGTTATGTTGTTTTGCCGTCGGAAAATTTTTACAAGACCTTTGTTACAATTCTATAGGTGATCATTTTCTCGTTGCTCAATCTCTATCGACCTAATCATATGGTCCGTCTGTGACGATCGTGAACCTAGCTGCGATATCGTATTGCACTTAGTTGCTTCACCTGTGTGGATATTATTGACGTATTATATATTGTCACAATTCTTGTTAGCAAGTTATGGGTGTACGCCCAGATACGATGATTTCATAGTTCGGTATAATTGTGTGTTTCTTTGACGTTATCCGGATGTGGTAATTTAGAATGTCTTGTACGTTGTTTTCAAAACGAGACAGAGATGATAATAGATTCGTAGTTTTGATCAAACTTTTCTTTTCTAAAATTCGCTTCAGCAAATTTTTCAAATTAATGAATTTTAAAATACTATCATTCGACGAGCACCTTGAAAAAAAAAAAAATTGTTTTTAAAATATTACCCATATTCGACTCTGATGATATGTTTGTGGTTTTGACCGTGATAAACTTGGTAAAGGTCGTACGTTATGTTAACATGGCTAAGTGAATGATTTATGAATTTGAATTCCTGTCGTTGCAGTGATAGTTCATGTATTCGTGTTACAACTCGGAATGAGTATTTTATTGTGTTATTGTTGGTTGCTCTATATTGATTATGTGGTGGTTGTTTTGTTGTTCTGATCGGTTGCCCATTCAGTATGCCGAGAGGTCGAGGTCGTGGTAACCTCCGCGCGACTGTGATCGTACTACCGGTAATGGAATTAGTACTGGTGTTGCCACTGTGCTCCAACAGGTGGCAGACCAGATGACACATTTAGCTCAGGTGGTTCAGCGTAACCATACTGCGAATGAGGATGTTGGATCGACTCGGTGGCTTAGAGAAGTGGTTCGTATGCGTCCCCCTCGCTTTGCAGGAGCGGGTGATACTTTGGGTCGGGACGGTTGGCTTATCCAATTGGAGAAGATTTTCAAGGCGATTGGTTGTCCCGAGGAGCGGAGGATTCCTATCGCCCGCCTTCTCGTTGATGACGCCGCTAACTGGTGGGAGGCCGTTGAGCCTCAAGATCATGCTGTTACTTGGGAAGAGTTCAAGAAGTTGATGGAAGCGGAATTTTGCCCGAGGCCGATTCGAGAGCAGAGGATCCGAGATTTTTACCTAGCCGAGCCACAGGATGTACCCGTGTCGCAGGCTATTGTCGATTATAGTCGACGGCTCGCCTTTGTGAAGAATCGGTGAGGACCGAGGAGGACAAGATCCGTCATTTTGATCTGCGGATGAGACCAGAGTTTCGACAGGACATGTCGGGTTTCACTTGTGCTACTTTGAGAGAGTATCAGAATCGAGCCATGGCGTACGAGATGGCATCGTTATCTACTGGGCCTTCGCATGAGTCGAAGAGACAGAGGACGTCTGGAGATTTTTCGGACGGTGCAAGAGATGGAAATTCTTCTCATCGAGTTTCGCGTAGCCGTACGGCGAAACCTTCAATTTCTTCGTTCGGTGGAACCAAGAGTTCCAAGTTGTCTTCTTTGACTCCTAGTCAGACTGGGAGGTGCTTTAACTGCAATGTTGTCGGTCATGTGCAAGCTAATTGTCCTTCGCAACGGATTACTTGTTATAATTGTGGACTCGAGGGCCACAGAGTTCAGTATTGTGAATTATTCCATGAGGTTTCCCAGAATCGTGTTTCGGCATCGGTATCGGGATCGGTTCGTCGGGACCGTTGAGATTTTGTCGGCCGTGCTTTGTTGTTTGTGACTTCACTTTTTTTTAGTTTAAGTTTCGGGACGAAACTTTTTTTTAGAGGGGTAGAATGTAATACGTAATTTCGATTTCCGGTAATTTCTTTTTTCCGCGAAAGTCCGTTTTGACGACTCGATCATGACCATTTCGTCATTTCGAGATTGATTAATTCTGCACTTTTTGTCATCCGAGCTCGTTTGGTGTCGTTTTGTTGAGTTCCGTGCTTTTAGCGGTTTTCCGCACTTGAGTTCGATTCTTGCGAATCTCGTCCAAGCTTCTTGTTTGAGTTTCCCGCAAGTCCGTTTAACTTTGTTAGACGTGTTGTGAACCGGTTTGGTTATTCGATCACGTATCGTGATTTCGGGCGTTTTGGGCCGTTTCGTAATTTCCCAAAGTTTGGGGTAATTACTTTCCATTGTCGAATTTCGAGCCTTCGGGTGGTCGGAATCGTGTGTTCTCTTAGTGCTCGGATTCGTATTTGCGAGTACTTCGTAACCGTATGTTCGATTCGTATTCGAGTTCGGGTTTGAGTCGTTCGGATCGTCGGAGTGGCCACGGCCGAGACGGCCGCGGCGAGTGCATCCGGCGAGTTACGGCCGTAAGGTGCCGATTACGGCCGTAAGTGTTCGGCGAGCTGGCTTTGCGAATGCGGTTACGGCCGTAAAGTCGAGAGTTCTGGCCGTCGGGTGCCGTGCAACTTCCGGACGAATGCGGTTCTGGCCGTAAGGACTGCCGTGTCTGGCCGTAAGTCCCGAGTTACGGCCGTAAGGTCCTGTCGATTCTGGCCGTAAGCGATCGGCATGCGCTGGCGGATTTTGACGAATGTCGATTACGGCCGTAAGGTCGGCCGATTCTGGCCGTAAGTGGTCGGCGAGGATCTGGGAGTATATATATATGTTCGAGCGATCGGGTTTACACCTATTTTTCTCATCCCTCTCATTTCCTTCCGTGGTCAGGGCTTGGAGTACGTGATTAGATGTTGTTTATATATCAATCCACGAAGTTCTTGAGTTTCTAACATCAATCCATCACCTCATAACCTCCTCCGATCTACCGAATCAAGGTTAGATTTCTTGATAATCTAGTTTTGGGGAATTTGGGTATTTTGGTTGTTTTCGTCCGATTAATCCGATTTATCTTAGGATTATGATGGATTGATGATTATTTAGATGTATTATATCATTTCCCTTGTTATTCCATGGTTGGATCGTATCGATTCGTTATTTGGGTCGAGTTCTTGACCGACGCCTTGAAGGTGTCCTAAAATGTCATAGAGGGTTTTCGCGTTCTTCGATTATTCTTCCTCGTATGATCGATGATTTATTGATTATATATTGTTAGGGTCGAATTCTTGTGAAGGACTCGAGTCGGAACCCTCCCGTTCGTTGTCTTCTTCGGTCCGAGCTTCCCGGTTGAATCGTGTTCTTCGGAGTGTCCGTAGCGGTCATTAAGTCGAGCTTTCCGTTGCTCCGCGTGCGTTGGACTTGAGGCGAGTATCTCGTCTATATTCTTTATACTTTGAGAATGTGATGTGTCGTGAATTTAACGTGGACTCGTTAGTGACGGTATATTTAACCGTAACTTACTTTAAATGAAGATGTGATTTTATGAAGGTAATTACCAACGTAAACTTTAGTTTCAAGAATAATGATAACTACCTCATCATGTTATTTTGTGATTAAAATAAATACTAGAAATGAGTAGTTAACTGAAGAATTGTGGAATCGCGTAATACTTGTATTATTTGCTCGTTGGCCTTTTTCCTGAATGATGGTTTGCTGTGGATGTTGTGCCTTTGTGGAAGTTATGTTACATTAACTTATATGTTACGTGTTTCCGGTTGTAGTGAATATTGTGCCTTTGTTGTTGTTGTGTATCTTAGCGAATTGAGATGTTGTCCGGGTAGGGTCCCGTCGAGGCCTCCGGAGGCGCGTGCTTGCGAGTACGGCCAGACGTACGTTGTTGTAACGCCCCCAATCCGCTCAGGGATATTACACGCCGTAGAACCTTTCCTCAAGGATCTACCAGGCTGGTAACGACATTTAACATCTCGACAATGCCTTCGAGGCTACAATGACTTAGTAGACCGATTTGGTCTTTCCACAAATACATACAACTCATGCCCACGCAGGGGACAAAATACAACTACACCCGTACGACGGGAACAATACAGCAGCGGAAAATAAAGTACAACTGAACCAACACACGATGTACGGTTCCTCATGTGATTAGTATCGATCATCTTTCATCATCCTTCGTGCCGACCCTGTGTTATGCTCCAAAACCTGAATGCAAAAACAGACATCCACCCCACGAATACTCGGTGGTTAGCAAATCTCCACTGTTTTGCTAGTGCAAATACAAAGTGCAAATACGAGCCATACAATTCACATTCCACGAATAACAATAACCGAGGATCCTCAAAGATCCAAACGAAACGAAAAGTACTTCCCGAGGCAAGGGTTTGAGAAAACATTTCAAAAACGAAATATCATAAATCAATGGAAGTAATTTATAAAACAGTTTAGAATGCCATCGAGGGTTTTAATAGAAAACAATTTAGGATTATCAAATCCTACTTTTCGAAAACCAAAAGACAAAAGGGGTCACCGCCCCAAAGGTTTATTTTCTCAAAATGACATTAACCAACCGTTGGGATTTTAGCCCCAAAACCGTAAACGACTTTTACAAAACCATTGGGATTTTAGCCCCAAATCTCATCAACTCACAAGACACAAGAACGACCGGGAGGTTCGTATCCCAACATCAAAATCCACGGATAAAGGATTTAAAACAAACAACAAAATACTCGGTGCCATCCTAGCCAAGTAAGCCAAACGAACAACTTACCTCTTACACACTTAGTCAATGCATGCAAATGAAAACCGTTCAAAAGCACTCATTTCCGAAATGCCAATATCAAATCACATTTGCAAAAATGCACCACAATTAACCGTCGATCCACACCTCCGTGGACCCCTACCGAGACCCGTCGGATCTAACCCGTAGTGGTTAAAAGCAAAGCTCGCGGTCCACAGCTTCGTGGAGCCCTACCGAGACCCCGTCGGATCTAACCCGTAGTGAGCATACACACACACACGTTACTCATGCAACACTAATATGCTAAGAATGTAAGTTCATTAAGAATACTCACTAGAGATGGCCATTAACTCGACACCATTTTCAAACTCTTCAAATTTACGATAACAAGATTAAATAAGGGAATACACGATTCCATAACTTAAACAATAGGAGTATCATCATAAAATCCTTCAACGTTCAAAATAACCAAATCATAATCAATTCTCAAAACACCGTTCACAAAACACACGATTTTTGAAAGAAAGCCTTTAACGAGGCCAAACCGAAATCCTTTTGAAACTTCATTTCAAATAACCAAACCAACACATCAAAACGACCACCGATCATCATATACATAAAACGAGAAAAGTATGGGCAAGGTACTTGCCTCGATACCACGAGCACTGAACCACGAACGGATACGGCACAACCGGAAGCTTCGAACGCCCGATGCTAACGAAAAGGAAGACGACAATGAACGGAACGGAAGAATCAAGCACGGCCGTGAGGAACCGGACGAAAATGAACCTAACGATTCGAATAGCACAATCACAACCACTTCTAAACGATTATGGAAATGGAATACACCCGGAACCCGCCTACGATTCATGTATATTCATACCGAAAACAACAACGAGGGCGGACCACAACCAAACCCTCTCGATTCCGTAAAAATCCACAAAATATCCATGAATCCGTAGGGAAACTAAAGATACTAACAAGATTAATCATATTCATCAAGAATCCATCAACAAAACGGAAAGAATCGGACAAAACCCCAAAATCCCCAATTATCCAAAAAGGTAGGGTTTCAAGAGATATTACCTTGAGTGATTCAAGTGTTAAGATCCGTAGAACACGCGTTAGATTGATTACCCGAGCCTCACAACCGAAAAGAAATGATGAAAATCGACCCCCGGATGAAGAACTCTCCCCCTCTATACTTTCTCTCTCGCGGCGCAGTGGAAAATGGGGAAGGAAATGAGCTTCACGCTCAAAAGCAAGACATTTATAGGGTAACGCAGCCAGACCTATCGGCCGGCCTATCGGCCGATAGGCTAACCGATAGCCATACGGGATGCCGGCAGAGAGTCTATCGGCCCCCTATCGGCCGAAAGGCTCACGGAGTGCTCGGCCAAAATCAAACGACCATAACTCTCTCGTCCGACTCGATTGACTCACCGTTTGAACCATTGGAAAGCTAACTCGATGTTCTATAATATTGCAAAGATTTATAATTTTTGGAGTCGCCAAAAATTAATGGTGATCTAACAAAGACGAACTCATACTTAGAAAAGTCGTTTAGTAATCCCGAATTCAACAAAACGACACCGAAACCCGAACCTGAATACGAACCAAGATACGGTTACGAAGTACTCACAAAGACGAATCTAAGAGCTAGTAGAACACACAATTCCGACCACCCGAAGGCTCGAAATTCGACAACGGAAGGTAATTACCCCAAACTTTGGGAAATTACGAAAATGGCCCAAATGCCCGAAAATCACCATACGTGATCGAATAACCAAACCGAAGTTCACAACACGTCTAACAAAGTTAAACGGACTTGCGGAAACTCAAAGCAGCCGGTCGAGATTCGCAAGAATCGAACTCAAGTGCGGAAAAGTCGCTAAAAAGCACAGAACTCAACGAAACGACACCGAAACGAACTCGGATGTCAAAAAGTGTAGAATTAATCATTCTCAGAATGACGAAACGGTCATGAGCGAGTCGTCAAAACGGACTCCGACCGAAAAAAAGAAATTACCGGAAATCGAAAATTGCGGATATTACATTCTACCCTCCTTAAAAGAAGTTTCGTCCCGAAACTTAAAACAAGTAGGGAGAAGAAATATTCCGCTAGGAAAAACTCAACGAGACACACAAGAATGCGTAACTAATGCCCAACGGCGAAATGTTACAAACAACGCAAAGGAATATACGGCGTGTAAACACGCTCCACGGTGACCAACACAACGTCGCCGTTAGGGATATAATAAAACCGACAAGTGACAAGCGTCATCAAACGGATACTATAGCCAAGTCAATTATCCGACAATCGCAAAACACAACGAACGAAAATCAATATGATTGACCAACCCAACGGTGCATCAATCAAAACGCGAGCCAACCGCTGAACAAACACGGAATCCCACCGCCTAAGGGATGGAAGATCGAAAACGAAACTAATTTCCCGAACTGAAGGGAATTACGAAGGAGTCTGAATGCTCAATAATCACGAAACGAGAACAAAAACCGAACAAACAAACGATCGAGACAACAAAAATCGAACAATCATGTCCGAAACACGAAGGATAATAAAATTCAAACAACAACTCCAAGGTTCACATCTCGACTCGAGACAATATATGATCCGGTGAAAACAACAGTATGTGCATTCACATAAGATCCACAGGAAAGGGAATAGCAATTGAAAAGTCACAACGACGAACGAGTTATTCCGAAACGATACCACACTCGTTCGATAAACAAAAACAAGGGGCGGACAATCTCAGAAATGTCAACAAACATAAAGGAGTCGACAGAGTCGAAAACATAAGAGTTCCAAATCCGATCCACTTCGAATAAAAGAACTAGTAGAACCAGATGATGTCACTCCCAAACAAGGTTCACAAGAATCGAACTGAACCCGAAAAAGTAACATCGATAACCAGATCGACCCACAACAAGATCACAGCTCGTTCGGACGATGAAATCGAAATACAGAACAAGTTCATAAAGTACCAACGAACATGAGCGAATCGATAGACTGGGGAAGAGAAAACACAGAAGTCAAAATAGTACGGGCATTACCTCCGACCTCGTCCACGAAATTCACAAAAACGGGAGCAAGGTAACAAGACATTAAACAATCGACGCATAACGGAACCATCACCGACGCACACGGTCATACCAAACCAAGCTCTAACAGCTCGCACATGCGCGACAACGCAGAAATTGCCATGAGGCGACAACATTCAATACCAACACTCCGCCTCTCACAGGGGCTAGCACAACCAATGTGTGGAAAGCGTCTCAACGCTCACACCGCCAATTCGGTCATATTCGGGAGAAAGTATCAAAAGGACAACGCGAACATCACGCATACATACCCAGCCCTCAAACGGGAATGGATAGGTTTTAAAAACGAAAACCTCATTTTGAAAATAATTTAGAAGAACACCGATTGATCTTGAGTATCATCTTTCAAAAAAAAGTACAAACGTGAAACATCGTTATCGAGACATTGGGGAACCATTTTGCATTTGATAAAAATGAGGACATTTTCTCTTAGTGAAAACTTTCAAAATATTCGACCCTCGGGTCTAAATAAAAGTGTTGAAAATATCTCAAAACATTTTGGTCCTCGAGGTAGAAAATTTTTGAAATATATTGTGGCACCTTGGATGTACCACAAGAAAATAACCCATTTGAAAAGTATGTCTCAAATTTATTTTTCTAAGATACTCAAGGTTTTCAAAAATCCGCTAGGCCAGAATGCCCAAAACTCACACATACCGACGTTCAATAAAACAACTCCTAGCACACACATCAAAACGTTTAAAATCAAGACAATACATGTCTTTAAACGAAAATAAACGATAAAATACCACATTCAGAACAAAACCACTGATAAAATACCCTCCCGCAGCTGCTAGTGAACAAGCGAACGCGTATAAGCACAAAGCTTCCACAATAGAACTTGTAAAACGTGCAAATCGGTTCGAAAATCATCAACAACGGAGAAAAACAACAATAAAAAGACATCACAAACGACGACACTCCTCGTATAAATCAAATACGAGAGTCGACTAAATACATATCGTGAAATCAAAATTCACATAAAATTCCACCACTTAACAAATAATCATAAAAATAGCTCGTGTCACACGAGGCACAACACAAAGAAGGGAGACTTACTTCCACAGGTCGCACGAAGATGATGATCGCCCCACGATACTAATCACGACCAACAAACTCAAACGACGCGTCGCGACACGACTCAGTCAGATAAAAATCCAACGAAACAAGACTCAAACAACACGACTTGACCCGACAGCCTAGGTTTCCTCAACCTAAGCTCTGATACCATTTATGTAACGCCCCCAATCCGCTCAGGGATATTACACGCCGTAGAACCTTTCCTCAAGGATCTACCAGCCGGGTAACGACATTTAACATCTCGACAATGCCTTCGAGGCTACAATGACTCGATGGACCGATTTGGTCTTTCCACAAATACATACAACTCATGCCCACGCAGGGACAAAATACAACTACACCTGCATTTATCAGAACAATACAAAGAATGAAAATAAAGTACAATCGAACCAACACACGATGTACGGTTCCTCATGTGATTAGTATCGATCATCTTTCATCATCCTTCGTGCCGACCACCGTGTTATGCTCCAAAACCCGAATGCAAAAACAGACATCCACCCCGAATACTCGGGGTTAGCAAAACTCCACTGTTTTGCTAGTGCAAATACAAAGTGCAAATACGAGCCATACAATTCACATTCCACGAATAACAATAACCGAGGATCCTCAAAGATCCAAACGAAACGAAAAGTACTTCCCGAGGCAAGGGTTTGAGAAAACATTTCAAAAACGAAATATCATAAATCAATGGAAGTAATTTATAAAACAGTTTAGAATGCCATCGAGGGTTTTAATAGAAAACAATTTAGGATTATCAAATCCTACTTTTCGAAAACCAAAAGACAAAAGGGGTCACCGCCCCAAAGGTTTATTTTCTGAAAAATGACATTAACCAACCGTTGGGATTTTAGCCCCAAAACCGTAAAACGACTTTTACAAAACCATTGGGATTTTAGCCCCAAATCTCATCAACTCACAGTACACAAGAACGACCAGGAGGTTCGTATCCCAACATCAAAATCCACAGATAAAGGATTTAAAACAAACAACAAAATACTCCAGTGCCATCCTAGCCAAGTAAGCCAAACGAACAACTTACCTCTTACACACTTAGTCAATGCATGCAAATGAAAACCGTTCAAAAGCACTCATTTCCTTAAATGCCAATATCAAATCACATTTGCAAAAATGCACCACAATTAACCGTCGATCCACACCTCCGTGGACCCCTACCGAGACCCCGTCGGATCTAACCCGTAGTGGTTAAAAGCAAAGCTCGCGGTCCACAGCTTCGTGGAGCCCTACCGAGACCCCGTCGGATCTAACCCGTAGTGAGCATACACACACACACGTTACTCATGCAACACTAATATGCTAAGAATGTAAGTTCATTAAGAATACTCACTAGAGATGGCCATTAACTCGACACCATTTTCAAACTCTTCAAATTTACGATAACAAGATTAAATAAGGGAATACACGATTCCATAACTTAAACAATAGGAGTATCATCATAAAATCCTTCAACGTTCAAAATAACCAAATCATAATCAATTCTCAAAACACCGTTCACAAAACACACGCGTTTTGAAAGAAAGCCTTTAACGAGGCCAAACCGAAATCCTTTTGAAACTTCCTTTCAAATAACCAAACCAACACATCAAAACGACCCCCGATCATCATATACAGAAAACGAGAACAGTATGGGCAAGGTACTTGCCTCGATACCACGAGCACCGAACCACGCGACGGATACGGCTCAGCGGAAGCTTGGGCGCGATGCTAACGAAAAGGAAGACGACAATGAACGGAACGGAAGAATCAAGCACGACCGTGAGGAACCGACGAAAATGAACCTAACGATTCGAATAGCACAATCACAACCACTTCTAAACGATTATGGAAATGGAATACACCCGGAACCCCGCCTACGATTCATGTATATTCATACCGAAAACAACAACGAGGGCGGACCACAACCAAACCCTCTCGATTCCGTAAAAATCCACAAAATATCCATGAATCCGTAGGGAAACTAAAGATACTAACAAGATTAATCATATTCATCAAGAATCCATCAACAAAACGGAAAGAATCGGACAAAACCCCAAAATCCCCAATTATCCAAAAAGGTAGGGTTTCAAGAGATATTACCTTGAGTGATTCAAGTGTTAAGATCCGTAGAACACGCGTTAGATTGATTACCCGAGCCTCACAACCGAAAAGAAATGATGAAAATCGACCCCCGGATGAAGAACTCTCCCCCTCTATACTTTCTCTCTCGCGGCGCAGTGGAAAATGGGGAAGGAAATGAGCTTCACGCTCAAAACAAAGACATTTATAGGGTAACGCAGAACCTATCGCCGCCTATCGGCCGATAGGCCCAACCGATAGCCATACGGGATGCCGGCGAGAGTCTATCGGCCCCTATCGGCCGAAAGGCTCCCGGGAGTGCTCGCCAAAATCAAACGACCATAACTCTCTCGTCCGGACCGATTGACTCACCGTTTGAACCATTGGAAAGCTAACTCGATGTTCTATAATATTGCAAAGATTTATAATTTTTGGAGTCGCCAAAAATTAATGGTGATCTAACAAAGACGAACTCATACTTAGAAAAGTCGTTTAGTAATCCTGAATTCAACAAAACGACACCGAAACCCGAACTCAATACGAACCGAAGATACGGTTACGAAGTACTCACAAAGACGAATCTAAGAGCTAGTAGAACACACAATTCCGACCACCCGAAGGCTCGAAATTCGACAACGGAAGGTAATTACCCCAAACTTTGGGAAATTACGAAAATGGCCCAAATGCCCGAAAATCACCATACGTGATCGAATAACCAAACCGAAGTTCACAACACGTCTAACAAAGTTAAACGGACTTGCGGAAACTCAAACAATAGCTTGGTCGAGATTCGCAAGAATCGAACTCAAGTGCGGAAAAGTCGCTAAAAAGCACAGAACTCAACGAAACGACACCGAAACGAACTCGGATGTCAAAAAGTGTAGAATTAATCATTCTCAGAATGACGAAACGGTCATGAGCGAGTCGTCAAAACGGACTCCGACCGAAAAAAAAGAAATTACCGGAAATCGAAAATTGCGGATATTACAGTTGTGACCATAAGGTTATCAATTCGGGTAGGTCTGGGGAGGGCTCCGAGAATCGACACTTGCGAGTGCGATGTCATGATAACTTATGGGTGTATTTGAATGATGTTATCCGGGTAGGGTCCGTCGAGGCCTCCGGAGGCGCGTGCTTGCGAGTACGGCCAGATGTTACGATTTGACCATAAGGTTATCTAATCGGGTAGGTCTGGAGAGGGCTCCGAGAATCGTCACTTGCGAGTGCGATGTCAAGATAACTTATGGGTGTGTTCGAGTTTATTCTTGATGACTAATCCGGGTGGGACCCTTCGGGGCCACGGAGACGTTTTGACTGTTGATTTGATATCTCTGAATTGTTTATGTTTTGAATCTTGAATCCCGATTATATTGGTGAATATGGTTTTGATCTTGAGGTTTGAGTTGAGAATAAAATCATTTGTATGATTTTGAAAGAAAACCTTTTGAAAAGGATAAACATTCATATTTCAGATTTTACACCGAGACCCCAAGTCTCTAAATAATCTCTTACAATGATTTCGGAGTAATCCCCATGGTTTGTTTTAAAGGAATAAATTTTCAAAAGACTTTAGACTCGGGATCGTGTTACTACCTTGTCGAAATGTTATTTTCATAACGGTTGTATTCTTGATGTATAATTGTATAGCTTGGTTACTTGCTAGCGATTCCATCGCTAACCCTCGTTGGGGATTTTGTTATTTATTCCGTGTGTTCTCGATCGAGAGTGAGCAACCACAGATTGGCTCGGAGGATGATGCAATGCAACGATACTAGTCACGATTGTAGTCCTGTCAGTCTGCCGCTGATATGTCAGTTTGAGTTCTTGTCATCCTTGAGGGGATGGACATTTTATGTACTATGTGATCGAGTTGTAATTTAGTTTCATCAGATGTACGGTTATGCTATGTTTTGAGAGACCTAATCGGTCTACGGTATTATGTTTTGGTCAAGTTGACCGCATGTGGGTTTTGATTTGTAGTCTCCCGCCTGGTAGCTCCTTGTGGAAAGGGGTCTACGGCGTGTAATATCCCTGAGTGGATTGGGGGTGTTACATTATTACCCGACGGCACTGAGTGAGAGGCTGAGTCCGCAGAGGACTGAGAAAGTGATCCCTCCTCATTACCAGCACCCCGACCACGACCTCGGCCGCGTCCCCTAGTCGGTCTACCACGACCTCTCAACATACTGAAGGAAAATAAGAAAAGGACAAGATCAGAAAGATTCACAATTCACAAAGTTGGTAACACAAGTCACGATTCCGAACAGCGCAAGAAAACTAATTACAGAGATATAAGAGTTCGAGGAGACTTACAGCCACGGGTCGCACGAAAAGACGGTAGCATGATGATATTAGGCTCAATGACTGACTCTAATGACGAATCGATGAGCAGACGCAAATTCACTGACAACTAGGTATTCAAAACCTAGGCTCGATACCATAAATGTAACACACCAATTCACAATCGATATTACACGCCGTAGAACCTCGTGAGGTCTACCAGCTAACACATGACATATAAACCACAATGTAGTCCCGAATAATGCACTCAAAAGTAATAAGGCGTGGCCTCGCCAAAATATTTTTAACGTAATACATGAACAGAGGTTAAATACCAATTTATTGCCCACGCAGGGACTTAAACCAAGTCTCAAAACAGATACCTAACTTCAATACTCGACAATGCAATGACAAAACATAAAAATGCACTGAGCCACATCATCAAGCCACCCATCCTTCGCGTGCGTGTCCCGTGCCTCGCCTCACCTTCCTTGCACTAAATGCATAAGACGCATTTCCCCATTTAAGGGGTTAGCATTCGAATAGCTAGTGCAAGTACATAATTACACAACATTATATACATACACGATTCAACGCAAATAAATCGCTAGGAAAGTCATTTTGAAAACCAATATTCCTAATATCACATTAACACCAAAACAAGATAATAACGGGTTTCCCACATCACATTTATCCACGCTTGGTAACTCGCGACCGTACCCATTAGTATCGGTCCCGCAGGTCCCGCTGACCGTCCCCAGTGAGAAACCACTTCCACGGCCGTACCCATTAGTATCGGCCCCCAGAGGTCCCGTCGAACCGTCCCCAGGTGGAAGAACATCAACACACGCACCCAAGTCCACTTCCGTGGCCGTACCCATTAGTATCGGCCCCCAGAGGCCACACGCCATCCCCAGGTGGAAGAGAAACAATCACATTCGTTCAATAAAACCATTTACATCATTCGCATCAAAATCATACGCACATAACGGAATGTAATACATGTACTTGTCTTGAATTATTGACGACGCAACGAACGGAAAGGAAAGTCACCGATGAACGCTAGGAACCAATTAAACCGAACCTAACGATTCGAAGAATACAATCACAACCATTTCTAAATGAATACGGAATTGGAATACACCCGAAAACCCGCCTACGATTCATGTATATTCGTATATAAACAACAACGAGGGCGGATCACAACCAAACCCTCTCGATTCCGTAAAAATCACGAAATATACCATGAATCCGTAGGGAAACTAAGAATATCAACAAGATTAATCATATTCATCATGAATTAATCAACAAAACGGAACGAATCGGACAAAAACACGAAAACCCCCAATTTTACCAAAAGTAGGGTTCTAAAGATCTAACCTTGATTCGCTGGATCAAGGGATGATATCGGACGGATTATTGATGATATAACCTCAAGAATTCCATGGATATGTTGTTAAACAACATGGCTTCAAGCTTAGAACACGCCACCGCTAAGAGGAGAAGAAGAAGGTGAAAAATGGCAAGAAAAACGTCTCAGGGGCCTTTTATAGGGGTTGATCGCTGCCGGACACGGCCCGTGCCGATCGGCACGGTCGTGTCGCATACCTGGCCGACAGGACTCGACCGTGTCCTCGCTTGACACGGTCGCGGCCGAGGGCCTCCCGATAGCGACCCGTCCGACAAATGACTTCGGCATGACTCGACCGTGTCCTCGGAACACGGTCGGGCGTGTCGGCGATGCTTCAGCTTATCCGGAAGAGATGGCACGGGCCGTGTCGGATGACACGGCCGAGTTCGGTCGGCAGAAACTCGGCATTTCCGGACGAGTACGGCACGGGCCGTGTCGGACGACACGACCGAGTCCGGTCGGCAGTGATCGGCCAAAAACTGAAACGACCATAACTCTCTCGTCCGGACTCCGATTGACTCACCGTTTGAACCATTGGAAAGCTAACTCGATGCTCTATAATATTGCAAAGATTTAGAATTTTTGGAGTTACCAAAAATTAATGGTGATCTAACAAAGTCGAACTCATATGAGGAAAGTTGAAACAATAAACAATAACGAGATTATAGTTCAACAGATGACAGGAAGGACATACTGAAAGATACACGGGGGTCACTATGACCGAGAAATATACCAAAAATGAAAATACAAGGGAAAGAAAAATACCGAATATTACATTTGCCTCACGAGAAAGTCGCATCAATTCAACACATTGCGTATTTGATCCGTTTAATAATTCTAGTGTGTATGCATGTCCAGTCAATACGGATGTGTTATCTCTTATCCGTTCTATCCTTGGAGAAAGTTTGTATTTTCAATACTAGAATAATGACCAACAAAAGTTCTTCCTCAAAATCCATGTATTAAATAACATACATTACAAACACATGTCAAACAAATATTCTTAAAACACAACTCAAACAAACAAAGTATAATCCAAAACACATATCATGATACATAGCCATATAAAACATATGCGTGGTAATCCACAAAGTATAATCCAAAACAAGAATTTTTATGCAAAAGACAAATCCTCCAAAAAATAATCTAATCCAAACCCAACAACTAAAGTAGTTGAAACTTGCGTGCCGTAAGTCTAATCCACCCCTCACATTTCTCCGGCTCTAAATGCATCCACATTTTTTATAATCTGGGCTTTCAGCTAAAACAAATAGTGTTATGTCATGCAATCGGTGTTGTGCATCCCATCCAAGTTCGTTCAACTTCTTCAGGCAATCATCAAGAGTATTCTCGCCATGTTTTTCTAGCATGACATTCATAACCTTCAATATAGGATCAGAATCGTAAGGATCAAAAATTGTAGACGTGGTTCCATAACTCTCAAGCCCCACTGCAGCAGCCCCATCAAATAGTCGGATACAAAGTTCCGGGAAAAGCAGTCCCGTGCTCCTCAATGGTTCCACATATTTCGATTACTGTAATTAAAAAAATATATCTATAAAAAATAAGTTATAAATAAATTATAAGTTAAAGAATTGTAGGTATAGAGAATAAGAAAGAAAGTGACCCCAATTTCTATCGCCCATTCTTCCTCGGTTAAATTGAAACCGTTGGTTGAAGGATCATAAACATTTCCTGTTTTGTTTTTCGCCATTCAAATCGCATATTTTCCCTTGATGTAATCATAATGATTTTACATCTGTCGTTGATCGGCGATAAAACCATGTTTGTTTTTCAATTCTTCCCCAACCTTCTTCCATGATCGTGCCTTAAGACTAGTACCTTCTCTCCCATTTTTAGTTACCTCGTCAATACAAGCTTCAAGAAATGCCCGGACAACACTTTCTTTTTTCCAATTGATCCTACGTTTCTTTTGTTGTGAAGATTCACCAACAAAATCCATACCTAGTTGAAAAGCATAAAAAAGCAACTAAAAACATAAAAAAAACAGCAAAAAATATTAAAAAAACAGCAAAAACATAATTAAAAAAAAAGCAGCAAAGCAGCCCCATTCACAAGTAAAAAAAGGAAAGATGCATTAGCCTAACGAGCCCAGTGAAGAAGAAATGATTTGCAAGATAATTCAGTGACATTGCACAGTATGGATAATTCAGTGACATTGCAAGATACTCATAAAATTTAATCAAACAAACATGGAACCACGTATATGTACATATATATGATGGCATATACAATAACAATATCTTGTATATGAAACTGGTTGCTTTCTAGAACAAACAATAGCAATATTCATACTATTAAAACAGCAACTCAAGCAAATCAATTTAAACAAGCAAACTATAAAAGAGATTGCTTTCTAGAACTATAAATCCGTAGTCATTTGAATCGGTAGTCTTTAGAATAGGAACTCAAACAATAAATCGGTATAAAACAGCAACTAAGCACTTTAAGAACAGATTGCGTCATATACCCAATCGGTAGTCAAAGAAAGCAAGAAGAAAATAACAAAGGAAGCAGAAATCGTTGCAGAAGGTACCCAATCTCGTGCAGAAATGAAGTAAACCGAAGCAGAAATATCGTGCATAAATGAAGGTAAATCGAAGCAGAAATTGTTGCAGAAAACATGCAGAAATCAAAGGAAGCAAGAAGAAAATAACATACCTGTGAAATCGAAGAAGAATCATGCAGAAAACGATCGAAATCGAAGAAGAATCGTGGGGTGAATTGATGAGAAATTAGGGCATCACAAGAGAGGCGTTGTGGAGTGAAGGGCAACCATGGAAATAGTGTGCCTCTGAACGATTTCGACTCCTCCTAGATGAAGAATCGTGCAGAGCCCTTTGTCATCCTTCGGAAGTTAATTTTTTTTTTTGCCAAACAATACTATGACCGATTCAGAGGCTCCCTCTGTATGGCATCATCCAGATGCAACCAAATAGCCCCTAAGAGAATATATGAATGGTGGGCCGATTACAAGATTTTGGATACATTTTCTTTTTGTAACGAGAAATCATGGCCCGTGCGATGCACGGGCTTTATTCACCCTAAAGCATGGGTACTTTATTTTCGATAATATCGAATATCATATTTATATTATATATTATTTCAAGGCCCGAGCGTTCACAGTTTTTGTTTTCGAGTGAAATTATTCTAAGCTAAAACATCGTATTTTTATATAACATATTTAATATCAAGTATGGCCTAGGCTGGGTTATTGACAGGTTAAATGACTCGTACTCAAAATGTGCAACATATTTATCCATGATACTAACACCATAAAAGAATTACATGTGCATTTCTTAAGATAGATTATATCTCACTGAAGCAAAATATTTATTCGTGTTTACAGAAATCAATACGAACTACTTTTTAATTAGTAGCATCGAACTATCATATATAGCTTATTCGGTGGTGCATCCTAGCGTCAATATGTGGGGTACTATATGAGGTTGATTTCAAACAATGGGTTCATATATAACATATTAAGATGTCGAATTGATATCTATATAGTCAAGTTACCAAACATGCACGATCATCTAAAATGAATGATTTGTTGCTATTTAATCAAACACTTATTACGCCTACGATGCTACGTATTTGAATTATTTTTTTCTCACACATTTTTTTACTTTAAAATCCTTATGGCAAATATTATGATTTTTATTACATATTTCACTCCTATTCCTTAGTTGTTTATATTTTTTAGATATAAAAAATTCGCACTCTTAGTTGTTCATAGAGTATTTTTTTATGTAAGTAATGTTATTTTGTGTCATGTGCATGTAATTTGTGATGTGTGTTCTCAAAACTGTATAACCTCAAATTTTTAAATTTGTAAATTTTTAAAATTAGTTAAAACCATCTTTATTTTCCTGGGATATAATCAATTTTTTTTAATGTCTATCATCTTTGCATTGCCTTCCATTTTGAATTGACAGTCTTGAATTTACTATCCTTTAAACTTAGAGTTAACTACATTTTTTGTCCTTGTGGTTTGCCGGGTATTTCATTTTCAGTCTAAAATTTGAAAAAGTTTTAGGTTTGGTCCAAAAGTGAAAGGATAATTCCATATTTACCCAATCTGAAAATACCATATTTCCCCAAAACACAATTTTGTCGTGCATAAGTACAATGCCTTTTTAAAGAATTTGTTAAGGAAATATGAAATTATTATGTTTAAGTTGAATATATAGAATTGCCCCAAAAAGTGAAACACCTGTTTCGGTTTTGGTCCGAATTTCCTAACTCCGTTAGTTTGACTGTTAAATAAGAGGGTATTTTTGTCCTTTCATATTATTTTCTTTAATTTTATTTTATCTATCAAAATTAACTACTTGTAAGTTGTATCCTCCACCCACAAAAACAAACTTTTTTTTCTCATCACAAAACATATATGACCCTTTCATTTCTCTCACTAAACCATCATCCACCAACAACCAAACACCGGCCAAAACCACCACGTAACCACACCATTGTCGCCAAACTACCACCAACAAACCTCCATCGCTAGAATCTCGGGTCTCCTGTAGAATGTGTTTCGAGCTTATAAGTAAGTTACAAACTCGGGTTTTGGTTTTGCGTTCAGATCTGGATGTTTTACTGGCCGATGGCGGTTATGGCGATGATGGTGGGGTTTCGGTGGTCGAGAAGGTAGAACCAACAATGTGGACACCCTTAGCTCAATTCCTTTGATACTCATCAATATTGAAAACCCATCTTGGCAATCGATCCATTATTTTGGCTATAAAGAACTTGATATCATCTTTATTTTTTAAAGATTTGGTGGGAATTGACAATTTGATTTTATAATATTTTGGATATCTCATGGTTTGTAGGTATCTGTAGGCTATTTTGAATATAAACGTTTTAGTTGTTTAATTCTTTATAAGAAAATTGTTTGAGATTTCAAGTTTGGTATGTCGGCGGCGGAACCGCTAAAACAACAACAAAACCACTCAAGCTCGAAACACCACCTATTGAATTAATATTCGGTGGTGTCGGCAGCGGAAGCAGTTGATGTTGGCAGCGGTTCCGGTGGCTGTGGCGGCAGAAGAATCTGCTTTACTGGAGGTGGTGGATGTGACCTGTTTTTTGGGTGAGTTGTGTGACTTTTGGATTTGTTTATAAGGGAGTATAAATATCTCAAAGAAGAAGTTGAAAGAGTTAAACAATAAATATGCTTTGTGTGGTATGACTATAGAAATTCTTAAAATTTAATAATGAGGTTTTGACATGTTTTAGTTGGTTGAATTAATTTAGCTTATGGCAATGAACAACTATGCATACGTTTTTTATTCTTGCATTTTTTTTTAATTGTGGTTTGTAAAAGCTCTTTAAAGCTTTTAAAAAAAGTATTAGAGATTAGCAATATTTCAATTGATATGAATGACTTTAGCTTATGACATAAATGCTCACATTAATACATGGAACTCAATCTTTATATAGATATATAGATATAGATGTTATGTATTTGAACCATCTGGTTGTGTAAGTCTATTGCAATCACTAGATTGACATGTATGTGTTCTTAATAACAATATCATTCTTTTTTTCTGGTTATGCTTCACTATTTGTTTGATAAATAGTCTCGTTAACATTAGACGATTGTTTGGTTAGTTACTTCAAATGCAAAGTATGAAAATAAACAAATGAATAAAGAAAGGTAACCATATAACATGAATATAATGACCAAACTATAATTAATATGTATTCGTATATCATAATGGGAAAATGAACGACATTCATTAACAAGCAATCGAGTAACTAAACATTTATTTTTACTATGCATGATTGTAATGCATGCAAATGAATACTCTTATTTTCATTAATTATTTATATAAATAAGGCAAAAATTATCTTTAAGTCCTTGTACTTTTATTTTTTGTTTGACTAGATCCCCGTATAATTTTTTCATTTTAATGAATCCTTGTACTATTATTTTTGATGTTATTAGGTCCTTATTTAACATTTCATTAAATTTTCTGTTAACTAATTTACAAGTCATTTTTTATTTTTAATCGTTTTCCACATTTGATATTTATTTTACTTTTTAAATGCCATGTCATTATTTATCGAATGAAAGAGTGCTATAAATAATGAGACGAGATGCTAAAACTCTTATTGAATAAAATAGTGCTATAACGAATTTACAAGTCATTTTTTATTTTTTAATCGTTTTCCATATCTGATATTTATTTTACTTTTTAAATGCCATGTCATTATTTATTGAATAAAAGAGTGCTACAAATAATGAGACGAGATGCTAAAACTCTTATTGAATAAAATAGTGCTATAACGAATTTACAAGTCATTTTTTATTTTTTAATCGTTTTCCACATCTGATATTTATTTTACTTTTAAATGCCATGTCATTATTTATTGAATAAAAGAGTGCTATAAATAATGAGACGAGATGCTAAAACTCTTAGCGAATAAAATAGTGCTATAACGAATTTACAAGTCATTTTTTGTTTTAATCTTTTTCCACATCTGATATTTATTTTACTTTTTAAATGCATTTCATTATTTATTGAATAAAAGAGTGCTAGAAATAATGAGACGAGATGTTAAAACTCTTATTGAATAAAATAGTGCTATAACTAATTTACAAGTCATTTTTTATTTTTTTAATCATTTTCCATATCAGATATTTATTTTACTTTTAAATGCCATGTTGTCATTATTGAGTAAAAGAGTGCTAAAACTTTTTTTGCCATTTACTAATATTTAGTCAATAAATAATGACAACATGGCATTTAAAAAATAAAATAAAAATATGATGGAGAAAATAATGAGTAAATAAATAATAATTTATAAATTAGTTAACGGAAAAGTTAACTGAATGTTAAATAAGGACATATTAACACCAAAAATAATAATACAAGGATTCATTAGAAAGAAAAAAATTGTATGGGTACCTAGTGAAACCAAAAATAAAAATACGGAACTTAAATAATAAAAGTTTAATCAAATGAGTTTGGATACTTCAATATACAGTATAAGTAACCTCTTTAAATTAATACTCGATAAATTAATAACCTTTATAAAATTAATATTTTTTCCGGTCCCGACTTGGGCCCCAAGCGTAAATTAATAATTTTGATAAATTGATAAGATAATAATTTTTTTGAGACCCCTTTATAAATCAAGGGTCCCATCAACATCATAAATTAATAATCTCAGAAAATTACAAAGATAACTAAGACAACTTAATAAAATATGACTCTAGTATTAATTGTTTTCTATTGAAATTCAAATCAATATGAATCTCAGCTCTCACTTTTTTCACGGCACTTAAAAGCTCTGGTGTGGTATACTCTGACTGCATGGAAAAATTATGAAGGATTTTCGACGCTTCTATTGCTTCTTTTCGCGTAACCGGCTCTAATGGTACCATATCATTAATATCTCTATGTAATTAAATTTAAATTCATAGAATTTTGATATAATTAATTTTAAATTGATTGAATATAAAATACCTCTTTAAATTAATAAATTATTAATTTCTCGATTAATTAATACCTCTCTAAAATTAATATTTTTTTCCGATCGCAACTGTATTAATTTATAAAAGTTCTGTTGTACATCCTTTATACATATCCATAAATAATAGTGGGATTCTAAGGAGGGATTGTTTCTAGGTCTAACATTATTACTACGACTGTGCTGAAAATCATCCATATCGAAATCCACGTCGAGATCCAATTCTCCTCTGGCGGCTTTCTGCTTAGGGAAAACTGCATAAAATAGAAACATACTTTGCATTGGTTCCTATTTCTAGCAATCATCTTTAAAAATCACCATTAATTGAAACGAACTATCCATTTCTTGCAAGTTTAGAAACTTTTAACATTGACTTGTGTTAACTGCTGACGTGGCCGTTAAGATAATTTTTAAATATTTTTATATTCCACTGTGTCTTATTTCAGGGTGAGTTGGATGTTGATATGTCTTATTTTCCACTGTATCTCTTCACGATTCAACTGTCTCTTCCTCACGATTCAGATTTCAGAGAAAGCTTCTTCACGGGCAATTTCACGGGCTGTTGTGTTAACGATTGGAAGGTATGATTTTAGGGTTTTTTTCAGGCTTCTTTAGGCTTATTATATATTTTCTTGTGTTTCTACATTGAATGTACAATTTTAGTTTTTTTTTTTTTTTTTTTTGTTATTTATTTGCAGATGGGTGAATCTTCCGTTTGTAAGGGAATTTCAATTGAGATTTATCTCTGGATTGTTTCTTAAGCATCCATTGTGGTATGCCGGTGGTAACAATCAAACCTTTGAAAATATAGATTTTAGCAACCTCAGTTTTGATGAGTTAAAAGATCATTTAATGTTGTTAACCAACTCAAGTAAGTGTGAATCTGTTTATTATTGTGTCCCTGGTAAAGATATACGAAATGGAGGTCTTAGAAGAATTGAATGTGATGTGGATATTAAATTGTTCATGAATCATGGGTTTAAAAGTCCAAGAAAAATATGTGTTTATATGAGCCAATTTACTGATGACCAGTGAGTGGATTGGTGAGGATGAAAATGTCAATGTTATCAATGGGGAGGGTAGTGCGGATATGGGAACTAAGAATATTATTGATGAAAATGATGAGAATGTTGAAAAAAATGAGAATGTTGAGGATTCTTCTTCTAGTGATGAATGTGATGAGAATGATGAAGATATTGAAGTACATATAACAGACGACGAATCAGACACTGCGTCTTTAGATCACATATCTGATGGAGAGGATGAAGTGTTAGAGGTTAGGCAAAAAAAGTTGAAGAAAGATGCTTGTACAATTGAGTCATCCATATTGTACCAGAAAGCTAAGGATAAATCAAAAGTGACCCAAAATGAAAATGTTGATAGTGAAGGGAATCAGAAGGATAAAGCAAACAGTGAGGGAGTAGAGTTTATGGTGGTAGAACATGATGAGTTCTTGACTGATTTATCAGGTTATTTACATAGGCTTAACAATGTTGAGTCAAATGTTGACAATGAGGATGAGTTTGGGTCACTTGAAGATGATCAGCAAAAGGGCCCCAAGCATAACTCGAAGGTTCACTGGAAAGTAATGAGACCTTATATAAAAGAGAGGTATGAAAGCCCTATACAACTAAGAGATTGTTTGATTTATAATGAATTGGCCAATGGTTATCATATCAGGTTTGAACATAATGATCATGCCAATGTGTTGGTTGTTTGTGGTAAAAAGGATGAAGTTACTAAGAAACGTCATTGCCCATTTAAGTTATGGGCTACTTGGCAGAAAGGAGAAGCTTCATTTCAAGTTAAACCATTAATAGATGTGTAACACCCCAAATCACGTAAGGGACGTTACACGCCGTAGGACCCTCAAGAGGTCTACCAGGCTAACACATGACACATAAACCACAATGAAATCCAAAAAGACGCACTCACCATAGTAGAATATGATCGTGGCCTCGGCCAAAACATTTCAATAGAAGTACATGAAGAATAAGTCAAATACCAATTCATTACCCACGCAGGGGACTTTAACCAAGTTTAAAAGTAATCAGTCTAACTCCAATACCTAACAGATACCATGACAAAGCATAAAAATATAGACTCATGCCTCATCAGCATGCCAGACCATCCTTTGTGTGCGCATCCCGTGCCAGCTCCTCAGCTCGACCAATACCTGAAATGCATAAGACGCATTTCCCCCATTTAAGGGGTTAGCATTTGAATAGCTAGTGCAAGTACACAATTACACTACATTATATACATATACGATTTACGCAGTTATCTCATTAAGAAAACATTTGAAAAGCCATATTCCGGAATATCACATTGGCATTCAAACAGTTTAAGAAATCATCACAATATCACAAACATCCACAACTGGTAACCCGTGGCCGTACCCCTTAGTATCGACCCCCAGACGCCCCGTCGGACGCTCCAGGTGGGAAACCACTTCCACGGCCGTACCCCTTAGTATCGGCCCCCAGACGCCCCGTCGAACGCTCCGGGTGGAAGTTCAACCACACACACACCCAAGTCTACTTCCGTGGTTGTACCCCTTAGTATCGACCCCCAGATGTCCCGTTGAATGCTCCGGGTGGAAGGAACAAGTAACTCACACACCCGAATATCCAGATTCATCAATCATCTCGAAACCGTAACACACATAACGGAATGTAATACATGTACTTGCCTTGAATAAAATGACGCGAACGGAAAAAGGTGAACGACAAGGTTTCGGTCCGAACAATCTTCACAAATCCGATCCTACACAACCATGATATACAATCGATCTCAAGAAAAATACGGAAACGTAAGAATTCGCCTTAATTCTACCCGTTGGGATGTTTCGTCGGACAATACAAGGTCAAAACCGATTCTAAACTATCAACAGGGAAGAACATCGAGTTTTATCCGAAAAACCACAAGAGAAACAAGGGATGGTGATTATACTACCGAAATCTAACAATCGTATGAGGCAAATCGGACTAGAAGGGTGAAAACCAAAACAAAACCCCAAAATCCCCAAAAGCTAGGGTTCTAACGAAATATACCTCGATTCGGACGGAAGGAGATGATTACGATGATGATAAACCTTGCTTGAAGCACAACAATCGATCTAAGGAGGAACTTTATGGATTGATCTGCACAAATCGCTCCAAATCGCCTGAGGAGTTCACGTCGCGGACAAGGGAAGGAAAAGAAGGGAAATGACGAATCTGAGGTCAACTCAGGATCTAAATACCTGACAGAGCATTACGTACGCTAACATGAATAGTTAACGTACACTAAGGTGTCTTACATACGTAACCCCTTTGAGTTAACGTACGTAAGAGTCTGGCAGAACATTCTGCACGATTAGCTGAGGTCGATAGCGCACGCTACTCAAGACCAGTAACGTACGCTACACAAAACTTACGTACGTAACTCGAGACAGTTAACGTACGTAAGTGATAAGCAGAAACTGGGCAGAACCCACTGTCCAAACACTGAAGGCCATAACGTACGTTACCACTAGGGCTTAACGTACGTTATGCAGGTATCGCTAGCGCATGCTAAAAAGCATGCATAACGTGTGTTATGCATGCAACAGTTCAATACTGCTGAACATCATTTTCTGCACAGGACGATACGAAAACGGAACACAACACAAGGTTAAACCCACAAGCGAAGACACGAGATATTCACGACGACGAAGTTAAGTACTGAAAGATAATACACTCCCAACTACCGGGGAATCAAAAATACGACAAGGAGGATAAAATTCCCTAAACTTTTAAGAAATTATAAAATGGCCCAAACGTCCGAAAAATCACGATAAGACGTCGGATTAACAATCCGAAACTCACTACACGAGCAACTCAACCATACGAACTCACGGAAAAAGGAAAATAATGAAATCGGACGAGTTTTATGGGAATCGAACGCACACGCGATAAAACATAGTACAAGACGAAAATACGTAAAAACATCACCGAAACTAGTCCAAATGGGAAAATTCCAAGAACAAAAAAGATTCAAAATTTCAAAACAGTAACAAGCTAGTCGTCCGAAATGAACATACACCAAAAATAGAAATTACCAAAAATAAAAAGTACGGATATTACATTTTCTCCCCCTAAAAATAGGTTTCGTCCCAAAACTTACAACACGAATAACTCGGGGTATCTCGACTTCATATCCTCTTACGTCTCCCACGTGGCCTCCTCGGATCCATGTCTCGACCACTGCACCTTAACCAAAGCAATAGCTTTGTGCCTAAGTTGCTTTACCCGACGCTCTAAAATCTGAATCGGCCTCTCCTCGATGGTAATGCCGGGCCCCAACTCAATCTCTCCAAAATCAATAATATGGCTAGGATCCGGTACGTACCTCCTAAGCTGGGAAACATGAAACACGTTATGCACGTGACTCAAGGACGGCGGTAATCCTAGCCGATATGCAAGCTCTCCAACTCTCTCCAGAATCTCGAACGGTCCAATATATCTCGGACTAAGTTTACCCTTCCGTCCGAAGCGGTAAACTCCCCGTATCGGCGACACCTTAAGCAACACATGGTCTCCCACCTCAAACTCCAACGGCCGGCGGCGCGTGTCGGTATAAGACTTTTGTCGACTCTGGGTTGTCAACAATCTATCACGAATCAAACCAATCTTCTCTCTCGTCTCAACTACCATATCTGGCTCGGTACCAACAAACTCGGACGCATCATCCCAACACAACGGTGATCTGCACCTCCTCCCACACAATGCCTCAAATGGTGCCATTTTGATCGAGGCGTGCCAACTATTGTTGTACGTGAACTCGATCAATGGCAAATGTGACTCCCAATCATCCTTCCAGTCTAAAGCACAGGCTCTTAACATATCCTCCAGCGTCTGAATCGTCCGCTCCGACTTCCCATCTGTCTGAGGCTGGTAGGATGTACTGAGTCTCAACTCAGTCCCCAAAGCTCGATGAACAGCCTGCCAAAAATGTGATACAAACTGGCCATCTCGGTCCGAAACAATACTCTTAGGAGTCCCATGTAACCTCATGATCTCTGCAATAAACACTCGTGCCAGCCTCTCCGGACCCCAAGTGTCCTTAATACCCAAAAAATGAGCTGATTTTAGTCGATCGACAATAACCCAAATCATGTTCATTCCAGTTCGAGTCCTAGGCATACTGGAAATGAAATCCATAGAAATGTCTTCCCATTTCCACTCCGGAATGGGAAGTGGTCGTAATAACCTCGCGGGTCGCTGATGCTCAATCTTCACCTACTGACAAGTCAAGCACTTCGCCACAAACTCACTAACGTCCGTCTTCAAATTGCTCCACCAGTAGTTGCTCCTTACATCTTTGTACATTTTTCTCGTACCAGGATGTATGGAGTAAGGTGTAGTATGAGCCTCACTCAAGACCTTCTGTCTCAACTCAATGTCATTCGGTACACATAATCTGCCGCGAAATCTCAAAACTCCATCATCTTGAATCACAAACCCAGGGGGTTTCGCCTTCCTCACATCCTCCCTCAACTGGAGTAAAAATGGATCATCATACTGTTTCGCCTTGATATCATCAGTCAAAGACGAAGTGATTTCCAACGCACATAACTAACCCTGAACTCTCTGAACCCAAACCTCGATATTCTGACAAATCAAATCCCGCTGGATCCTACTCTATGGTGTAAGTACCTCTAACTTCTGTAACGCCATCGGCTTCCGACTCAACGCATCAGCCACTACATTAGCCTTACCCGGATGGTAAAGTATCTCGAGGTCGTAATCTTTAATTAGCTCCAACCACCTACGCTGTCTCATGTTCAACTCCTTTTGACTGAAGATGTACTTCAGACTCTTGTGATCCGTAAAAATCTTACACGACGACCTATAGAGGTAATGACTCCAGATTTTTAAAGCGAAGGCGACCGCCGCTAATCTAAATCATGTGTAGGGTAGTTTGCTTCGTAAGGTTTCAACTGATGGGACGCATAAGCAATGACTCTATCCCTCTGCATCAAGACATAGCCAAGTCCGAGGCCCGAAGCATCACTATAAACCACAAAATCCTCGCTCCCCAGAGGTAAAGCTAGAACGGGTGCGGTAGTCAACCGTCCCTTCAACTCATCAAAAGTGTTATGCTTGTCTCCGATCTACTCAAACTTCTGAGTCTTTCGAAGTAACTGGGTGAGTGGTCTAGCGATCTTGGAAAATCCTTCGACGAATCTACGGTAATAGCCTGCAAGTCCCAGAAAACTCCTCACTTCCTTCACATTTCCCGGCGATTCCCAAGCCATCATTGCCTCTATCTTCTATGGATCTACACGAACTCCCTCTGCTGAAATCACATGCCCGAGGAATATCACTTTCTTGAGCCAAAACTCACACTTAGAGAACTTCAAGTACAGATGCTCAGCTCTCAAAATGTCTAACACGGTCCGGAGATGTAAGGCGTGCTCCTCCTGACTCCGGGAATAGATAAGAATATCGTCGATAAATATTAGGGGTGGCAAATCGTGCGGGTCGGGTCGTTATCGGGTTGACCTGATAACAACCCGACCTGTTAAGGTCAAACCCGAACACGACCTGATAAGGATTTCCTAAATCCGAACACGAACCCGACCTGATAAGGTCAAACTCGAACACGACCCGGACACGACACGAACACGATAAAAACACGATTGGATTCGTGTTGACCCGACACGATAGCAACACGATAACGACACGACACGTTAAAACCTGTTTCAACACGATAACAACCTGATAACCTATAAATACTAACAAAAAAATGATAAAAAAACAGTAAAGTCTAAAAGAAATAAATTTGTAAAAAATTATTTATTAAATATTCATTCAATATTTATTTTTTTAATAAATATTTATTAAAAAAAATAAATTATAACGGGTTACCTGAACCCGACCCGAACCCAACCCGAACCCGACCCGAAATTATCGTGTCCTTATTGGGTCAACCTGATAAGAACCCGAACCCAATAAGGCTTGACACTAACCCATTAATTTCGTGTCGGTTCGTGTCGTGTTTTCGTGTCGTGCCGAAAATTGCCAGCCCTAATAAATATGACTACGAATTTGTCCAGATACTCAATAAAGACTTTGTTCATTAACTGCATGAACACTGCCGGGTCATTGGTTAGCACGAACGGCATAACCACAAACTCGTAATGGCCATATCTCGTCCGAAAAGCAGCTTCCGGTATATCGCTATCCCAAATCCTCAATTGGTAGTAGCCCGATCGTAAGTCAATCTTCGAGAAGACTGTTGCTTCCTGAAGCTGATCAAATAGGTCATGATCCGGGGCAAAGGTACTAATTTTTTATGGTTAACTTGTTTAATTCTCGATAATCGATGCATAAACGAAGCGACCCATCCTTCTTCTGAACAAAAAGCACAGGTGCACCCCAAGGCGATGCACTTGGTCGAATATACCCTTTATCTAGCAACTCTCCCAACTGCTTCTTCAATTCTAACATCTCTGACGATGCCATACGGTACGGCGCTCTAGAAACAGGAGCCGTATTCGGCTCTAGATCAATAGGAAACTCAACCTCCCGCTACGGTGGTAATCCCGGCAAATCATCCGGGAATACGTCGGGATACTCACTAACAACTGGAATCGACGACATGTCAACTCCACCATTCTCCGCCTTCAAAGCGAACACCAGTAGCCTACACAGCCCTGGTTAAGAAGTTTTACCGCCATCAAGGCACTAATCACGTTACCCGACCTACCCGGCTTGCAACCAACAAGTGTATGCTCTGTGCCATCCTCAGCCACTATCGAGATAGTACGAGTCCGATAGTTCATGATGGCACCGTGACGATCCAACCAATCGTCCCCGAGGATCAAATCCTCGCCCTTAAGGTCTACAACAATGAGATTCGAGGGCCAATCCCGGCTCCCGATCCTCACTGGGAAATCCCTAACCTCCCGGTTCCCAACCATACGATCCCCACTAGGCATACCCACTACAAACGGTTCACACTCAAACAAGCAGTCAATACCAATACGGCACACACAATCCGAAGCAATAAAAGAGTGGGTAGCACCCGAATCAAAAAGCACCGAAACTGGATGAGAAAGGATATGAGTGGTACCCGACGCCACCGGAACGTCTATCTCCTCCGTGCGCCTCATCTGGTACAACCGAGGATGGACTGAGCCCGAACTAGACGCAACTCGGCGGTCCGGCTGACCCCGACCCCTACCACGGCCCAAACTCTGAGGAACCTGAGTGACTGGAGTCTTCTGATCGACGCTAAGTTCCTTCTGAACGGCAGTGGTATATGGAGATCTGGCGGCTTTGGTAGCCCTCTCGCAATGAGTGGCCCGGTGTCCGGTCTGTCTGCAAGTAAAACAAGTAACTAAAGGGAATGAGCAATCTTTCATCAAATGCTCATATTGGTTGTAGTTAAAGCAAACTCTGCCGCCAGATGCAACAGACTGGACTGAACGGTTACTCAGAGATCCCCCGGCCTGATGATATGGCCTATTCCCTAATGTAGGAGCAGATTGAGATTTCGAGAATCGACCACTCTTGTTGGCTGAAAAACTGCCAGCTGTCTTCTGTTTCTTGGCATCGGAACCCAACTCTGATTCCGGGGCAGCCATCTCGATCGCTAGGGCGCGATCCTGGTATTCTTTCAAGGTGGCACACATGAGCGGTGCCATACTCTGCTTGATATGCGGCTTCATGCGCATATTGAAATAACGAATTTTATCGGCCTCAGTCCTCACCTGATTCTTCACGAACCCCAACTGTTGATTGTAAGAGATAATCGCCTGAGAAATCGGCACATCCTGAGGTGTGGCGGTGAAGAACTCCACAATCCTGCGTTCTTTGATTGGCAGCGGACAATACTATGCTTCCATAGCAGCCTTAAATTCCTCCCAAGTGGCTGGACGGTCTATGGGCGCGACGGCCTCCCACCATTCCACAGCTTCCTTATCCAGGAGGTACTGAGCAATATGTACCCTCCTGTCATCGGGACAAGATACGACATCGAAGGTTCTGCCTAACTGAAAAAGCCAATTCTCCCAACCGAGGGAGTCAGAAGATCCAGAGAAACGAGGAGGGTGCATCTTAGTCACCGTCTGAAGCCACTTACTAGCTTCTTCCTCAGGAGTCGGGGGCGGATTCTGGTGTCCTCCCTGAGCTATCTGGGCAAGTTGAGCTACCAACTGCTGAAGTACAGCAGCAACTCCCATGTCGGCATTACCACCCGACGACTGATCCTGACTCACTGACCAAGTCTTCTGCCCGTCAGAACTCAGAGGTAAAGTGTCCGGCACTGAATGAGAGGCCGAACCTGCAGAGGACTGAGAAAGCGGAGCTCCCTCATTATCTGCACCACGACCTCGGCCGCGCCCCCTAACCTAGTCTACCGCGACCTCTCAACATACTGAAGATAAGAAGTAAGAGGAACAAGATCAGAAAAATCCACAGTTTGCAAAGTCGGTGCCACAATTCATAATTCCAAACAACACAAGAAAATGAATTACAGAAATATAAGAGTTCGAGGAGACTTACAGCCACGGGTCACACGAAGAGATGGTAGTATGATGATATTAGGCTCAACAACTGACTCTAACGACACGACTGACAGGCCTAAATTAACCAACAGCCTAGGTATTCATAACCCAGGCTCCGATACCATAAATGTAACACCCCAAATCACGTAAGGGACGTTACACGTCGTAGGACCCTGAAGAGGTCTACCAGGCTAATACATGACACATAAACCACAATGAAATCCAAAAAGACACACTCAACATAGTAGAATAGGGCCGTGGCCTCGGACAAAACATTTCAATAGAAGTACATGAAGAATAAGTCAAATTCCAATTCATTGCCCACGCAGGGGACTTTAACCAAGTTTAAAAGTAATCAGTAACTCCAATACCCAACAGATACCATGACAAAGCATAAAAATATAGACTCCAGCCGCATCATCATGCCAGACCATCCTTTGCGTGCGCATCCCGTGCCAGCTCCTTAGCTCGACCAATACCTGAAATGCATAAGAAGCATTTCCCCCATTTAAGGGGTTAGCATTCGAATAGCTAGTGCAAGTACACAATTACACTACATTTTATACAGATACGATTTACGCAGTTATCTCATTAAGAAAACATTTGAAAAACCATATTCCGGAATATCACATTGGCATTCAAACAGTTTAAGAAATCATCACAATATCACAAACATCCACAACTGGTAACCCGTGTCCGTACCCCTTAGTATCGACCCCCAGACGCCCCGTCGAACGCTCCGGGTGGGAAACCACTTCCACGGCCGTACCTCTTAGTATCGGCCCCTAGACGCCCCGCCGAACGCTCCGGGTGGAAGTTCAACCACACAGCACCCAAGTCCACTTCCGTGGCCGTACCCCTTAGTATCGACCCCCAGACGTCCCGTCGAACTCGAGACAGTTAACGTACGTAAGTGATAAGCAGAAACTGGGCAGAACCCACTGTCCAAACACTGAAGGCCATAACGTACGTTACCACTAGGGCTTAACGTACGTTATGCAGGTATCGCTACCGCACACTAAAAAGCATGCATAACGTGCGTTATGCATGCAGCAATTCAATACTGCTGAACATCATTTTCTGCACAGGACGATACGAAAACGGAACGCAACACAAGGTCAAACCCAGAAGAGAAGACACGAGATATTCATGACGACGAAGTTAAGTACTGAAAGATAATACACTCCCAACTACCGGGGAATCCAAAATACGAGAAGGGGGATAAAATTCCCTAAACTTTTAGGAAATTACAAAATGGCCCAAACGTCCGAAAAATCACAATAAGACGTCGGATTAACAATCCGAAACTCACTACATGAGCAACTCAACCATACGAACTCACGGAAAAAAGAAAATAACGAAATCGGACGAGTTTTACGAGAATCGAATGCACACGCGATAAAACATAGTTCAAGACGAAAATACGTAAAAACATCACCAAAACTCATCCAAGTGGGAAAATTCCAAGAACAAAAAAGATTCAAAATTTCAAAATAGTAACAAGCGAGTCATCTGAAATGAACATACACCAAAAATAGAAATTACCAAAAATAGAAAGTACGGATATTACAAGATGAGCATAGGTGTACAAGAAACTTTCAGTCATGTTCCATAGTACATTACAGATGGATTGCAGAAAAGTTTGGGGCTAAAATAAGGCAAAATCCAAAGATACACTTGAAGGATTTGCAGGCTGCTTTCTTGAAAAAGTATAAATGTACCATCACCACCAGTCAAGCAGCAAGGACTAGAGATTATGCAAAGTTTCAATATGAGGAATCAGTTAGGAAACATTATGAGAAACTTAGAGACTATGCAGCAGAGATCTTATTAACTAATCCTGGTAGTACTGTTAAGCTTAAGGTTGAACGTAATCCTGATGGGCAAATATACTTCCAAGGCTTTTATGTATGTTTTAAGGGTTTGAAAGATGGCTGGCTTGATGGATGTAGAAAGATTATTGGTCTAGATGGGTGCTTTTTGAAGACAATTTGCAAGGGGGAGCTACTTTCAGCAATAGGGAGAGATGGGAATAACCATATATTCCATTGCATGGGTCATTGATCAGAGAGAATAAGGAAAACTGGGAATGGTTCATAGACCTTTTAAGAGATGACCTTGATTTGGGAAATGGTGCTGGTACAACTCTAATGTCTGATCAACATAAGGTATTTTATTTATCAACATAAGGTATTTAACTTGGTTATATGTGATTGTTATTATTATTACTTGTATGCTACTAATATGTATAAGTCAATCTCAGGGTTTAATTGAATCTGTTAAACAAGTGTTGCCTAGTGCAGAGCACAGACAATGTGCTAGGCACATTTATGCAAATTTCAGAAAAAGATTCAGTGGTGTTTTGTTAAGAAACCTGTTTTGGAAAATTTCAAAGTCAATTTATCCTACAGTCTTTGAAGAGAATATAGATGAGCTAAAGAAGGCAAACATTAATGCATATAACTACTTGAAGCAAAGGGACCCATCAACCTGGTGCAGAGCATTTTTCAGTACTAGTGCTGCTTGTGAGGCTGTTGAGAATGGAATAAGTGAGTGCTTTAACTCACTTATTCGTGAACTTAGAAGAAAGCCTATTTTGACAATGCTAGAAGCAATCAGGGTTATACTTATGGAAAGATTGGAAAGTATGAGGAATAAACATGCAAAACGGACTGATGAAATATGTCCAAACATTAGGAAGAAGCTTGAAAAAGCAAAAGATGAGCAAAGGTAATTTCTTTTAATTCATTCATCAAATTAGTGTAGAATCATTATGTATATTTTTTGTATGTTTTTTGTAGAGACTTATAGAAACATTTATTTTGTATGTTTTTTTTGTAGAGACTGGAAAGTTATTGCAAGTGGTGGTCCTAAGTTTGAGGTGAGCAAAAGAAAAGAGGGATTTGTAGTTGATGAGGCAAAGAGGTTATGTTCTTGTAGGATGTGGCAAGTTACTGGTTTGCCTTGTACACATGCTGTAGCAGTAATTTTCTACATTAGAAGATTACCAGAAGATTATGTCAGTGACTATTACAAGGCTGCAATGTTTCAAAAAGACATATAGTCATTTCTTGCTACCATTGCATGGTATGAGGGACTAGCCAAAGGTCAATTTGGATAACCCTTTACCTCTTATAGCAAGAAGGATGCCTGACAGACCGAAAGTTAATAGAAGAAAGGATGCCACTGAGGATGTGAGTCATGCTAAGAGATCAAGGGGACAAATGTGGAGAACAGGCATAGTGATGACATGCAAAAATTGTCTTCAGGAAGGTCATAACTCAAGAAGTTGTGCTAATGAAAAAAAGGAAGCACCACCAAAAGTTAAGCGGACACCAGGAAGAAAAAGGATAAATGATAAGTATCAATGGGGTAGCAATAAATGTGGGAGACGCAATGCTAATCAGGGTTGAATATTATTGCACCACTTCTGTGTAACCACTTCTTTTGTAAACTGGCCAAGTGGTTGAAGCTTTTTTCCAACTTTTGTGTAACCACTTCTTTTGTAGATATTTGAAACCTTGTACTAGCCTATGAATGAATCAGATTTGCCATACCACTTTTGTTGTCTGCAACATTTTGGCATGTTTGTTTTTAGAAGTCTATGTACTTGGCCTTTCTCAAGTCTTTTAAATTTCTGTAATTTCTCTTGTAATATGTTTAGGATGTGTAAGTTTCTATAATTTCTCTTGTAATTTTCTGTAATTTCTCTTGTAGTTTCTGTAAGTTCCTGTTAAGTAGCATATATATAAAGTTTTCCTATTATCTTTCACTCTAATTTGTGAAGCAAGAACAAGTTCTTCTGTTATCTTTCACTTCATGTAAATGCTGCAATAATAATCTAATGGTCTTATGCCATTCCTCACAAAATGGCATTAAACAAGAACAAATCATTCATTTGATAGATAATAATCTAATGGTCTTATGTCATTCATCACAAAATGCTAAATGATATGGTCTTATGACATTCATCACAAAACCTATGACATTAAACACAAACTTATAAAGCTTGAAGATACTAAAAATCCATTTTCATTCATATTGAAAATAAATCTAAGCCATTACATTACAAAACTATATCACTCAACAAATACTAATTAACACCACCAATAACTAAATACCAAAACTATCAATATCACCAAACATTTTTTATACAGCTTATTCATCCATTTGTATACATCAACTTCTTCATTTAGAGATTTTAAAGCTTCCAGTAACTCTTCCTTTTGAATCTTTCCTTCAGCTAAAGCTTCAATTTCTGCTTCTTTCTCATTCCTTTCATGAGTTAGAGACTTCATTAGTTCTTCTTTTCCATCCCTTTCATGACTAATTAAATGAAGCTCGTACATTGCTTCCTTATACCTCTGGTCGCTTAAAGGAGGATCGATCCAGTCAAAAGATTCACAATGCTCACTTTCAGGTCCCTACATACATCTCAAAATTAATTGGTAATTGTAAACAATCAATCTAAAAAATTACAAACTTACTGTATATTTACGACAACCCATAAATCTTCGGTTTGGGTTCTTCTTTGTCTAGGATGTACGCTCAACTCTTCTAAGCGGAGGGTCACAATCACACAATCCATCTTTCTTGCTCGAATTGTTGTTGCGATTTACAGAAGATGAAGAAGACATTTCAATCGCCTTTTTTTTTCTTTGAATGACGAATAAAACCCTAAATGGGTTAATCACCTTTTTTTTCTGAAATCGTGAAGAAGACCCTAAATGGGTTTATCTCGCCCTGAAATAAGACACAGTGGAATATAAAAATATTTAAAAATTATCTTAATGGACACGTCAGCAGTTAACAGAGGTCAATGTTAAAAGTTTCTAAACTTGCAAGAAATGGATAGTTCGTTTCTATTACTGGTGCTTTTTAAAGATGTTTGCTAGAAATAGGAACCAATGCAAAGTATGTTTCTATTTTATGCAGTTTTCCCTTCTGCTTATTCAAAGACACTCTGATTAGCTTCGATGACGGATCCTCCTAAAAATCAATTTATCTTGTTGCACTGCCACGCCCAGTGATGAAAGCAGAATATTTACTCAGGGGGTCCGGAGCTATAAAGATTTTGGAGGTCGGACAACTATATATATATATATAGCTTCCCCTATTTTATAGGGAAATTTCCGTCCGCCAGGAGGTCCGTGGACCCCCTCCCTCCGCCCCTGGCCACGCCTGATTCATTTGTCTAAGCTTGATCCATGACAGATATTATATTACAGTTTCTCTTTAGGGTGATGGCTATGGTGGTGTCAGACTCATCCCCGCCCTCGACAGACTCATTGCTGTCGTCGACATACTCATTAACCTCCTGAGATTATTGTGACATTGAGGGAAAAAACACAAATTTAAAAAAAAATGCAGTTGGGATAATATCACTACCAAAATTCACACTTTAGCCGACGATCGTCCGAAGAACGACCAACGGTGGCCGTCGACTAAAGTCATGGTTTAGCCGACGAATAAATAGGTCATCGTCTAAAATAGTTTAGTCGACGACTTCAAGTCCTGACGTTGGCTAAACCTCGGCTGAATCGTCGGGTAAAGTATCGATACCTTAACCGACGACAACTTCATATTTTAGCGAATGACAAAGATCTAGTTGTCGGCTAAATGTGATGTTATTACTAATAATTTATTTTCTAAAATTTTTTATTACTTTAAAATAAAATTCTATTGTGAAATAAAATACATACTTTTTATAAATATAAATTTTTAATACATTTAGCATAAAGATTTAATAATACATAAATAAATAAATTACTTTTGCACGATATAATAAATAAAATACTTGAAATATTTTATACATGTAAACCATATAGATCAGGCGGAGCATTCCCCTACTACAGATTTAGAAGAAACGGCAATGTGCTACTTCATAGAAGGGAAAGTCGTGGATTCGAGTCCCACTATGTGCATATTTTGAGATTTTCCGCGGCGAGATGGGGTCTTGACGGTTCAGGTTTGGATCGGAGTGGGTCTAGGTTTGGCTGAGTTGTATGCAGTTTTCTAATTTGGAGTTTAGCCGACAATTCTAGCCATCGGCTAAACCCTTAAGACTCTAGCCAACGACTATACTTTATCCAATTACTCAGTAGTATTGCTGACGACTTTCAACCTTAGCCGACAACTTTGGTCCGCGGCTAAAGTATTGAGATTGGTAGGTATGTTTTTTAGGATGAAGAAGACAGTGTTTTTTTTCCGGAAAATAGCTTGATGAAAAATTAGTTATGTTTTAATTAGTGCAATACGCATACAATAAATATAAATGAAAATGAGATTGATTCTCTTTCCTACGTATGTAAACAAGTTACTTGTGTAATTATTTTTCTAATATTAGATTTGTGTAAATAAATTATAATTGTTGTATAAAGATTACCAGTATGCCGAGAACCCGAATCAAAATGAACATGATATTGTCATTCGACTAACCAAATCAGCTCATTTTCTGAGTATTAAGGAGATTTTGCGATTGCACGGGACACCGAAGAGTATTATTTATGATCAAGAAGGTCGGTTTGTATCACATTTTTTGGCAGTCTGTTTATCGAGCGTTGGGCACCGAGTCGAGGCTCAGTACACGTACCATTTTCGCATGCATTTGACGGACAGAGCGATTTATTAAAACTCTCGAGAATATATTGAGGGCTTGTGCCCTAGACTGGAAGGATGATTGGGAATCGCACTTGCCATTAATCGAGTTTACGTACAATAATAGTTGGCACGCCTCGATTAAAGTGACACCATTCAAAGCTTTATACATGAGGTGGTGTAGATCACCGCTATGTTGGGATGATTCGTCTGAGTTGATTGGAACCGAGTTGGATATGTTGGCTGAGACGAGAGTAATGATCGCCTTGATTCATGATAGGTTGTTGACTGTTCAGAGCCGATAGAAGTCTTATGCCGACATCATTGGAATTTGGGGTCAAAGATCTCATTTTGCTAAAGATATCATCGACCCGTGGGGTTTATAACTTTGAGAGAAAAGATATACTTAGTCTGAGGCACATCCGACCATTTGAGATTCTAGAGTGAGTTGGGGATCTGGCCTATCGCTTGGGGCCTCCGCCATCCTTCATCATGTGCAAAACATATTTTATATTTCTCAGTTGAGGAAATACGTTCCAGCTCCGAGACATATTATCGATTATGAGAAAATTGAGGTGGGACCTCATAGCACGAGCGAACACAGGCCACTCTGATTTTGGAGCATCGAGTCAAGCAAATTAGGCACAAAACTATTCCTTTGACTAAAGTGCAATGGTGGAGACATGGAATGGAAATGGCCATTGTTTGGTCAATTTTTATTTTGCTTTTTTCTGTGTTTTGTTTTCTTGTTTTGCATTTAATTTGAGCCGTATTAGGTTATTTTTATAGTTTATTTTGTGATTTTGCATCACGAGATGTGTTGTGATGTCATTTGCACGAAACATGAAGAATATGGGACAAAAAAGGAGCAAACCAACATCTCATCCCCAACTCTGATCCCATCCTTCACGTAATCCGCTTTACAAAACCCCATGATCAGCACGTTGTAGTGCACGAAGGACTGAGGAGTTAAAAAATGCAGAAATTTGTTGAAAAAAGAAGTGAGCCGGCGCTCACTTGTACCGGACAAAAGTGAGTGGTCGCTCACTTCGATGGCTGAGCACTGTCGAGAGAAGAAATTGAACGACGCGACATAGATAAAATCGAGCCGGTTCTCACTTTCCTGAAGAAAAAGTGAACCGGCGTTCACTTGGAAAGTAAACGGAAGGAAATAAAGAAAGTGAGTCGGCTCTCACTTTACTTAAGACATAGTGAGTTGGCGCTCACTTGTCAGTTGGGGCGTAGGGTTTTAATTCTATTTCCTTATTTATTTTGGACTCCTCCAACTTGTCCCCTAGTATAAATAGATGGTATTGGGGGGTCCCAAAGACAGATTTTCAGCCTAAAAACCTACTAGCAAGTTATTTTCATCTTGTGGAGAATTTCTTTGGAGCTTTTGAAGACAATTTCGAGTTACGCAATTTATATTGAAGTAGTTGTTCTTCCTTACTCTTCTTGTGTATGATTCATTTCGCATTTATTAAATCTCATAGCATGATAATATATGAATTTTCTTATCTTTTTTAGTCTACCGAGATTATGACGAAGTGAGGAACTAAATTCTTAATCTAGGGTTAGGTGGATTTTGTTTGAATTAACATGAAGAACTATTAGTTGTTCAATCTCTTGATTGAATTTGATTTTAATTAATGTCAAAACACCACCTTAGATAAGCTCATTGTTCCTATTGTTGTGGAACCCTTCCCCCTCGATGTTGATTTATATGCTTCGAAGATAAGCTCAATTGATCATGATTTGCCTCTCCCACCTACTCATAGCTCGATATGAAGTCAACAAGAGCTTTTCAAGTGACCGGTATTCCATCTTTTTTCTCAATGGATTTATTTATTTATGATGAGTGCACCCTTCTTGCTTTATTTCTGAGTAGTGGCTACATATACTTCTTGGTCGATAAGATTGCCACTTCCTCCGGCAAGAGCATAGTGACTCTCGCTTTTGAGGCCTGCCTTCTTTGCTCCACACGCTTACTATTGCACCTGCAAAATACAAAGGTGTGGCAAGACAAACACTTAATTCGGGTAATTTTTCCTACGGATCGTCAAGCTAATGACGTTAAACAAGTGCTTCTTGGGAGGTAATCCGAGTATTTTTATCACTTTATGTTTATTTTGTCTTTCATTTTGTGTGTGTTTTGCGTATTTTTATTCTATTATGCTTTGATATTTCTTTTTGGTCCTGTTTTGTAAGTTCTGCGAGTTTTGATGCTAGACGAGCTCGTTGCTGGATGTCGACACATTTCGGGGATGCTTTCTTTTCCTTATCTCACATTATGTGCTTTATTTTTATGCAATGAGGACATTGTTTCTATTAAGTGCGGGGAAGAAATTTTTTAAAATTTTGCGATATGCATTTGATTTAATATTCGTCTAGCATATGTTTTTATATTGTTAGTTTATGTTTATTTTGGGTCCTTGATGTTTACTTTGTCAATTGAGCCGCATAGACAAATTGAAAAACTTAAAAAATTTATGCCCAGTTGTGAAGTTTTATGTGTTAAATTGAACTCCGGGATCCCAGCTCCGACGTGTAACTCAATCTTAACAATTATATACATGGATTTAGCTAGGAGACGATCGTAGTTGTGGGGCATGAAGTGCGGGGTTATTTCAAATGGAGTGACTTGAAGTTTTCTTATATTAGTACTAGTTTACTGGTCTTTGCCTTTTGAGTAAAATTGTCAAAAATGATTCTTATGAGGTTTTGGTTTGTTTTGAGATAATGTAGTTATGATATGGAATAATATGAGTATGTTGAACTACCGCCAAGTAATGAAACTCCGCAACAAGGTCGCTTAAGTCGAACAAGGCGTTATCTAAAAAATTTGTCAAGTAATGAAACATAGGGATTTCTATTATATTGATTAATAATCAAAAGTCGATACACATAGAACAAGACGGATACTAAAATTCGTAGTGTTTTCTATGGCAATAAGATTCGGTGGAAAATATATAAGTGAGCAAATATTTAGTTAAAGGGACTGAAGCTTACGAAGGCAAAGTAATTTTTATATGGCATGCAACATACTTCGGCTTGGACTTAGTCTTTATCGGAATTGAAAGCAAGGCGAGTTGGGGTCTTAGGAATGATATGATACCGTAAAACGGATCAATTGGGCCACCAAATTTTTTATGAATTTTCTTGTTGTTTTAGTCGTGATAATTATTTGCTTGAGGACAAGCAAGACACTGAGTGCGGGGAGTTTGTTTGGTCAATTTTTGTTTGCTTTTTCTTATATTTTATTGTCCTATTTTGCATTTATTTTGAGCCGCATTCAGTTATTTTTATAGTTTTTATGTCATTTTGCATCACAGGGTGTGTTGTGATGTCATTTGCAGAAAACATGAATAAAACGGGACAAGAAACGAACTCATCCCAGACTCTGGTCCCATCCTTCACGTAACCCGCTTTACAAAAACCCCTGATCAGCACGTTCCAGTGCACGACGGACTGAGGAGTTAAAAAATGCAAAAATCTGTTGAAAAAGGAAGTGAGCCAGCGCTCACCTATACCCAACAAGAGTGAGCGGTCGCTCACTTTGGTTCCGACCACTACCGAGAGAAAGAAAGTGAGCGACACGACAGAGATGAGAGTGAGACGGTGCTCACTTTCTTGAAGAAAAAGTGAGTCGGCGCTCACTTGGAAAGAAAACGGAAGGAAACAAAGAAAGTGAGTTGGCGCTCACCTGGAAAGAAAATAGAAGGAAACAAAGAAAGTGAGCTGGCGCTCACTTGTCGGTTGGGGCATATGGTTTTAATTTTATTTTCCTATTTACTTTGGACTCCTCTAACTTGTTCCCGAGTATAAATAGATGGTATTTGCGAGTCCAAAAGACAGATATTTTTCAGCCTAAAGACCTACTAGCAAGTTACTTTCATCTTGTAGAGAATTTCTTGGGAGCTTTTGAAGCCAAATTCGAGTTACACAATTTATATTCAACTAGTTATTCTCCTTACTCTTCTTGTGTATAATTCCTTTCACATTTATTAAATCTCATAGCATGATGATATGTGATTTTTCTTATCTTTTTTAATCTACCAAGATCACGAGGAACTAAATTCTTAATCTAGGTTTAGGTGGATTTTATTTGAATTGACATGAAGAGCTATTAGTAGTTCTTTAATTTCTTAATTGGAGTTGATTTGAATTAATGATTAATTAGTTGGCCATCTTTTAACAAAACATTATCTTGTGATGCCGAACCACAATGAATAGTCATTACTCCGATTTGGAGTTTATTAATAATATGGCCAACGACCTTATGATATACAGGATCCAAATACTAATATAGACCATATGGCGATGGAATAAACTGCAAATAATAGTACAAATGACAATAGTTCAAATGAAGCGGAAATTAACATTACACGGTTTAAATATAACCTGACAACAACAGACTTGGGGCCCCCGAACTAGTATCCTTCGAACCCTTCGTCGTCACCATGCTCTTCTCGTACCTTGCCTTTGCCTCGACCTAAAATACAACACAAGTATTTCGCCCAAACCACAGGGTCAGATATACATGATAATAATTCTCAAGACATTATACGATTCACATATATTAGATCTCAAGAAAACATCTCGACTATTGAACATACCCCTCAGGCTAATGAACAATCAGTCACAAACCGTCGAACATATCCAATCATACATGGACTATGAACGACCAAACAATATGGCTCAAGATGGACATCACAGTACGCCCGATCCGGAAACGTATCCGTGTACATGTCCACCCCGTATACAGAATCTAGAATATACGTGTGACATTGTACCTAATTAGCCTCACGAACTAAGTCTCGTGTGCACAGTCTAATACGGAAACATCCACGTATGACTATATATGTGCCTGGCTAAAAATCCTACACAATAACCAATCGGCACGCAGATATTGTAATATCCGTACCTTTCTATTTTTAGCAGTTTCCATTTTTGGTGTATGTCTATTTTTATCGACTCTCTTGTAACCATTTCGACGTTTTGAATCTACTTTATTCTTGGAGTTTTTCAATTTGGACGAGTTTCGGAGATGTTTTTACGAAATTCCATTCTATGTTATGTTTTGCCGTATGTGCATTCGATTCTCATGAAACTTGTTCGTTTTCGTTGTTTCTTTGTTTACATGAGTTCATATGGTTGAGTTGTTCGTGTTGTGACTTTCAGTTTGTTAATCTGACGTCGTATTTTGATTTTCGAGCGTTTGGGCCATTTTTGTAATTTCCTATAAGTTTAGGGAATTTCATCTTCTTTGTCGCATTTCGGATTCCCCAGTAGTCGGAACTGTATTTTCTTTCAGCGCTTAGCTCCGTCGTCTTGATCATTTCGTGTTTATGTTTCTGGATTTTGGCCTTGCTTTGTATTTCGATTTTCGTACCTTCTGCAGCAGTATACTGAACTGCTGTGTGAGTAGCGCATGCTACTCCTTATTTCTTGCGTGCGCTATCGGTGTGCAGCTAGCGTACGCTAACTCATAATTATAGCATGTGCTATCGACTTCAGTGTACTGGGCAGTGAGGGTTCTGAACTCAGAATCCTGTACTCGGGCCATCAGGTAGCATGCGCTAGGCTTCCGTAGCGTACGCCATCGAGTAGTATTTAGCGCGCGCTAGACATGTCTAGCGCACGCTAGCGAAGCCGGGCAGCAGCTACTGGATTGCTTGCAACCCCCGTTAGCGCGCGCTATCTTTGATGGTTAGCGTGCGCTAACTATGCATTATATAAATAGGACAGCAGCCCCCTTTCTCGTCATTTTTCCTCCTCTTCTCATCCCTTTGGCGATTCCAGCGATTTTTGGGGCGATTGTGTAGTATAATCCGTGGAGTTCCATTACAGAATGATTATTGTGATCCAAGCTTAGTACATCATCATCGTAATCCATCTTCTCCACTTCAATTCAAGGTGTCTTTGATCTAGAACCCTAACTTTGTCAATTTTGGGGGGGTTTCGAGTTTTGCTTGATTAAACTCGAATTGTTCAAATATATTGTAATATTCCTTACCGATTGTTGTTATTGGGTGATTCCCAATCTGATTCTTTCGAATTTAATCCGTGAATTATCGATTCGGGGAGGTTTTGCGTAAACCATCGCTCGTATCGATTGAACGTATATTGTCTTAGCTTGTAATCGGGGTTGTGGGCATATTCCATTCGATTCTTGTTATCGTATAGGACTGAGTTGTGTGAATCCTTCATTTAGGAACGGTCGTTTTCCCTCCGGATCATTTGTAGTCGTTGTTCGTTCCCTTTTCGTCGAAGATGTCTCAAAGGCAAGTACTTTACATTTGTTTACATGTTCTAGTATTTGAATTATGGCTTTTCGTGGTTGTTGTGGATGGATATGTGTATGTTCACCTAGGGACGGTCCTACGGGGCCTCTAGGGATACGTATTGCCGTGTGTGTGCGTATCACGAACTAGTGTTAACCACTCAGGGATGTCCGATGGGGCTCTGCGGGGTACGGTGGCCGAGAGTCTCGTACCTACAGTTAACTTTGAATTATTTTGTTGGAGAAATGTATTTTGTGTTTGTGCACCGTGAATATTCCGGAATATAAATGATTTTTAGCGCATATTTCATCTGATTAGAATGGTAGTTCAAATAGATTGTACTTGCACTAGCAGTTGTCGCTAACCCCTTAAATGGGGCAAATACTTTTGTATTTCAGGTACAAGTCTTGAAGGCAAACGATCATGCGAGCCGTACGAGGATGATGGGCAAGCGTGATTCTGTTCAGTGGTTGTCCGTTGGTGTTTTGTTTCTGGAGTTTATTTGTTATGTTATTTGTTTAAGTACTCGAGTAATTCCTTCTTAAATTTTTTAATATTGTGTACCCGTTTTAGGAGTGGATTTAATGTCGAATTGTATTGTCAGTTGCGGTCTTTTGTTTTAAATGTCGTGTATTGAGAAATTGTCTGTGTGTTAATGATGTTGGTCTTTGTCGAATGTCGTGTTGGTACGCTAGCCTGGTGGATTTCAATGTGTGGGGTTCACGACGCTGTAATATGCCCTGATCGTCTTGGGGGTGTTACATAATATGGTATCAGAGCTTAGGTTTATGGATACCTAGTCTGTCAGTTATTTGGGTCTAGTTGAGTATCGTTTTTGAATAGTATCACTGCTACGCCATCATCTCAGTACGCCGGTGCTCGTAAGTTTTTCCTAACTTGACTCGTTACGTTATTCTGTTCTGTTCCTTTCTTGGTATCTTGTTGCGTTTTGCGTTTGAATTGTACCCACCCGTTACTTCTTCAGAATACCTGCTAGTAGAGGACGCGGACGCGGTAGGGGACGTGGCGCAGCCGGTGGGGTAGCCATGTCCGATAACTCGGGAACTGATTCGGCGATGCCTTCTTTGTCGAACAGTGTTCCACCTAGTTTCGGAGGCCAGCAGGATCAGTCTGCTAGCTCCGGTAATGCTCATGAGAATATCGGAGTGGCAAATATTTTGCAGCAAGTAGCGAACCAGATGACGCTACTGACTCAGGCTGTCTTGGTCGGGCAAGCTAATGCTAACCCGGTTCCGCCTACTAGATCCGGCAATGATAAGTTACTTCAGAACGTTATTCGTATGCGTCCTCCATAGTTTGATGGTACTTCCGACCCTTCGGGTTGGGAGAGTTGGTTATTCGAGATGGAGAAAGTGTTTGAGGCGGCTAACTGCTCCGAGGATAGGAAGGTACCCGTCGCTCAGTACTTCCTCGCCAAGGAGGCGGCAACGTGGTGGCAAGCAGTGAAACCACGTGACCGGGCAGCCACGTGGGCAGAGTTCCGAGAGTTGATGGAGGACGAATTTTGTCCGTGGCCAGTGAAAGAGGGGAGGATCCGAGCCTTCTTTGAGGATAAGCCCCAGGATGTTCCTATTTCGCAGGCGATCAAGGATTACAACCAACAACTTCACTATGTGAGAAACCGGGTCTGAGATGAACTTGATAAGATCCACCACTTTGACATGCGGATGAAGCCGAGGGTCCGTCACTACATGTCTGGTCTCGGGTGTACAACTCTGAAAGATTATTAGAAAAAGGCAATGGCTTATGAGATGTCATTTTCTGCGATAGAGACGGCAACCGAGGGAAAGAAACAGAAGACCTCCGGCCAGTTTTCGGGAGGCAAGTCTGGCGGGTATCAGAAGGCTCAGTCTGGTTCGCGAGTCTTCGGGAGTCAGTCCCCATCATTTGGGCGAGGAAATGGTTCTAAGTCTGCTCCTACTGGTTCCATTCGTGGTCCTACCTGCTTTAACTGTGGTCGTCCCGGACACATGATGAGTGAGTGTGACAGGCCTCCGATTCAGTGTCTTGCTTGCATCGAATGGGACATCGTGCTAAGTTTTGTACGGATGCGGTTCGGGCACCAGTTACTCAGGTGTCAGCCCCAGCTGCGGGGGAACCGAGCGTGAATCAGGCACCGACAGTTTCTCAGCCCCAGTAGAGTTTTGGCAGATGTCGAGGACGTGGGCAGACTTCTAGAGGGGGATCTTCTAGTGTGGGGTCTGTTCCACCCCGTGTGTATGAGATGAGATGAGCTGGAGATCCTGACGCGACGGTGGCTGCAGGTACCGTTCACATCCTTGACCATCCTGTTTCCGTGTTATTCGATTCTGGTGCTACGCATTCTTTCATCTCTCTGGATTGTGTGCGTCGCCTGCATATTGATTGCCTAGTTATGTGTGAACCATTTGTTGTTAAACTGCCTAGTGAGGATATCATCGTGGGGGATCGTGAGATTAGAGATTTTCCTGTGAGTATCGCAGGGAGGGATTGGCCTTCTAATTTGAATACGGTAGATATTAAAGACGAGGATATGATTCTTGGTGAGGATTGGCTGGACCATCATGGGGCGATCATGAATTATAGAATGAGAACCGTTTCGATGTTAGCCTCTTACTGTACCGAGCATTCTTTTGTGGGACGTAAGTGGAGTAGTCAGAGATTTCTGATCAGCGCTATGAAAGCGGTGAGACTTCTTCGAGGAGGTTGCACTGGTTACTGGTGTTATGCCTTGAGATCGGAAGAAGGGGGAGTCGAACTCTCGTCTATTCCGGTAGTGTGTGAGTATCCTGACGTCTTTCCAGACGAGTTGCCGGGTTTGCCGCCAGACCGAGAGGTTGAGTTTACTGTTGATTTAGAGCCGGGTGCAGCATCAATTTCTAAGACGCCATTCCGTATGGAGCCTGCCGAGATGCTTGAGTTGAAGAAATAGTTGGGAGAGTTGCTAGATGTGGGTTACATCCGGCCGAGCGCTTCGCCTTGGGGCGCACCGATCTTGTTTGTAAAGAAGAAAGATGGGTCACTTCGTCTGTGTATCGACTATCGAGAGTTGAACAAAGTGACTATCAAAAGCAAGTATCCGCTCCAGAGGATTGATGACTTGTTTGACCAATTGCAAGGGGCAACCGTGTTTTCGAAGATTGATTTGAGATTGGGGTATTATCAGCTCCGAGTGAAGGATTTCGATATTCCGAAGACGGCCTTTCGAACGAGGTACGACCACTACGAGTTTGTGGTTATGCCTTTTGGGCTAACCAACGCCCCAGTAGTGTTCATGCAGCTTATGAACAAAGTTTTTATCGAATACCTCGATAAGTGTGTAGTTGTCTTTATTGACGATATCTTGATTTACTCGAGAAGTGAGGAGGAGCATGCACGCCATTTGCATATCGTGTTAGGAATCTTGAGAACTCAGCATATTTTTGCGAAGTTCTCAAAGTGTGAGTTTTGGTTACGGGAGGTTGTGTATCTCGGTCACGTGATCTCAGCCGAGGGTGTACGTGTGGACCCACATAAGATAGAGGCAGTACTAGATTGGGCGCCGCCTAAAAACGTAAAGGAGGTCCGCAGTTTTCTGGGTTTGGCCGGGTATTATCGTAGATTTTTCAAGGGGTTCTCTAAGCTCGCTCGACCGCTGACTCAGTTGTTGCAAAAATCAGAGAAGTTTGTGTGGACCGACGAGAGACAGAAGAGTTTCGAGGAGTTGAAGAAGCGGTTGACGATCGCCCCCGTTTTGGCTTTACCGAATGGTAATGAGGGTTTCTCAGTTTTTAGTGACGCTTCGGGCCAAGGGCTCTGATGTGTACTCATGCAGCATGGGAGGACGATTGCCTATGCTTCTCGTCAGTTGAAACCGTACGAGTTGAATTACCCTACCCACAATCTTGAGTTGGCCACGGTCGTGTTCTCGTTGAAGATCTGGCGTCACTACTTGTATGTCTCGTCATGTCAGATTTTTACCGATCACAAGAGTCTGAAGTACATTTTCACGCAGAAAGATCTAAATATGAGACAGGGGAGATGGTTAGAGTTGATTAAGGACTACGACCTCGAGATCATTTATCATCCGGGCAAGGCAAATGTGGTAGCAGATGCCTTGAGCCGGAAATCGGTATCGCTTCGGGTGCTTGAGTTACTTACGGCTCAGTCGGGACTTCAGAGAGAGTTAATGAGGTTGAGCATTGAGATTGTACTATCAGGGAGTTCCGGGCGGTTGCGCACTCTTGAGATCTCTTCGTCTATAGTCGACGACATTAAATCGGGACAGTTGGAAGATTCGATGTTTATTCAGCTTCGAGAGAATGTGGGGAAGGGGAAAGCCCCAGGATTCATGATACATGAGGATGGTGTGTTGAGATTCCGAGGTCGGCTTTGTGTTCCGAACGACTTGGAATTGAGGCAGAATATTATGCAAGAGGCTCACGCGTCACCTTACTCAGTCCATCCGGGCTCGAGTAAAATGTATAAAGATTTGAGGAAGAATTTCTGTTGGAATGACATGAAGAATGAGGTAGTTCAGTTTGTGGCTAAGTGCTTGACTTGTCAAAAAGTCAAAATAGAGCATCAGCGGCCAGCCGGATTGTTGAAACCACTCCCCGTTCCGGAATGGAAATGGGAAGATATCCCGATGGATTTTGTCACGAATTTGTTGAGGACGAAGACCGGAATGAATATGGTGTGGGTGATCGTAGACCGACTGACTAAGTCGGCACATTTTCTGGGCATCAAGGATACTTGGGGTCCAGAAAAATTAGCTCGTATTTTTATCGCGCAGATAGTGAGACTTCATGGTACGCCGAAGACTATTATTTCGGATAGAGATAGCCAGTTTGTATCGCATTTCTGGCAGGCGGTACATAAGGCATTGGGGACACGGTTGCGTTTGAGTACATCTTTCCACCTCAGACCGACTGACAGTCCGAGCGTACCATTCAGACGTTCGAGGATATGTTACGCGCGTGTGCTTTAGACTAGAGTAGTGACTGGGAGGAGCATCTGGCTTTGATCGAGTTTACTTATAATAATAGCTGGAACGCATCGATTAAGATGGCACCGTATGATGCGCTTTATGGCCGACGTTGCCGATCACCGATATGTTGGGATGAGCCATCCGATCTAGTTGGCACCGAGCCGGATCTTGTATTAAAAACGAGGGAGAAAGTTGAATTGATTAGAAAGAGAATGTTGGCAGCTCAGAGTCGACCAAAGTCATATGCAGATGTTAGGCGTCGACCTTTGGAGTTTGAGGTGGGGGATCACGTTTTGTTGAGAGTGTATCCGTCGAAGGGAGTTTTCCGTTGGAAAAAGGGGAAGCTCAGTCCATGGTATATTAGACCTTTCGATATATTGGAGAGAGTCAGTGAGTTGGCATACCGTTTGGCTTTACCTCCATCGTTGAGTCATGTGCATAGTGTATTTCACGTCTCTCACCTGAGGAAGTATGTTCCGGACCCGTCCCATGTCATTGATTTCGGGGACGTGGAGATCGAGAAAGACGTTACGTTCGAGGAGAGGCCCGTTAAAATTTTGGAGCGTCGAGACAAACAATAAAGGCACAAAACCTTTCCTTTGGTTAAAGTGCAATGGTCGAGGCATGGAGTAGAAGAGGCAACGTGGGAGTTGGAGGAGGATATGCGTTCGCGACACCCCGAGCTTTTTGATTCTTAAGTTTTGGGACGAAACTTCTTTTTAGAGGGGGAGAATGTAATATCCGTAGCATTCTATTTTTAGCAGTTTCCATTTTTGGTGTATGTCTATTTTTATAGACTCTCTTGTAACTGTTTCGACGTTTTGAATCTACTTTATTCTTGGAGTTTTTCCATTTGGACGAGTTTCGGAGATGTTTTTACGAAATTCCATTCTATGTTATGTTTTGCCGTATGTGCGTTCGACTCTCATGAAACTTGTTTGTTTTCGTTGTTTCATTGTTTACATGAGTTCGTATGGTTGAGTTGATCGTGTTGTGACTTTCGGTTTGTTAATCCGACTACGTATTGTGATTTTCGAGTGTTTGGGCCATTTTTGTATTTTTCTATAAGTTTAGGGAATTTCATCTTCTTTGTCGCATTTCGGATTCCCCGGTAGTCGGAAATGTATTTTCTTTCAGCGCTTAGCTCCGTCGTCTTGATCATTTCGTGTTTATGTTTCTGGATTCTGGCCTTGCTTTGCATTTCGATTTTCGTACCTTCTGCAGCAGTGTAGTGAACTGAGCAGTACTGAACTGCTGCGTGAGTAGCGCACACTACTCCTTATTTCTTGCGTGCGCTATCATTGTGCAGCTAGCGTACGCTAACTCGTAATTATAGCGTGCGCTATCGACTTCAGCATACTGTGCAGTGAGGGTTCTGAACTTAGAATCCTGTACTCGGGCCATCAGGTAGCGTGTGCTACGCTTCCATAGCGTACGCTATCGAGTAGTATTTAGCGCGCGCTAGACATGTCTAGCGCACGCTAGCGAAGCCGGACAGCAGCTACTGGACTGCTTGCAACCCCCGTTAGCGCGCGCTATCTTTGATGGTTAGCGTGCGCTAACTATGCATTATATAAATAGGACAGCAGCCCCCTTTATCGTCATTTTTCCTCCTCTTCTCATCCCTTGGGCGATTCCAGCGATTTTTGGGGCGATTGTGTAACACCCCCAAGATATTCGAGGTGTATTACAGCGCCGTGGACCCCTACATGGGATCCACCAGGCTAACACAAGAAAACACCTCTCGACTAACCGTCTCGGTTAGCAAGGAAACAATCGTTAACAACAAGAATATAAATCAACACGCCCGGTACAACCGGCATAATAAACATAAACCGACAAATGCAATAACTCCAACGAACACCAATCACAATCCGAAAGGAAAAAGCCTAAGTACTCGCGAGTACAATCTATAAGTTTACAATTTGGAAAACACCCACATCAAAAGAGACAGTAGGAAATAACAAGACTCAATTGCACATGTCAACAACCTTGGCCGACATCCTCGTACCATCCCAGCGCCCGCTCGTCTGGCTGAACATAACCTGAAATCCATAACAAGAATTTCCCCGACAACGGGTCCCCAAAGGGGTTAGCAATTACGCTAGTACAAGTATTCAAGGCAAACCAATCGCTTACACATTGTTGCTACCCAAAATATTATCCGGAGATAGATATTGCTGGAATGGATGGGATAGCAAACAAATGCAAGAGCACTTCCGTGAGAAAGATAAATAACACAAGATTTGCCGGGGTTGTTAGTCCCGGGCTTGAATGCTCTCGTGAGATATTATTAATACCGATATTCGGGGATACAAGTACTAATGTAAGAATACAATTACAATGAGTGTAAAGTTTCTTGTTATCTTAGCTAGTGAGCGTGTAGATTGCCGGAAGAACCAGATTTGATGCTCTGTGAGTTCTTGTAACAAAGGTGATGTACGGTCGCGGCGGTGAGAGATCGACCGCCTCTCACGGCGAGTATTTAGCTGGATGTTTGGGCTTCTGGGCTTATGAATCCCTTGGAATCTGTCTAGTGGAGACTTGCTGCTTCTGCCGATCGTCTTACGGGACGAGAGATTTGGAGAGAAGTCTGAGATGGATTCGGTGAGACAGTAGGAGCTTGATGATATGTGTGTTCTTCAAGATTCCGTGGATGTATCGGAATGTGAGAGAATGTGAACTTTTGGTGGAATGTATTTGGACGTAAGTCAAATGAATTCGAACCGTATATTCATGGTAGGAAGCTGTAGAGTGAATTCGAATCGTTCGTTAAAATGAATTGATCGAGAACCGTTGAGTGAATTAGTCATTGGTTAAAATGAATTGAATCGAGAACCGTTGAGTGAATTCCGAGTTGTTGGTTAAAATGAATTGAATCGAGAACCGTTGAGTGAATTCCGAGCTGTTGGTTAAAATGAATTCAGAACTGAGAACCGTTTTCCAGTAGGAGGAGGTTCTCTATTTATAGGGCTTAGATACGCCGGGCGATCGCCTTTACTGCAATATAATAATCGGGCGATCGTCTTTTAGCACATGGGCCTGTCCCTTCAAATCCTGCAGAGTTCTTTGGCGATCAGCTGTGCGGTCAATGGGAGCTTACACGCGTCTGAGTCAGCCGCCACGGTGGTCCCACCGACAACTTTCGGCGCATCTTTGGTAGGTGAGGTAGGTGACAGGCTGTGGTCACATGTCTTGTCTGTCAGCAAAAGATCTTATCTGCTGGCGAAGATCTCGTCAGCGCCTTTGGTGGATCTGCACGTGGGTGCTTTCCTGAGATCCAGTCCTTGATGGTTTTGACGGGCGATCGTCTCTGCTCGGGGCGCAGGTCGATTGTCCTTAGCCGGTTAGTAGAGTAGATCGCGAGCTGCCAAAGGGCGATCGCCTTGGGGGTCGATCGCTGGGTAACTGATGGGGGTTTGATAACTTTGATTTGGCGAGCTAGCCAGGGTTTGGCTGGAGTTGACTTGGTCGCTCGGCCTTATAGTCGATCGCCTGTCGGGATGAATAAATCGTGACACAACAATTGCCCCCCAGCTCGCTCATACGTTGGAAACGTGGGGTGAGGTGGCTTTCTTGGCGATCATTTGAATTTTTGAGCGACTAAGTGTTTTATTGAGCGCGATCGTCTTTGAGCCGATATATCCCGAGTTTGGACGACGACTGGTTGGCCGAACTGTGAGGAAAAAGCATCGGGCGTTGAAAAGTCTCCGCGCACGTGTCAGGCTTCTATTGGAGGACGCCAACGGTCATTAATGACTCCTCGGCTGACGCGTCCTCGAAAAGACGCGTACGCGGGTCTCGAGGGGTCAACTGGTGCGCCGTTTGAGATCCGACCCCTGAGGTTTTCCCTTATTGCAATCGGGTCCCTGCTTTCTCCTATAAAAGGGGGCGCGGGGCTGCAGTCTCACTCACGCGTACGCATTGGAGAAAGAAGGTCCTGCTGCCGAATTTTTTGAAGATCTAAGCGCCGATCGTCGATCGATTTCACTTTGGGGTAAGAAAAATCCTTCTCTTCCTTTCTAACTCTGAAAATGGCCGGAACCTCATCATCGTTTGGAGCGGGAACCAGTTCTGCCGCCGGGACATCGGCTGCCCGGGGAGAAACTTCTTCCGTCTTCCACCTGGAGACGGCGGTCAAGCAATTCGTGCCGGAATCGGCCGGCTGAAGTTGAGGCTTTGTTCAATGAGGCCGATGTCGCTAGGAGTCGATTTGCGAGGAGAGACGATCGCAGATCGAGAGAGATCGCGATCGGGGCTTCTTGGGAGCAACATAGTGATTTTGGACGGGCCTATAGGGCCTTTCTTTGAAATAATGGATAGGTTAGCCGGTCCTACTCGAGATTCGACTTGAGGGGATATTCGGTCGCTTATCCCTATGTGCTCCCCAAGCGGTGCGATGTCGTGCAGCGCGGCCATCGTTGTGGTCGCTCGGCCAAATACGGAGTTCGGCGTCAGAGAGATCGGCCGTCGGAGGACAAGATTCCATGTTCCTTGAGATGTGGACATGTTCGCGCCGCGGAGAATGAACGAGCCGACCGACCTCCGATGGGTATGGTCGCAGTGAGTGAGGCCGTTATGGAGGCCGGCCGCGCTTCCCTCTGTCCTGCGGTCTCCCATCTGTTGGCCGCTTGGAATGTGGCGCCACTTGGTGACGCCGAACGCCCGGCTCCAAATCATATGCACTTTCACCTATTCGGCGATCACCGCCTGTACCGCCTCCGTCGCCGTTGGAGATGAATCATCTGCTTAAACTGACGGCTCATAGAGGGTTGGTCGGCGGTTACCACATCCAAGGCCGATCTGGCCGGGTGATTCATGGAGTTCGAATAAGATACGGGCGATCGGACGAAGTGGTTCTGGGTCGCCGGCAAGTGGAGAGCTTCGGCGACAATCCCAGTGCGAACCGGAGATCCCCAGAATTTTGGGAGAGGAATCCCGGTAAGGGTTTAGACTCTCCCTTCGCTTGATGCGTTTTGGACTGATCTAATTTGATTTCTTTTGCAGGCTTTCATATTCCGGCGATCGAGGAGCCGCCTTTCGACTTCCTCGTTGTTTGGGAGCGAATTAGGAGCTTGTCGGACGACGACCTAGACGCCACTCGGATCAACAAGGAGAGTCGCCGGTTGTCGGCTCGACTATTCCGCTTCCCGAGACATCTCGCGGTGCAGTATGTGGTCTGCGATCTTCACTCTTGGCGATCGCCTTATTTTAAGGACAGTGTCGGCCGTTAGTCGATCGTATTTAAGCTGCAGAGGTTCGTTTCCTCGCTTTTTGGAGCCTCCGTGAGATCGCTATGTCGAACCCAGGAGTCTGGCCGTCTTCGCGCGAAGAGGTCGACTCGGGTTCCACCGTCGCATTGCCTATAGTTCCCGAGGCGGAGCCTCGTGCGGAGCCGGAGCCTCGCGTAGCGCAGTCGAGGTTGAGGAGGAAATTCGGAGGAGGGGCTTGGGCGAATCGCAAGAGGCCGAGGCCGCAAGAAACCGTTTCTGCCCGGCGATGAGGTGCCGATCGCCGCGCCTCCGATCACCATCGTTGCTCGGAGCGCGAGCCGCCCTCTGCGGCTTTTCGCGGAGACGGCGATCGCGGATGCGAAACTCCTCGAGGGAAACCGTTTTGGTCGGGATCGAGAAGGCCGAGAGGTAGATAGCATTTATGTGTTGACAATTACATCTGCGTAGGAGTTGTATTAACCTTGGTGTTTTGGTGCAGGATCCGTCGCGCAGACCCGTCTTGTCCACCGATGGTCGTGGATTTCCTGGCGAGTCGATCTCCTCGCCATTCCTGCGACATTCCTCCCTATGTGAGCAAGGCTGCTTCTGCCTTGCCGAAGGCGTGGACAACTGATCTGGATGCGATCGCCCGGCTGCGATCGTCGAGTTCGATGAATGCTGTTGTCGCCCTTTCTCTTCAGACGGCGACCATGGCCGTCCAGGCTGCTCAGGAGTTTGAGGGGCGGCCCTCCACTATTCGCCTTCAGGAGGATCTTGAGGCGGCTCGGAAGGAGAACGCCGAGTTTGCTGACAAGATCGCAGCGATGGAGAAGGACTCCTTGGAGGCGGCCAAGCGGGCGAGCCATGAGCTTGAGCTGGAGAAGAAGGAGACTGAGAAATATCGAATGGCAGTCGACCGATTCCGGGACCAGATGCAGGACGCCGTCCAGGCGAGGAACGTTGCTGAAGAGGAGGCCGATCGCCAGAAGGTGACGATCGCTCGAGTGACCAGCGAGCTGGCGGAGGCGAAGGAGAAGGTCGCTGCGAGGGAGGCCGAGCTCCAGGGGTCGCAAAAGGCGATGGCCGAGCTGAGAGGAGAGGTTGAGGCGACCAAGGCCGATCCCTTCCAAAACTTGGAGTATGTCAGCGAGTTCGCCTATTATTTGGCGTTCGCCGACTCGATCCGAGCGGCTAAGAAGGGAGGCTTGGAGGTCGGTCCTCTTGCCGAGAAATTCAAGTCATATGCATTGGAGCATCCTCTCAATTCGGCTTTCTCCTTGCCGATCTTGGACCTGGCGGACATCGGCGTGGATTTGAGCTGGTATCCGTCTCCGGACAGTCTTGCTCATCCCGACGCTCCGGAAGATGAGGGGACCGCGCCGGATGCTGATGGCGAAGGCCGAGCGAGGGCGTGAGGCGCTTCCTTTTTGATGTTTTTAGCTTACTTTCTTTGTAGTTTGTAGCTTTCTTTTGTAGTACTTAGGCCTTCGGGCGATCGTGTACTCTATTTTTTCAAGTAATGAAATGAGCATTTGTCTTTCTGACTTATCACTTGAATGAATGGTTATTTTTAAGTCTTTGTTTGACTTTGTACAAATGCGTGAGGAGAGATCGTTGCGAGGGTAGTTCCAAATGAATTGATAAACTCATAAAGATAACTTTTTACAACACATTCGATCGCTGCACTACATCTGAAAAAATGACGATCTTCGTATGTGGTTGAATAGCGACGATCGTCGTGTAGGTAGTCCGCACTCTTCTTGCCCCTTGTTTTTATTCACTTAGTGGAAGTGAGGGGATGAAAATAATTCCTTGAGTGAGCGGTCTTTAACTTTGTCGAATCCTCGGGGACGGTCGTCCATCTTGAGGAACCGTGCACGATCGCGGAGTTCGATGGACCGACTCCTTGATCATGTCTTGATGCGCGAAGACATTGAGTGTCTCGTGACTCACTTTATTATGAGGGTCCTCCGTTAGGCTGCGCCTCGCCTCGTATTTAAACGAAGGGCGTGCGGTCTCGGTCTAGAGGAGTCCTTGCGCGGGGCAGCGTCGGATGAATCAACTCCGCGCCCGCGGCTTGTTAGCTCTGCTTCCACCTCGGCTAGCCATGGAGATGGCCGACCTCGACGGTGTACGTTGAGACGGGGTTGTGGCACGTCGCATTGTCCGGGTTCACCATGTTAGATGATGAACCTTTGAGGGCGAGCGATCGTGTCCACTGATTTATTTTGGAGGGCCCTCAGACTACGCCGGCCTCGTATTTAAACGAAGGGCGGGCGATCTTGGCCTAAAGGGACCTTGCATGGCCTAAGCAGTCGGTTCCATCGACCACCAGGACCATGGCTGCACTCTTTCACCTTGGATCGTTATGTAGATGTCGATCTTCGACGGTGTACGTTGTGCGGGGGAGGCGATCTCGTGCCTTAGTCCATCATGATATATGGTGAACTGTAGGTGGCGATTGAGTCCTCCGGTTTCTTGAATAAGGAGGGAGATCGGGATGACTTCCGTGGTCTCCTTCTCTTGATTGAAGCATATAGAGACGGTCGCCGAGGTTGATCCAGGGGTCGGCTCGTATGAGCTTCCCGGCTGTTTGCGTTCGACTCGGACGATCGTCTATAGAGATAGGCGGGGCTTGGCTAAACCAATAAGTCGTCCAACTTGCCCTCCTCGAGCAGTCTCGGAGCCGCTTGAGGAGGTCGCGGCAATTGTTGGTGCCGTGGCCGGGACTCTTGTGGTAGGCGCAATATTGATTGTTGTCCAGTGACCGTGGTCCCTTATCGCCTTAGGCTTTTGAGCTCTTCGTGCCCCTTGATGGCATAGAAAATATGTGTCGGAGTTCGTTGAACGTATGGAGGAGATGGGCTTTCATGTCCTCGAAAGCTTTGAGATCTCCGGGTGTCTTGGCGATCGCCTTCTTTGCTTTGGCGATCGCTATCTTCCGGGCAAGAGGTGGCGTTTCCTCGTCTAAGCGGAGGGTGAGTAGCCTTTGCACAGCCATGAAGTTGGCGGCTTTAGCGCGGAAGATCGTGTAAGTTGGGGGAATATCAATGGAGAGATGTCTCAACATCGGAGAGTGACCGTGGAATCCCCATGACCGAGTAGAGAGCGAGCTCATCAGCGACGGTTCGCCGGTGAGGATGATTTCGTCTACCCGGCCGATGTAATCTGCGTCGGTTCGTCCTTCCCGCTTGATTTTTATCATGCGGTGGGGGCCTTCTGTTCAGCGACCTTCTTTGGCGAAGTATGACGTGAAGTCATCCGCCGATTTCTTAAAAGAGGTGACCGATCGTGGTGGTAGTGAGACGTACCACTTATGGGCGGCTACGCCCAATGTCGTGGGAAGATCCGGCACTGGTTGCATCGGATGCCCCACCCGATCATGTAAATCCGGAATTTACTCAGTGGGTTTCGGGTCCGATCTCCCCTTATACGAGGTGTTTTAGGAGGAGCGATCGTTGGTTGTATGGGGGCAAGCTCGATGTGGACCGCGAGTGGCTCGGTCGGCCGGCGATCTTCTTCTTTGGTGCTTGCCCCGGTGTCAAGAGTGCTCTCATCTCGTCGAGCCGCGTTGCATGGCGGCCATCGCGTGGCTCGATCATAGCGGCTCGGCGATCGGAGCGGGAGCCGAGGCGATTGAGTACTGAGTCCCTGGCGATCGGGGCAGGAGTCAGATGGCTGACATGCGTTCGGCCGTGAGGTGAGTAGGCCGAACTCCGGGGGACGGATTCGGATTCCGTCTTTTCAAGGTTGGAAATAGAGTGCCCCGGTCGCCGGGATGGGTCGCGTCCCAAGCAATCGAATATGGATCCATCCGGTCGTGCGAGAGCCTTTCCTCGCGAGTTGGGGCTTTTTGACGATCGCTCGTTCAGTAGCCCATTGAATTTCCGTTTTCCCATGCGGCGGATGATCGAGGGAGTTATCGCGGGCGGCGCGCATGCTCTCCGTCGCTCCTCCAGGATGGCCATAGCCTCCTCGATCTGTTCCTTGGTTTGGAACTGATCGAGTGGGAGGTTGGGGCCATCTCTCGGATGCGGGATCGAGAGTCTCGCGTTGCCGCGGCTTCCCCCTGTCGTCGGCTGGGGTTCGACCGAGCCGAAATGGTGTCCGCGGTTCGGAGAGCAGCTTTCTTCGATGGACCGGCGGATGTCATGATTCTGGAGGTTTTCTTTGAAGTGCAGTGAGTGTCACTTCAAGTATTTGCCCCGAGAACAGTGAGTGTTCTTCGGGATGGTAGAAATAAAAATATGAGGGTTAGATGCCCTTCCTCTAGCGCCAATTGTTGCTACCCAAAATATTATCCGGAGATAGATATTGCTGGAATGGATGGGATAGCAAACAAATGCAAGAGCACTTCCGTGAGAAAGATAAATAACACAAGATTTGCGGGTTGTTAGTCCGGGCTTGAATGCTCTCGCGAGATATTATTAATACCGATATTCGGGGATACAAGTACTAATGTAAGAATACAATTACAATGAGTGTAAAGTTTCTTGTTATCTTAGCTAGTGAGCGTGTAGATTGCCGGAAGAACCAGATTTGATGCTCTGTGAGTTCTTGTAACAAAGGTGATGAACGGTCGCGGCGGTGAGAGATCGACCGCCTCTCACGGCGAGTATTTAGCTGGATGTTTGGGCTTCTGGGCTTATGAATCCCTTGGAATCTGTCTAGTGGAGACTTGCTGCTTCTGCCGATCGTCTTCTGGACGAGAGATTTGGAGAGAGAAGTCCTGAGATGGATTCCGGTGAGACAGCCGGGAGCTTGATGATATGTGTGTTCTTCAGTACTTCCGTGGATGTATCGGAATGTGAGAGAATGTGAACTTTTGGTGGAATGTATTTCGGACGTAAGTCAAATGAATTCCGAACCGTATATTCAGTGAACTGGGAACTGTAGAGTGAATTCCGAATCGTTCGTTAAAATGAATTCAGAACTGAGAACCGTTGAGTGAATTCCGAGCTGTTGGTTAAAATGAATTCAGAACTGAGAACCGTTGAGTGAATTCCGAGCTGTTGGTTAAAATGAATTCAGAACTGAGAACCGTTGAGTGAATTCCGAGCTGTTGGTTAAAATGAATTCAGAACTGAGAACCGTTTTCCAGTAGGAGGAGGTTCTCTATTTATAGGGCTTGGATACGCCGGGCGATCGCCTTTACTGCAATATAATAATCGGGCGATCGTCTTTTAGCACATGGGCCTGTCCCTTCAAATCCTGCAGGAGTTCTTTGGCGATCAAGTGCGGTCAATGGGGAGCTTACACGCGTCTGAGTCGCCGCCACGGGTGGTCCCACCGACAACTTTCGGCGCGCATGCCGGTAGGTGAGGTAGGTGACAGTGTGGTCACATGTCTTGTCTGTCGACAAAGATCTTATAAGCTGGCGAAGATCTCGTCAGCGCCTTTGGTGGATCTGCACGTGGGTGCTTTCCTGAGATCCAGTCCTTGATGGTTTTGACGGGCGATCGTCTCTGCTCGGGGCGCAGGTCGATTGCCCTTAGCCGGTTAGTAGAGTAGATCGCCAGCTGCCAAAGGGCGATCGCCTTGGGGGTCGACCGCTGGGTAACTGATGGGGGTCTGATAACTTTGATTTGGCGAGCTAGCCAGGGTTTGGCTGGAGTTGACTTGGTCGCTCGGCCTTATAGTCGATCGCCTGTCGGGATGAATAAATCGTGACACAACACACATTTCATAGTACATGCATCAATATCATTTCGAAAACCAAAACTAGACATGTCTTTTTCCGGAAATAAACAGTCCACAATTAGCCTTGAGAACAGGGCGGCAGCATACATTCTCACTCGAGGCCTCATAGGGACCCTACCGAGTTGGCTACAATTTCAGAAAAACAAAACTACGCACACGCTATGCCGTGAGAACAGGGCGGCAGCATACATTCTCACTCGAGGCCTCACAAGGACCCTAACGAGTTGGCTAGCGGTACGAAACTCGTGAAATCCAGGCGGCGGATAGATTTCCCTCCTTGACCCCGTCGGGCCAACACAAGGTGAGTTACAAACAAGTAATATACATAACCATTTCATGTTAAGCTTAAAGGTTTCCAAAAATACTTGCCTTGAATTATTGACGACGCAACGAACGGAAAGGAAGTCACCGACGAACGCTAGGAACCAATGAAACCGAACCTAACGATTCGAAGAATACAATCACAACCATTTCTAAATGAATACGGAATTGGAATACACCCGAAAACCCGCCTACGATTCATGTATATTCGTATATAAACAACAACGAGGGCGGACCACAACCAAACCCTCTCGATTCCGTAAAAATCACGAAATATACCATGAATCCGTAGGGAAACTAAGAATACCAACAAGATTAATCATATTCATCATGAATTAATCGACAAAACGGAACGAATCGGACAAAACGCGAAAATCCCCAAATCCACCCAAAAGTAGGGTTCTAAAGATCTAACCTTGATTCGCTGGATCGAAGGATGTTATAGGATGATTGATCAACGATATAACCTCAAGAACTTCATGGCTTTGTTGTTCAACAACATGGTTTCGTTTCCTCCGAAACCTCACCGGGACCGAAGAGAAATGAAATGAAAATGACGGAGAAAGTCGCCGTCTGTCATTTTATATTGGGCCGGAACTAGCGTGTGCTAGCCTTCCGGCTAGCGTGCGCTTATCGGCCCGGCATCGGCCGAGCACACTCGGCCATGGCCCGCACGACCGGCACCACCGACCAAATCTGCCGACCGTGACTCGACCGCCCGACTCCCGCTAGCGTGCGCTACGGCCGGAAGCTTCGCGCGCTAGCCGGCTTCCGGTAGCCACCGGACTAACAACTCATCCCAGTAGCGTCGCTAGTCGGCGGCGGCGTGCGCTACCCCTGCCGGTTAGCGCGCTACGACCGACGATGGCGTGCGCTACCGCCGATCTGGCCGAGTCGAGAACCTCATAATACCTCTGTCGAGGCCGATGGCGTCTGTTGCCGGCGGCTCGGCGCGCTGCCGAGCTAGCGCGCGCGGCGTCCGGCCGTGGCGTGTGCTACGCCGGTTCTGCCGTGCTGCTCGGCGATGTCGGACTCGTCCGGCCCGATCCCGCACTCCGTCCGGCCACTCGGCCCGCCACGACCCGACGCCTCGATTTCCGAAAACGCACGGAACGGACATGACGAAAAGTTCGCGGACGACGTCAACGACTCGAGATGAAAACGTAATGCAATAATTAATCATACGCGACCAAGAAAAGGGTCAAGACGACAAATACAGATATGGATACCCGTAACTTTCAAGAAATTACAAAATGGCCCAAAACGCCCGGAAATCACGATACGTGATCGAATAACCAAACCGAAGTTCACAACACGTCTAACAAAGTTAAACGGACTTGCGGGAAACTCGAAACAACAGTTTCGGACGAGATTCGCAAGAATCGAACTCAAGTGCGGAAAAGTCGCTAAAAACCACAGAACTCAACAAAACAACACCGAAACGAACTCGGATGACAAAAAGTGTAGAATTAATCATTCTCAGAATGACGAAACGATCATGAGCGAGCCGTCAAAACGGACTCCGTCCGAAAAAGAAATTTACCAAAAATCGAAAATTGCGGATATTACATTCTACCCTCCTTAAAAGAAGTTTCGTCCCGAAACTTAGAATAAGTAGGGAGAATCAATATCCCTTGCCAGGAAACTCGATGAGATACACAAAAACCGAAGACTCGCGCCCGACGGCGAAACGCTGCAAGGAACGCAAAGAGACATACGGCGAGAAAATACGCTCTAGGGCGACTAACACAACGTGACCGGTAGAGACATAATAAAATCAACGAGTGACAAGCGTCATCAAATAGGCAATACAATCGAGTCGATTATCCGAACAATCACAAACTCAACGAACGAAAATCAATACGATTGACCAACCCAACGGTTTATCAACCCAAAACGCGAGTCAACGCTGAACAAATACGGAATTCCACCGCCCAAGGGTTGGAAGATCGAAAACGAGACTAATTTCCCGAACTTAAGGGAATTATGAAGGAGCCTGAACGCTCAACAATCACGAAACGAGAACAAAAACCGAACAAACAAACGATTGAGACAACAAAAATCGAACAATCATGTCCGAAACACGTAGGATAATAAAATTCAAACAACAACTCCCAGGATGACCTGGTGAGAACAGCAAGACGTGCATTCCCACAATATCCACGGAAAGGGAATAGCGATTGAAAAGCCACAACGACAAACGAGTTATTCGAAACAATACCACCGCGTTCGATCAACAAAAGCAAGGGATAGGAAAGTTCGAAATGTTAACGAGCATAAACGAGTTGATAGAGCTAAAAATACGAAGTTCAAAATCCGATCCACTTTGAATAAAAGAACTATTAGAACCAAAAATGTTACTTAGAACAAGATTCACAATAGTCGAACCGAATTCGGAAAAGTCACAGCGATAACCAAATCGACTCAAAACCAGACATTTCGTTCGAATGATGAAACCAAGGTATAGATCGAGTTGAAGGTATCAATGAACACGAGCGAATCGATAGACTAGAGAAAGAGAAGATATAGAAGTCAAAATAGTACGGGTATTACTTTTGACCTCGCTCCGTAAACTCACAACAACGGAACCAAGGTAACAATTCAATAAGCAACCGACACGATACGGAACAATCACCGATGCACACAATCATACCAACCCGAGCTCTAACAGCTCGCATATATGCGATAACGCATAAACCGCTACGAGGCGACAACATCCAATACCAATATCACACCCCTCGCAGAGGCTACCCACATTTGTGTGGCGACGACTCAACGCTCACACCACCAATTCAACAACAACTCGGGGTTAACACCCTAACGAGAGCACGAACATCACACATATATTCCCGGACCACAATTAGGAATGATAGGTTTTGAAAACAAAACCATCTTTTGAAAATAACTTGCAAGCACCAGTTGATCTTGAGTATCATATATCAAAAAGTAGTACAAACATCGTCATCGAGACTTTTTTTTTTTTTTTTTTAAAAAATCATCTTGCGTTTAATAAAAAAAAATGAAGACACCTTTCGTTAAATTAAAACTTGTCAGCTATATTCGACCTTCGGGTCTAAGCGAATGCATTTCTAATTCATTAGAAATATTTCAAAATATTTTGATCCTCAAAGTAGAATAATTTTGAAACATAGCGTGACACTAGTAGGCATATTGAGAGCACTGTGAGAAAATAATTTATTTTAAAAGTACGTCTCGAGGTTTATTTTCTAAGATACTCAAGGTTTTTCAGAAGTACAATAGGCCAAAATGCCCAAAATTCGCACGTATCAACATTTACTTAAACACATCATATCACACGCATCAAATCGCTCAAAATCACGACAGTGATATACAATCCTCAGGATATGTTTAACAACATCGTTAAAACAACAATCGGTTTATCAAAACTGGATGGAAAACGATATCAAGAACAAAACTCAAAAAAGTCAACTCTAGGGATTCAAGTAAATACCTAGATTCGAAGAACAATGGATTAGATGATGTTAAAAATCATCTAGGATACTCCAAAACACCTTTGGGTGGAAGAAAAATCAGCCAGGATGCGAAACCGAGTCGCTCGTCTCGAACTCATGGAGGAAGGTGAAGAAATGAAGAAAAATGCAACTTCTAGGCGGTGTCCAGATTTATATCGACACAATTAGCGTGCGCTAATCATTAAGGTTAGCGTGCGCTATCACGGCACCAAACAAAACTCGACCAAAAATACACCGTTAGCGTCGCTAACCCCAAGTGTTAGCGTGCGCTAACGAGAACTTCGAGCCCAGTCCGGTAGCTCTGGGCGCCACTGAACTACCGTGTAGCGTGCGCTATCCTCCCCTTAGCGTGCTACCAATGCACTCTTGCGCGCGCTAGCCGCAAAGCGTAGCGTGCGCTAACGACCAACAGAGACAACAACAGAACACATCAGAAAAATTACATGCCGTAAACCTTTCTCACAAGGATTTACCAGGCTAAGCACAATTTCCCATGTCATTCCGAAAATGCTAAAAAGACCAATGACGGTAATATTTTCCAAAGCTCACAAAATCATTTGTCAAACCATCATGAAATATTCAAGGCCAAAATGCCAAAACTTGATTCAAGGAATCGGTTTTACAAAATAAAACTCGGTTGCAAAATACCGAAAGCCGTTTGAAAGAACTCACGCAATGGATAAAATACGGCGAAAATACATCAAGGATTTACACTCCTCGTATAAACCAAATACGAGAGTCTAATAAACACATATCGTGAAATCAAAATCCACAGAAGGATTCCATCATTTAACGACTAATCATACAAATAACTCGTGTCACACGAGGCACAACACAAGGAATGGAGTTTTACATCCATAGATCGCACGTAAGTGACGACCACCCCTCGATACTAATCACGACCAATGATCTCAAACGACGCGTCGCGATGCGACTAAGTCAGACAAAATCCGACGAGACAAAACTCAACAAACACAACTTGACTCGACAGCCTAGGTTTCCCCAGGCAAATCTGATTTTAAAATCGTATACTTTAGTTATTCGAAAATAAAACCGATAAGTTAAAAATCGTTTTCAAGACCCTTTCAAATACGACAAGGGCTTAACAGCGGTGGCATTTTATAAAATGTCCTAAAACACTTTTAAACACGACCTTTAAATACCGACTCAGGGTTTTATTTGAAAATACAAGGCTGGCTCGCCCAAATTCATGTCACTTTCAAAAACCCACAATACGATCAAGTCTAAGAAATTTTCAAGCATGCACGCCGCATGTATTATTATTAATAGAAACACATTGGTTGTAAATAACAATAATTAGCCAAGTACCAACAATTTCCGAACACACGCATATACGGCATTCAAAAATCACCAGTTCAAGAAGTGGAATTTCAATACGAGAAAACAAGAGAATCGAGTAAGGAAAACTTACGAGCGCTGGATGTACTGAGATGCCGGCAGCGGTGTGACAATGTGCAAAACAAAACACAACTAGACCCAAATAACCAACAAGCCTAGGTATCCATAAACCTAGAGCTCCGATACCATTTTCTGTAACACCCCCAAGATATTCGAGGTGTATTACAGCGCCGTGGACCCCTACATGGGATCCACCAGGCTAACACAAGAAAACACCTCTCGACTAACCGTCTCGGTTAGCAAGGAAACAATCGTTAACAACAAGAATATAAATCAACACGCCCGGTACAACCGGCATAATAAACATAAACCGACAAATGCAATAACTCCAACGAACACCAATCACAATCCGAAAGGAAAAAGCCTAAGTACTCGCGAGTACAATCTATAAGTTTACAATTTGGAAAACACCCACATCAAAAGAGACAGTAGGAAATAACAAGACTCAATTGCACATGTCAACAACCTTGGCCGACATCCTCGTACCATCCCAGCGCCCGCTCGTCTGGCTGAACATAACCTGAAATCCATAACAAGAATTTCCCCGACAACGGGTCCCCAAAGGGGTTAGCAATTACGCTAGTACAAGTATTCAAGGCAAACCAATCGCTTACACATTTCATAGTGCATGCATCAATATCATTTCGAAAACCAAAACTAGACATGTCTTTTTCCGGAAATAAACAGTCCACAATTAGCCTTGAGAACAGGGCGGCAGCATACATTCTCACTCGAGGCCTCATAGGGACCCTACCGAGTTGGCTACAATTTCAGAAAAACAAAACTACGCACACGCTATGCCGTGAGAACAGGCGGCGGATACATTCTCACTCGAGGCCTCACAAGGACCCTAACGAGTTGGCTAGCGGTGCGAAACTCGTGAAATCCAGGCGGCGGATAGATTTCCCTCCTTGACCCCGTCGGGCCAACACAAGGTGAGTTACAAACAAGTAATATACATAACCATTTCATGTTAAGCTTAAAGGTTTCCAAAAATACTTGCCTTGAATTATTGACGACGCAACGAACGGAAAGGAAGTCACCGACGAACGCTAGGAACCAATGAAACCGAACCTAACGATTCGAAGAATACAATCACAACCATTTCTAAATGAATACGGAATTGGAATACACCCGAAAACCCGCCTACGATTCATGTATATTCGTATATAAACAACAACGAGGGCGGACCACAACCAAACCCTCTCGATTCCGTAAAAATCACGAAATATACCATGAATCCGTAGGGAAACTAAGAATACCAACAAGATTAATCATATTCATCATGAATTAATCGACAAAACGGAACGAATCGGACAAAAACGCGAAAATCCCCAAATCCACCCAAAAGTAGGGTTCTAAAGATCTAACCTTGATTCGATGGTTCGAAGGATGTTATAGGATGATTGATCAACGATATAACCTCAAGAACTTCATGGATTTGTTGTTCAACAACATGGTTTCGTCTCCTCCGAAACCCCACCATGAGAAGAGAAATGAAATGAAAAATGACGGAGAAAGTCGGTCTGTCATTTTTATCTTGGCGGAACTAGCGTGCGCTAGCCTTCCCGACCTAGCGTGCGCTATCGGCCCGAGATCGGCCGAGCACACTCGGCCATGGCCCGCACGACCGGCACCACCGACCAAATCGCCGATCGTGACTCGACCGCCCGACTCCGCTAGCGTGCGCTACGGCGGAAGCCTGCGCGCGTTAGCCGACACATCCGTAGCCCTTTGGACTAACAACTCATCCGTGGCGTCGCTAGTCGGCCGGCGGCGTGCGCTACCCCTGCCCGGTTAGCGCGCTCGACCGACAGATGGCGTGCGCTACCGCCGATCTGGCCGAGTCGAGAACCTCGAATACCTCTGTCCGGGCCGATAGCGTCTGGCCGACTCGGCAGCGTGCGCTACATGCCGAGCTAGCGCGCTGGCGCCCGGCCGTAGCGTGCGCTCGCGGTTCTGCCGTGCTGCTCGGCGATGTCGGCACTCGTCCGGCTGGGCCCCGCACCCGTCCGGCCACCGGCCGCCACGACCCGACGCCTCGATTTCCGAAACGCACGGATCGGACACGGCGAAAAGTTCGCGGACGACGTCAACGACTCGAGATGAAAACGTAATGCAATAATTAATCATACGCGACCAAGAAAAGGGTCAAGACGACAAATACAGATATGGATACCCGTAACTTTCAAGAAATTACAAAATGGCCCAAAACGCCCGGAAATCACGATACGTGATCGAATAACCAAACCGAAGTTCACAACACGTCTAACAAAGTTAAACGGACTTGCGGGAAACTCGAAGCAGGATTTGGACGAGATTCGCAAGAATCGAACTCAAGTGCGGAAAAGTCGCTAAAAACCACAGAACTCAACAAAACAACACCGAAACGAACTCGGATGACAAAAAGTGTAGAATTAATCATTCTCAGAATGACGAAACGGTCATGAGCGAGCCGTCAAAACGGACTCCGGCCGAAAAAAGAAATTTACCAAAAATCGAAAATTGCGGAAATTACAGATTGTGGAGTATAATCCGTGGAGTTCCATTACAGATCGATTATTGTGATCCAAGCTTAGTACATCATCATCGTAATCCGTCTTCTCCACTTCAATTCAAGGTATCTTTGATCTAGAACCCTAACTTTGTCAATTTTGAGGGGTTTTCGGGTTTTGCTTGATTAAACTCGAATTGTTCAAATATATTGTAATATTTCTTACCGATTGTTGTTATTGGGTGATTCCCAATCCAATTCCGTCGAATTTAATCCGTGAATTATCGATTCGGGGAGGTTTTGCGTAAACCCTCGCCCGTATCAATTGAACGTATATTGTCTTAGCTTGTAATCGGGGTTGTGGGTGTATTCCATTCGATTCTTGTTATCGTATAAGACTGAGTTGTGTTAATCCTTCGTTTAGAAACGGTCGTTTACCCTCCGGATCATTCGTAGTCATTGTTCGTTCCCTTTTCGTCGAAGATATCTTAAAGGCAAGTACATTTGTTTACATGTTCTAGTATTTGAATTATGGCTTTTCGTGGTTGTTGTGGATGGATATGTGTATGTTCACCTAGGGACGGTCCGACGGGGCCTCTAGGGATACGTTGTAACACCCCAAACTAGGCGGATATTACAGTGCCGTGGACCCCCGACTGGGACCCACCAGGCGAATGAAAAAGGATGAATTACACAGGGTAAATGTAGTACCGAACCACATTATAACATCAATTACTCCGAGTAGGAGTTTCATACAACACACCCAGGATGATAGAATACATGTGTATCTTATGTGACGATAAAATACACGACACTGAATGAAATGAGTATTCGAACGGAATGTCTGCAGCGGAATAAATAAAGAAAACATGAGTGACTGAATAAATGACTGAAAGGACTGGGGCCCCCTTCTAGTATCACTGGGACTCTCCGCCGTCAACGTGCTCTCCCTGCGCCTTTGCCTTGCCATGACCTGAAAAACAATATCCCCAAACGGGGTCAGTTATACAGAACAACAATCCTCAAGAGTTGAAATTACACAATCAGGAATTAACTGAAGTTATGAATTATTTTAATTATGAATTACGCTGAAGAGGAGTATCATAGTACGCCCGTAATGTTCTGTGCAAGTGTACAAGACGAATGACCGGACACACCCGTCCTTGTACCTAATTAGTCTCACGGAGGTAAGCGTTACCGTGTGCACGGTCCGATGTATCGGTGAACCCAATACATGACCATCGTGTGCCCGACTAAAAATTCCACACAGCCACACCCGGCCACGCAATATGAACCCGGAAGGTCACATGAACGAGAATGACCATGATGAATATTAATGAATAATAATTAGACAAGGCCAAGATGACTCACCGATATGAAAGTAATAGTGACGTGATTGATAACCCAATGAAATGATTTGGAACCGCTGCCTCGTGAATGAAATGATTATTCGACAATTACAAGTCTCAATATGATTAATACAATGATGAGTGAGTTATGATTATGAATGATCAACAACAAAAGGAATGAATATCCTTTTTAACCGAGTAAGAATCAACTTACACAACAACGATGAAGAATGTCCGTCCACGAACAACGTCCTAACCAAGATACTGGTCGCTCGAACAACCTTAATGTAATATCCGCAATTTTCGATTTCCGGTAATTTCTTTTTTTTCGGTCGGAGTCCGTTTTGACGACTCGCTCATGACCGTTTCGTCATTCTGAGAATGATTAATTCTACACTTTTTGACATCCGAGTTCGTTTCGGTGTCGTTTCGTTGAGTTCTGTGCTTTTTAGCGACTTTTCCGCACTTGAGTTCGATTCTTGCGAATCTCATCCGAAACTGTTGTTTCGAGTTTCCCGCAAGTCCGTTTATCTTTGTTGGACGTGTTGTGAACTTCGGTTTGGTTATTCGATCACGTATCGTGATTTTCGGGCCTTTGGGCCATTTTCGTAATTTCCCAAAGTTTGGGGTAATTACCTTCCGTTGTCGAATTTCGAGCCTTCGGGTGGTCGGAATCGTGTGTCCTACTAGCTCTTAGATTCGTCTTTGTGAGTACTTCGTAACCGTATCTTCGGTTCGTATTCAGGTTCGGGTTTCGGTGTCGTTTTGTTGAATTCCGGATTTCTAAACGACTTTTCTAAGTATGAGTTCGTCTTTGTTAGATCACCATTAATTTTTGGTAACTCCAAAAATTATAAATCTTTGCAATATTATAGAACATCGAGTTAGCTTTCCAATGGTTCAAACGGTGAGTCAATCGGAGTCCTGACGAGAGAGTTATGGTCGTTTCGATTTTGACCGAGCACTTCCAGAGCCTTTCGGCCGATAGGGGGCCGATAGACTCTACTGCCGGCATCCCGTAGGGGTATCGGTTGGGCCTATCGGCCGATAGGCCGGCCGATAGGTTCTGCTGTGTTGCACTATAAATGTGGTTTTGAGCGTGAACAGCTCATTCTTTCCCATTTTTTTCCACCGAGTCGCGAGAGAGAGAGTTAGAGAGGGAGAGAGTTCTTCATCCGGGGGTCGATTTTCATCATTTCTTTTCGGTTGTGAGGCTCGGATAATCAATCTAACGCGCGTTCTACGGATCTTAGTACTCGAATCTTCCAAGGTAATGCTCTAAAACCCTATTTCGATCAATTTGGGGGTTTTGGGTTTTTCTTCCGATTCGTTCCGTTTCGTTGGTGGATTCATGGTGTATACGATTGATATTGTTAGTATCTTTAGTTTTCCTACGGATTCATGGATATTTTGTGGATTTTTATAGAATCGAGAGGGTTTGGTTGTGGTCCGCCCTCGTTGTTATTTTTGTATGAATATACATGAATCGTAGGCGGGTTTCCGGGTGTATTCCTTTTCCGTAATCGTTTAGAAGTGGTTGTGATTGTGCTATTGTTTTCGTTAGGTTCATTTTCGTCGATTCCTCGTGGTCGTGCTTGATTCTTCCGTTCCGTTCGTTGTCGTATTCCTTTTCGTTAGCATCGGGCGTTCCGAAGCTTCCCGGTTGAGCCGTATCCGTTCGTGGTTCCGTGCTCGTGGTATCGAGGCAAGTACCTTGCCCATACTTTTCTTATTTTGTGGATATGATGATCGGTGATCGTATTAGTGTGTTGTTTGGTTATTTGAAATGAAGTTTCAAAAGGATTTCGGTTTGGCCTCGTTAAAGGCTTTCTTTCAAAACGCGTGAGTTTTGTGAACGGTGTTTTGAGAATTGATTATGATTTGATTATTTTGAACGTTGAAGGATTTTATGAGGATACTCCTCTTGTTTAAAGTTATGGAATCATGTATTCCGTATTTAAGCTTGTTATTGTATTTTTGAAGAGTTTGGTAATGGTGTCGAGTTAATGGCCATCTCTAGTGGGTATTCTTAATGAACTTACATTCTTAGCATGTTAGTATTGCATGAGTAACGTGTATTGTGTGTAATTTACTCACCTTGTGTTGGCTGACGGGGTCAAGGAGGGAAATATATCTTTGCCGCCTGGATTTCACGAGGTTCGTAAAGCTAGCCAACTCTTTAGGGTCCTTGCAAGTGCTCGAGTGAGTATGTATCTTGCCGCCTGTTCTCACGGCTTAGCGTGTGCGTGGTTTTGTTTTTTTGTAATTGTAGCCAACTCGGTAGGGTCCCTATGAGGCCTCGAGCGAGAATGTATCTTGCCGCCCGTTCTCGAGGCTAATTGTGGACTGCTCATTTCCGGAAATGAGTGCTTTTGAACGGTTTTCATGATTGCATGCATTGACTAAGTGTGTAAGAGGTAAGTGTTCGTTTGGCTTACTTGGCTAGGATGGCACTGGAGTATTTTGTTGTTTGTTTTAAATCCTTTATTTGTGGATTTTGATGTTGGGATACGAACCTCGTGGTCGTTCTTGTGTACTGTGAGTTGATGAGATTTGGGGCTAAAATCCCAATGGTTTTGTAAAAGTCGTTTTACGGATTTGGGGCTAAAATCCCAACGGTTGGTTAATGTCATTTTTGAAAGTAAACCTTTGGGGCGGTGACCCCTTTTGTCTTTTGGTTTTCGAAAAGTAGGATTTGATAATCCTAAATTGTTTTCTATTAAAACTCTCGATGGCATTCTAAACTGTTTTATAAATTACTTCCATTGATTTATGATATTTCGTTTTTGAAATGTTTTCTCAAACCCTTGCCTCGGGAAGTACTTTTCGTTTCGTTTGGATCTTTGAGGATCCTCGGTTATTGTTATTCGTGGAATGTGAATTGTATGGCTCGTATTTGCACTTTGTATTTGCACTAGCAAAACAGTGGAGTTTTGCTAACCCCCGAGTATTCGGGGGGTGGATGTCTGTTTTTGCATTCATGTTTTGGAGCATAACACAGGGTCGGCATGAAGGATGATGAAAGATGATCGATACTAATCACATGAGGAACCGTACATCGTGTGTTGGTTCAGTTGTACTTTATTTTCATTCTTTGTATTGTTCCCGTTGTACGGGTGTAGTTGTATTTTGTCCCCTGCGTGGGCATGAGTTGTATTTGAGTTGTATGTATTTGTGGAAAGACCAAATCGGTCTACTGAGTCATTGTAGCCTCGAAGGCATTGTCGAGATGTTAAATGTCGTTACCAGACTGGTAGATCCTTTTGGAAAGGTTCTTCGGCGTGTAATATCCCTGAGCGGATTGGGGGTGTTACATAATTGGTATCAGATGTTTGGTTGAGGTAACCTAGTGTGTCGGGTCATGTCGTGTTGTTTGTGTCTTGTTTCGTTGGATTTTTCTCTGATCGAGTCGTGTCGCGCGTCGTTTGAGTTTGTTGGTCGTGATTAGTATCGTGGGCGATCATCATCTTCGTGCGACTGTGGAAGTAAGTCTCCCTTCTTTGTGTTGTGCCTCGTGTGACACGAGCTATTTTTATGATTATTTGTTAAGTGGTGGAATTTTATGTGAATTTTGATTTCACGATATGTATTTAGTCGACTCTCGTATTTAATTTATACGAGGAGTGTCGCCGTTTGTGATGTCTTTTTATTGTTGTTTTTCTCCGTTGTTGATGATTTTCGAATCGATTTGCACGTTTTACAAGTCTCTTGTGGAAGCTTTGTGCTTATACACGTTCGACTTGTTCACTAGCCAGTGCGGGAGGGTATTTTATCAGCGGTTTTGTTCTGAATGTGGTATTTTATCGTTTATTTTCGTTTAAAGACTTGTATTGTCTTGATTTTAAGCGTTTTGATGCGTGTGCTAGGAGTTGTTTTAGTGAACGTCGGTATGTCTGAGTTTTGGGCATTCTGGCCTATTGGATTTTTTGAAAACCTTGAGTATCTTAGAAAAATAAATTTCGAGACATACTTTTCAAATAAGTTATTTTCTTATGGTACATCCTAGATGCCCCAATGTATTTCAAAAATTTTCTACCTCGAGGACCAAAATGTTTTGAGATATTTTCAACACTTTTATTTAGACCCGAGGGTCGAATAATTTGAAAGTTTTCACTAAGAGAAAGTGTCTTCATTTTTATCAAATGCGAAATGGTTCTCCAATGTCTCGATAACGATGTTTCACGTTTGTATTTTTTTTTCTTTTTTTGAAAGATGATACTCAAGATCAATCGGTGTTCTTCTAAATTATTTTCAAAATGAAGTTTTCGTTTTTAAAACCTATCCATTCCCGTTTGAGGGCTGGGTATGTATGTGTGATGTTCGCGTTGTCCTTTTGATACTTTCTCCCGAGTATGACCGAATTGGCGGTGTGAGCGTTGAGACGCTTTCCACACATTGGTTGTGCTAGCCCCTGTGAGAGGCGGAGTGTTGGTATTGAATGTTGTCGCCTCATGGCAATTTCTGCGTTGTCGCGCATGTGCGAGCTGTTAGAGCTTGATTTGGTATGACCGTGTGCATCGGTGATGGTTCCGTTATGCGTCGATTGTTTAATGTCTTGTTACCTTGCTCCCGTTTTGTGAATTTCGTGGGCGAGGTCGGAGGTAATGCCCGTACTATTTTGACTTCGTGTTTTCTCTTCCCTATCTATCGATTCGCTCATGTTCGTTGGTACTTTATGAACTTGTTCGGTATTTGATTTCATCGTCCGAGCAGTGTGATCTTGTTGTAGGCCGATCCGGTTATCGGTGTGATTTTTTCGAGTTCGGTTCGATTCTTGTGAACTTTGTTCGGGAGTAACATCCTTTGGTTCTACTAGTCCTTTTATTGAAGGGATCGGATTACGAACTTCTGTATTTTCTACTTTGTCGACTCATTTATGTTCGTTGACATTTCTGAGCTTGTCCTGCCCTTGTTTTTGTTTATCGAACGAGTGTGATATCATTTCGGGATAACTTATTTGTCGTTGTGACTTTTCAATCGCTATTCCCTTTCCGGTGGATCTTATGGGAATGCATGTCTTGTAGTTCTCACCAGATCATCCTGGGAGTTATTGTTGAACTTTATTGTTCTTCGTGATTCGAACATGATTCTTCGATTTTTGTTGTCTCGATCGTTTGTTTGTTCGGTTTTGCTCTCGTTTCGTGATTGTTGAACGTCCAGGCTCCTTCGTAATTCCCTTTAGTTTGGGAAATTAGTTTCGTTTTCAATCTTCCATCCCTTAGGCGATGGGATTCCGTGTTTGTTCAGCGGTTGACTCGCGTTTTGATTGAGGTACCGTTGGGTTGGTCAATCATGTTGATTTTCGTTCGTTGTGTTTTGTGATTATCGGATAATTGACTTGACTATAGTATCCGTTTGATGACGCTTGTCACTTGTCGGTTTTATTATATCCCTAACAGCGACGTTGTGTTAGTCGCCGTGGAGCGTGTTTTCACGCCGTATGTTCCTTTGCGTTGTTTGTAACATTTCGCCGTTGGGCGTTAGTTACGCATTCTTGTGTGTCTCGTTGAGTTTTTCCTGGCGGAATATTTCTTCTCCCTACTTGTTTTAAGTTTCGGGACGAAACTTCTTTTAAGGAGGGTAGAATGTAATATCCGCAATTTTCGATTTCCGGTAATTTCTTTTTTTTCGGTCGGAGTCCGTTTTGACGACTCGCTCATGACCGTTTCGTCATTCCGAGAATGATTAATTCTACACTTTTGACATCCGAGTTCGTTTGGTGTCGTTTCGTTGAGTTACGTGCTTTTTAGCGACTTTTCCGCACTTGAGTTCGATTCTTGCGAATCTCATCCGAAGCTGTTGTTTGAGTTTCCGCAAGTCCGTTTATCTTTGTTGGACGTGTTGTGAACTTCGGTTTGGTTATTCGATCACGTATCGTGATTTTCGGGCCTTTGGGCCATTTTCGTAATTTCCCAAAGTTTGGGGTAATTACCTTCCGTTGTCGAATTTCGAGCCTTCGGGTGGTCGGAATCGTGTGTCCTACTAGCTCTTATATTCGTCTTTGTGAGTACTTCGTAACCGTATCTTCGGTTCGTATTCAGGTTCGGGTTTCGGTGTCGTTTTGTTGAATTAGGATTTCTAAACGACTTTTCTAAGTATGAGTTCGTCTTTGTTAGATCACCATTAATTTTTGGTAACTCCAAAAATTATAAATCTTTGCAATATTATAGAACATCGAGTTAGCTTTCCAATGGTTCAAACGGTGAGTCAATCGAGTCGGACGAGAGAGTTATGGTCGTTTCGATTTTGACCGAGCACTTCCAGAGCCTTTCGGCCGATAGGGGGCCGATAGACTCTCTGCCGGCATCCCGTAGGGGTATCGGTTGGGCCTATCGGCCGATAGGCCGGCCGATAGGTTCTGCTGTGTTGCACTATAAATGTGGTTTTGAGCGTGAACAGCTCATTCTTTCCCATTTTTTTCCACCGAGTCGCGAGAGAGAGAGTTAGAGAGGGAGATAGTTCTTCATCCGGGGGTCGATTTTCATCATTTCTTTTCGGTTGTGAGGCTCGGATAATCAATCTAACGCGCGTTCTACGGATCTTAGTACTCGAATCTTCCAAGGTAATGCTCTAAAACCCTATTTCGATCAATTTGGGGGTTTTGGGTTTTTCTTCCGATTCGTTCCGTTTCGTTGGTGGATTCATGGTGTATACGATTGATATTGTTAGTATCTTTAGTTTTCCTACGGATTCATGGATATTTTGTGGATTTTTATAGAATCGAGAGGGTTTGGTTGTGGTCCGCCCTCGTTGTTATTTTTGTATGAATATACATGAATCGTAGGCGGGTTTCCGGTGTATTCCTTTTCCGTAATCGTTTAGAAGTGGTTGTGATTGTGCTATTCGAATCGTTAGGTTCATTTTCGCCGATTCCTCGTGGTCGTGCTTGATTCTTCCGCTCCGTTCGTTATGTCGTATTCCTTTTCGTTAGCATCGGGCGTTCGAAGCTTCGGTTGAGCCGTATCCGTTCGTGGTTCCGTGCTCGTGGTATCGAGGCAAGTACCTTGCCCATACTTTTCTTATTTTGTGGATATGATGATCGGTGATCGTATTAGTGTGTTGTTTGGTTATTTGAAATGAAGTTTCAAAAGGATTTGATTTGGCCTCGTTAAAGGCTTTCTTTCAAAACGCGTGAGTTTTGTGAACGGTGTTTTGAGAATTGATTATGATTTGATTATTTTGAACGTTGAAGGATTTTATGAGGATACTCCTCTTGTTTAAAGTTATGGAATCGTGTATTCCGTATTTAAGCTTGTTATTGTATTTTTGAAGAGTTTGGTAATGGTGTCGAGTTAATGGCCATCTCTAGTGGGTATTCTTAATGAACTTACATTCTTAGCATGTTAGTATTGCATGAGTAACGTGTATTGTGTGTAATTTACTCACCTTGTGTTGGCCCGACGGGTCAAGGAGGGAAATCTATCTTTGCCGCCCTGGATTTCACGAGTTTCGTACCGCTAGCCAACTCGTTAGGGTCCTTGCAAGGCCTCGAGTGAGAATGTATGTTGCCGCCCTGTTCTCACGGCTTAGCGTGTGCGTGGTTTTGTTTTTTTTGTAATTGTAGCCAACTCGGTAGGGTCCCTATGAGGCCTCGAGCGAGAATGTATGCTGCCGCCCTGTTCTCGAGGCTAATTGTGGACTGTTCATTTCCGGAAATGAGTGCTTTCGAACGGTTTTCATGATTGCATGCATTGACTAAGTGTGTAAGAGGTAAGTGTTCGTTTGGCTTACTTGGCTAGGATGGCACTGGAGTATTTTGTTGTTTGTTTTAAATCCTTTATTTGTGGATTTTGATGTTGGGATACGAACCTCGTGGTCGTTCTTGTGTACTGTGAGTTGATGAGATTTGGGGCTAAAATCCCAATGGTTTTCTAAAAGTCGTTTTACGGATTTGGGGCTAAAATCCCAACGGTTGGTTAATGTCATTTTTCAGAAAGTAAACCTTTGGGGCGGTGACCCCTTTTGTCTTTTGGTTTTCGAAAAGTAGGATTTGATAATCCTAAATTGTTTTCTATTAAAACTCTCGATGGCATTCTAAAGCTGTTTATAAATTACTTCCATTGATTTATGATATTTCGTTTTGAAATGTTTTCTCAAACCCTTGCCTCGGGAAGTACTTTTCGCTTCGTTTGGATCTTTGAGGATCCTCGGTTATTGTTATTCGTGGAATGTGAATTGTATGGCTCGTATTTGCACTTTGTATTTGCACTAGCAAAACGGTGGAGTTTGCTAACCCCAGTATTCGGGGTGGATGTCTGTTTTGCATTCGTGTTTTGGAGCATAACACAGGTCGGCATGAAGGATGATGAAAGATGATCGATACTAATCACATGAGGAACCGTACATCGTGTGTTGGTTCGATTGTACTTTATTTTCATTTCTTTGTATTGTTCCCGTTGTACGGGTGTAGTTGTATTTTGTCCCCTGCGTGGGCATGAGTTGTATTTGAGTTGTATGTATTTGTGGAAAGACCAAATCGGTCTACTGAGTCATTGTAGCCTCGAAGGCATTGTCGAGATGTTAAATGTCGTTACCAGCCTGGTAGATCCTTGAGGAAAGGTTCTACGGCGTGTAATATCCCTGAGCGGATTGGGGGTGTTACACTTAATTCAATACAATTACCAACAATCCGATCAATAACGAATTAAACACGAATATAACGAACTCAAGACGTCGATACGATTAAACCAAGTTCATAGGGGCATTATATCGAACACTTTGAGTCCAACTTCGATTGATTACAACTAAACCTCAACAATACCAATCTCAAATCCCCAAGAAGTGCTTCAAATCAATAAAACATCTCCCATACGATCAATAGTCCGTTAAGAATATCCAAAAACGTGATTATAACAACCATTAATCGGGAATCCCCAAATCCAACTCGATATTCAAAGTGTTCTTGAATAAATCTCTCAATAATCCAATGAATCCTTATACAAACTCATAATCATAAACATATCCCTTCATATAACATGATTATAACGTCCAAAACATTATATCTCGACACAAAATCGAAATCCAAGGTGTTGAAGAAATTACCTCTTGAAGATCCAACCACTTCGACCCGATGAACACGAGTTATAACGAGTATCCAAGCTTCCCAAAGGAATGAAGATGATAAAGATTACACACTCAAGTGATTGATGATGATGAAATCACTCTCTCAACACTCTCTCTCGGATGAAGAAGGAAAAAATGAAAAAGTGAGGTGAAATGACCCGGCCAAGTCATTAAGTACTGCCGGAAGTTACGGCCGTAACTCGGCCCTCTTACGGCCGTAACTTTCCAAGTCAACGGCCTTACGGCCGTAATCGCCAACTCAGACGGCCGTAACTTCGGCCCTAAAGCCTCGCCCGGCAGACTTACGGCCGTGGCCGATCTCGAGTTCTGGCGTAACCCGCCTTCGTCAAAAACATCCGTCGACACCCTTATGCCAGAACCGCACACCTTACGGCCGTAACTCGGATGATACGGCCGTATCCGGCCAATCTTACGGCGTAAGCCCTCTTCGTCGAAAACGGCCGTGCACCTTGCACTGCCAGACGTCGGCCGTAACCGGCCGCTAAATGCGTGCACTGCCTCGACTTACGGCCGTATGCCGCAACCCTTACGGCCGTAAGTCACCCTTGGTCGACAACACCCAAAACTTACGAACACCACTTACGGCCGTATCTCACCTTCCTTACGGCCGTAAATCACCCTCGGCCAAAGATGTCTCGGTAGCCTGCTGGACGCGTACGGCCGTAACCGACCAGCCTTACGGCCGTACCTGCTCAACTTACGGCCGTACCTCAAGACCTTACGGCCGTAAGCCCCTTTCGTCCAAAAGGCCTGAAAAACACGAACCCTTGTTACGGCCGTAACCCAAGGTCCTTACGGCCGTAACTCGATGCTGGCCAAGTTGAAAATTCTGAGAACTCCGATTCCTCGCTACGACTGATGAATGATCCGACATAACATACGAATATGAAAATGAACAAGTCTAACACAAGCCACAGATGATGCTCCCAGTATACGACTACCAATCACGATGAAAATAATAATAATACTCCCGTCGATCAGTAAACGGAGATGACATGCCGATCGGTAACTGATATACGATTACAACATGCCAACAGTGAACACAAATGAATGAAACAAGAATGATGAGTGATTATTAACGAGTGAGAATCACTGAGTGACAATTACAGACTGATAATTACTGAATGAAAATGAATGAATTACAACCGGGTATTACATACCCCCCCCCCCTTAAAAGGAGTTTCGTCCCCGAAACTAAGGGTCAAACAACTCGGGATAACTCTCCCGCATACTATCCTCGGTTTCCCAAGTAGCCTCTTCGACTCCGTGTCTAGACCACTGAATTTTAACCAAAGGAATCGTCTTATTCCTCAACTGTTTGATTCGCCGCTCTAGAACTCGAATAGGACGTTCCTCATATGAATGATCGTCGGCGATCTCGATTTCGTCGAACTGGAGTATGTGACTCGGGTCGGCAACATACTTCCGCCACATCGAGACATGAAACACATTATGAATTCCGCTCAACTCCGCAGGTAAAGCCAATCGATAAGCTAACTCGCCCACTCGATCCAAAATCTCAAACGGTCCAATGAATCTCGGACTCAACTTTCCCTCTTCCCAAAACGGAAAATACCTCGACTGGGGATACCTTGACCAAAACGTGGTCACCCGTCTCGAACTCTAGTGGTCGACGACGATTATACGCATAGGATTTACGCCGACTCGAGCATCAACATATGACTCCTGATTAAAGCTACCTTCTCCCGGGCGGCTATAAGCATATCGGGTTCGGTGCCGATTGATTCTGATAAATCGTCCCAACACAACGGAGATCGACAACGACGACCATACAAGGCCTCGTAAGGTGCCATCTTGATCGAAGCATGCCAACTATTATTATACGTGAACTCGATCAATGGTAGTTGGGCTTCCCAATCGTCTTTCCAATCGAGGACGCATGCCCTCAACATGTCCTCTAATGTCTGAATAGTCCTCTCTGATTGTCCGTCGGACTGAGGATGAAAAGCGGTACTGAGATTGAGCTGAGTTCCCATAGCACGATGAACTGATTTCCAAAAATGAGACACAAATCGTCCGTCACGATCGGAAACGATACTCTTAGGAGTACCATGAAGTCTGACTATCTCTTTGATGAACAGTTGAGCAAGTCTCTCGGGACCCCACGTCTCCTTGATCTCAAGGAAATGAGCTGGTTTAGTTAAGCGGTCCACGATCACCCAGATCGTATTCATGCCACGACGACTCGTCGGCAAACTTGTGATGAAATCCATAGAAATGTCTTCCCACTTCCACTCGGGAATAGGAAGAGGTTTTGACATACCACGATCGTGATGTTCAATCTTAACTTGTTGACAGGTTAAGCATCTCGAAATGAATTCTGCGACTTCTCGCTTCATATTACTCCACCAGTAATTCTGTTTCAAGTCCTTGTACATCTTGTTGGACCCCGGATGAACAGAATAAGGGGTAGCATGAGCTTCTCTCAAAATCGAGTTTTTCAACTCGTCATTCGCCGGTAAGCACAACCAATTCTTAAATCTCAAAAGTCCATCCTCGTGGACCACGAATCCAGGGGCTTTCCCCTGAGCCACATCCTCACGGATGCGCAACAATGAAGGGTCTGAACTCTGATTCTCCCTGATTACCTCTTCGAGTGACGATGAAATCTCTAACATACAAAGTTGTCCCTGAACTCGCTGAAGCCAGACCTCGATCTCGGGTCTAAGGAACTCCTGCTGAAGTTCCTTCTGAACTGTTAGACGAGCAAGCATCTGCTCCTGAACGGACTTGCGACTCAAGGCGTCGGCGACAACGTTCGCCTTGCCCGGGTGGTAAAGGATCTCGATATCGTAATCTTTGATTAATTCTAACCACCGTCTCTGTCGCATATTTAACTCCTTCTGAGTAAATATATACTTTAAACTCTTATGATCGGTGAATATCGATGTAACGCCATAAAGATAATGACGCCATATTTTCAAAGCGAACACCACTACGCTAGCTCCAGGTCGTGGGTCGGATAATTAACCTCGTAAGGTCTCAATTGCCGTGAAGCATAAGCAATAACCTTTCCGTTCGCATGAGCACACATCCGAGACCCCGCCCGGACGCATCACTATAAACCACAAATCCCTCCGTCCCCTGCGGCAAGGAAAGTACAGTGCCGTCATTAACCGGCTCTTGAGTTACTCAAAACTCTGCTGACACGCGTCGGACCACGTGTATTTCTTATCCTTTCGCAAAAGGTTCGTCAAAGGTTGAGCAATTTTGGAAAATCCTTCCACAAATCGCCGATAATAACCCGCTAATCCGAGGAAACTCCGGATTTCCTTAACATTCTTCGGAGGTAACCAATCTCGAATAGCCTCCGTCTTAGAGGTCGACACGAACTCCGTCCGATGAAATTACATGTCCGAGAAAAGTCACTTCGGACATCCGTAACTCGCACTTGGAAAACTTTCCAAAAGTTGCTCTCGTCTCAACACGCCGAGAACCTAATGAAGATGGGCCTCGTGATCCTCTCGGCTACGAGAATAAATCAAAATGTCATCGATGAAGACAACAACAAACCGATCCAAAAAGTCGATGAAAACCCGATTCATCAATTCCATGAATACCGCAGGTGCATTAGTTAGCCCGAACGGCATAACTACGAACTCATAATGACCATAGCGTGTTCGAAACGCCGTCCTCGCGATATCCGACTCTCGAATCCGCAGCTGGTGATATCCAGATCTTAAGTCGATCTTGGAAAATACTGAAGCTCCCTGAAGTTGATCTAAAAGATCATCAATACGGGGTAAGGGATATTTATTCTTGATTGTCACTCTGTTCAACTCCCGATAATCGATACACAAACGAAATGACCCATCCTTCTTCTTGACAAACAACACGGGTGCTCCCCACGGAGACGCACTCGGTCGGATATAACCCTTCTCGAACAATTCCTCAAGTTGGTTCTTTAATTCCTGCATTTCGGTCGGGGCCATCCAGTACGGTGCCTTCGATATCGGGGGCGTGCGTGCTCCAACTCAATCGTGAATTCCACATCCCTCTGTGGAGGCAAACCAGGTAACTCGTCTGGAAAAACGTCGGCATACTCCCTCACTACCGGAATATCCGTCAACAATACTGATGGCTTCTCGGTTTTGGTCATATAGCACCAATAACCAACACATCCCTGACTGAGTAATCGCACTGCTTTCATCAAATTAATGACCTTGCCCGAACAGCCGGGATTACCTCCCTGAAACACACATTCCACCCCATCGTCTGAAATGATAGTGATCATACGCTTACGGACACTAATGATGGCATCATGACGATCCATCCAATCAATACCCAAGATGACGTCGTCCCTCGGCAAATCTACTACGATTAGGTCCGCTGGCCATACACGACCATGAAACTGAATCGGACAATTCTGAATCTCACGATTACCGATAATTCGTCTACCATCAGGTAGGCCGATGACATAAGGCTCACAACTAGTAGCACTACCCAGACGTAGTCTACTCAAACATGACTCGGAAATGAATGAATGCGATGCACCAGTATCAAAAAGGGTACACACGAGGTTGAGATAGGATATCGAGTGTACACGAGATCATTCGGGCCTCGGGATCATCGGTCTTCTTCATCTCATAAATCTGGGCTTGCTAGTCCCGCACGGACGCTCCGTCTGCGGCTATAGGCTCCACCTTTAGTCGCTCTGTCGTTTTAAACGACGCCGATTGAGCGGCTCGACTGCGAGCAGTGGCGCTTAGGTGCCCGAGATGACGTCCGAGTAGGTTTGGAGTCCCTACGGCAAAAACGGGCCTTATGCCCAGCAATCCCACAATTATGACACATGATAGTCTGCCGAGGACACTTGGTACCGAGGTGACCAAGTTCCCCATGCTTAAAACAGTGATGGCAGGCGGCCGCTCGAGACTGAGATTCCGCGGGTCTAGACGACACAGGAGGTCGCTCCGAAAAAGCAGAGCCCGCACGGGGTTTCTTGAAAGTTGTCTGACCGCCTTCAGACTGGTTACGGTTCTTCGATTTCTTGCTAGCAGACGAAGGTTGCTGCTTAGCAATCTCTTTAGCAAGAAGCTCATAGGTGAGAGCTTTCTCAATGAATTCACCAACGTGGTGCAATTATGATTGAGCAACTGTAGTCTCATACGGGGTTTCAGCCTCTTGCTGAAATACTTGATCTTGTCCGCTTCTGAGTGAATGATAGATGAGGCGAACGGAAGAAGTTCCTGAAATTTTTCGGCAATGGCGAGAACATCATCATCCATCGAAAGGTCGGGAGTGAGTAATTCCGACAACTTGGCCTCCCTGAGTGGGGCCGGATAGTACCTCTCCATCATGAGAGTCTTGAACTGCTCCCAAGTACAAGATCCTTCGGTGGGCTTCAACGACAACCACCAAGAATGTGCGCTCTTACCCAGGTAGTAAGCCGCAACAGAAACTTTGTGTCCCTCGGGACACTCTACCATAGCAAACAGCTTCTCGAAATGCTCGAGCCAATGAATGATATCTGCCGGCTCGGGCGAGCCCTCAAAAGTAGGTGGCCTCTGGCGAGAGATATCGCCGATGATATTACTCACATTCCTCTCTTGCCTCCGAGGTGGCGGTGGAGGAGCCCTGCGATTTAGATTGACGGAGTTATGCATCGTCTCCATCAACCGAGCCATCTGCGTCATTTGGGCCATCATGCCCCGCATAAAGGCGAGTGGGTCAACCTGCACACCCTCGACCGAGCCGTGTCCTGCACGACTCCCGATAGTGAATGATCGCGTCGGTGAATGAGTGGCGTCACTACTCGATGAGTTAGCATTATTCTGGCATTTGCGCGTGTATTCGCACGAGTTCTCGGGATTCGGCCCGCTCCACGGCCTCGTCCTCCTCGTCCTCTGCCGGCTCTTTCCATCAAGTAGGAAAGTCACATGATGATTATATTTCCGCATGAATATCACGTTATGATTATGATATGAGGTGATGAAAATGAACATACACGCTTAAATACAGCGATTACATGAATGCTTAATTGTCGTGACGTGATTATCTGATGAAGTTACTGAAATGATTATCTTGAATGAGTTAACGAGGTTAATGATTTGATCTTCCTGATCAACAACTGAATAATGAAATGATTTGACTGATTAATGAGTTAACCTGACCGTCCCGGTCAACATGACAATGATGATTGAGGATTGTTAACTGATGAATTATGAATGAATGATTAATGCCAGAAATTATACCATGGTATTAGAAATCTTACAGTTCTTGGTCTGATTGGCTCGGCATTTGCACAGGTCACACGTGACGCGAAAGTCCAATGATACTAGTCCGATGACGATGATTTCAAATGAGACATGACTTGGAGGGTAGTATACAAAACCTCGCTCCGATACCAACTCTGTAACACCCCAAACTAGGCGGATATTACAGTGCCGTGGACCCCCGACTGGGACCCACCAGGCGAATGAAAAAGGATGAATTACACAGGGTAAATGTAGTACCGAACCACATTATAACATCAATTACTCCGAGTAGGAGTTTCATACAACACACCTGTGATGATAGAATACATGTGTATCTTATTTGACGATAAAATACACGACCATGAATGAAATTAGTATTAGAACGGAATGTCTGCAGCGGAATAAATAAAGAAAACATGAATGATCAATAATCGATCAAATGACTGGGCCCCCTTCTAGTATCACCGACTCTCCGCCGTCAACGTGCTCTCCTGCGCCTTTGCCTTGCCATGACACGAAAAACAATATCCCCAAACGGGTCGGTTATACTGAACAACAATCCTCAAGAGTTGAAATTACACAATCAGAATTAATCAAGTTATGAATTATTTTAATTATGAATTACGCCAAGAGGAGTATCATAGTACGCCCGTAATGTTACGTGCAAGTGTACAAGACGAATGACCGGACACACCCGTCCTTGTACCTAATTAGTCTCACGGAGGTAAGCGTTACCGTGTGCACGGTCCGATGTATCGGTGAACCCAATACATGACCATCGTGTGCCCGACTAAAAATTCCACACGCCCACACCCGCCACGCAATATGAACCCTAAGGTCACATGAACGAGAATGACCATGATGAATATTAATGAATAATAATTAGACAAGGCCAAGATGACTCACCGATATGAAAGTAATAGTGACGTGATTGATAACCCAATGAAATGATTTGGAACCGTCGTTCCTCGTGAATGAAATGATTATTCGACAATTACAAGTCTCAATATGATTAATACAATGATGAGTGAGTTATGATTATGAATGATCAACAACAAAAGGAATGAATATCTTATTTAACCGAGTAAGAATCAACTTACACAACAACGATGAAGAATGTCCGTCCACGAACAACGCCCTAACCAAGATCTTGGTCTCGAACAACCTTAATTCAATTCTATTACCAAATATCCGATCAATAACGAATTAAACACGAATATAACGAACTCAAGACGTCGATACGATTAAACCAAGTTCATAGGGGCATTATATCGAACACTTTGAGTCCAACTTCGATTGATTACAACTAAACCTCAACAATACCAATCTCAAATCCCCAAGAAGTGCTTCAAATCAATAAAACATCTCCCATACGATCAATAGTCCGTTAAGAATATCCAAAATCGTGATTATAACAACCAGTAATCGGAATCCCCAAATCCAACTCGATATTCAAAGTGTTCTTGAATAAATCTCTCAATAATCCAATGAATCCTTATACAAACTCATAATCATAAACATATCCCTTCATATAACATGATTATAACGTCCAAAACATTATATCTCGACACAAAATCGAAATCCAAGGTGTTGAAGAAATTACCTCTTGAAGATCCAACCACTTCGACCCGATGAGCACGAGTTATAACGAGTATCCAAGCTTCCCAAAGGAATGAAGATGATAAAGATTACACACTCAAGTGATTGATGATGATGAAATCACTCTCTCAACACTCTCTCTCGGATGAAGAAGGAAAAAATGAAAAAGTGAGGTGAAATGACCCGGCCAAGTCATTAAGTACTGCCGGAAGTTACGGCCGTAACTCGGCCCTCTTACGGCCGTAACTTTCCAAGTCAACGGCCTTACGGCCGTAACCGGCCAACTCGTACGGCCGTAACTCGGCTTCGTCTGAAAGCCTGCCGACAGACTTACGGCCGTGACCGATCCTGAGTTACGGGCGTAACCCGCCTTCGTCAAAAACATCCGTCGACACCCTTACGGCCGTAACCGCACACCTTACGGCCGTAACTCGGATGATACGGCCGTATCCGGCCAATCTTACGGGCGTAAGCCCTCTTCATCGAAAACGGCCAGGCACCTTGCCTGCCGCGTACGGCCGTAACCGGCCAACTCGTACGGCCGTACCTGCCTCGACTTACGGCCGTATGCCGCAACCCTTACAGCCGTATGCCGCAACCTTGGTCGACAACACCCAAAACTTACGAACACCACTTACGGCCGTATCTCACCTTCCTTACGGCCGTAAATCACCCTCGGCCAAAGATGTCTCGGTAGCCTGCTGGACGCGTACGGCCGTAACCGACCAGCCTTACGGCCGTACCTGCTCAACTTACGGCCGTACCTCAAGACCTTACGGCCGTAAGCCCCTTTCGTCCAAAAGGCCTGAAAAACACGAACCCTTGTTACGGCCGTAACCCAAGGTCCTTACGGCCGTAACTCGATGCCGGCCAAGTTGAAAATTCTGAGAACTCCGATTCCTCGCTACGACTGATGAATGATCCGACATAACATACGAATATGAAAATGAACAAGTCTAACACAAGCCACAGATGATGCTCCCAGTATACGACTACCAATCACGATGAAAATAATAATAATACTCCCGTCGATCAGTAAACGGAGATGACATGCCGATCGGTAACTGATATACGATTACAACATGCCAACAGTGAACACAAATGAATGAAACAAGAATGATGAGTGATTATTAACGAGTGAGAATCACTGAGTGACAATTACAGACTGATAATTACTGAATGAAAATGAATGAATTACAACCGGGTATTACATACGTATTGGCGTGTGTGTGCGTATCACGAACTAGGGTTAACCACCCAGGGATGTCCGACGGGGCTCTGCGGGGTACGGTGGCCGTGAGTCTCGTACCAACGGTTAACTTTGAATTATTTTGTTGGTAAAATGTATTTTGTGCTTGTGCACCGTGAATATTCCGGAATATAAATGATTTCAAAAATGATTTCTAGCGCATATTTCATCTGATTAGAATGGCAGTTCAAATGGATTGTACTTGCACTAGCAGTTGTCGCTAACCCCTTGAATGGGGGAAATACTTTTGTATTTCAGGTACAGGTCTTGGAGGCAAACGAGCATGTGAGCCATACGAGGATGATGGGTAAGCGTGATTCTGTTCAGTGGTTGTCCGTTGGTGTTTTGTTTCTGGAGTTTATTTGTTATGTAATTTATTTAAGTACTCGAGTACTTCCTTCTTAAATTTATTAATATTGTGTACCCATTTTGGGAGTGGATTTAATGTCGAATTGTATTGTCAATTTCGGTCTTTTGTTTTGAATGTCGTGGATTGAGAAATTGTCTGTGTGTTAATGATGTTGGTCTTTGTCGAATGTCGTGTTGGTACGTTAGCCTGGTGGATTTCAATGTGTGGGGTCCACGGCGCTGTAATATGCCTTGATCGTCTTGGGGGTGTTACAGATATGTCACGGTACAACATGACAACGAATTCAACAATTCACATATCCGATTAAGGATCAAGAAACTCACCGAAGTGACAATAAGGACCAACGATATCAACGATTAAAAGTGACGAACTTGGGAATGCAATTCCATGATAAGAAACGGAACATCATCAAGAACAATATCGAACTACGAATCATAGATTCAATAAGTGGTTCATATACACGAAACGTAAAATCATTATAAGAATTCAATCATCATTATAACCAAGCAAGATAACTTGCCTCAATTCCGTAGGCGAAAGATAGTCCTTCTCCAAATGATCAAATGGACGATATCCTCGACTAAAATACTCACTCGAACGAGCAACCTTGAATGAAACATAATTCATTCAATAATACATTCGTACAATATTGATATCAATTCGTAGGAAATGACGCCCGCAACCTACCCGAATAATTCATTCCACCCTAATGAATATTCTATCGATTATTGAAGGATTCCAATACGTCTAGTTCGTCTTCCACAATCGGATTACTATACTAAAATGTCCTTTAATACTCTTATCATTGCTATGAACAAGCATCTTCAATTCACCATTAAAATCGGTTAAACCAAGTTCTTATGTTCTACAACATATACTACTATGCAAGGATAATCATAACGAATTTAGTACTCAATCTACTATGACATTATCATTCACAATTAGCATCTCCTTTTAAGAATACTATCTATTCTATCATGATGATCAAATACATTCTTAAGTTATCAACTCATTCGATTTATAAAAAGTTATTGTTGTATTCATCAATATCCTTATCATTTCTCAAAGACTTGTTAAGTCGAACAAAAATGAGATTATAACTTCTAAGATTTCTGAACAAGAGAACATCATCCTATTTTCAACATTGTCAAGTTCTTCCCAAGGTAAGTAAATACCTAATATAGTGTTTTAACACTTTTATGATAACAATTTCATCGATTAAACCTAACTATGATGAAGCTAAATGACTAACATCGTTCTACTGACGTTAATACATCCAGGAAGATGAGCATGATTCTTATAAACATGTTACTATCATTATAACATCAAGAACATCTTCATTCCAAACCCTTAATTATCATTTTCATCAAGAAGTGTTAAAAAGCTTAATTACTAACATGTTTTACTTGATTAATTCAACTTTAGGTGTAATACACCTCATCACTAACATCAACATACGAAAATACAGAGGAGAATCGCACAACATACCTCCAGAAACGAAGAACAACCCTCAACACTACAAGAAACACACTCCAAGCTCAAGAACACCTTCTAAACTTCAAATCAATGAGCTCCACTCCAAGATACAAGGCTCAAAAGCAAGTTGGAGAAGGTTAATATCGATTTAGGGATGCAGAGGGATGATATTTGGAGAGAAAATCGGGTTTGGGTTGTGAAGAAGTGAAAAACAGGTTATGTCTTTAAATAGACTGCATGACCGTAACGTACGTTATCGTTAAAAGTTAACGTACGCTACGTCCTGTTACGTATGCTATCCCAAAAATGTTACGTACGTAACCATCCGTCAGAGGATACTGTCTCAACTTACACACGCCATTACGTACGCTAAAAACAAGACATTACATATGCTAATTATGGTTGACTTTGACCGTCCCGACAGCCCAACACCCTTCACGTGCATGGCCATTCACGGGCGGAAGCCAACTGATGCGATCTGATTCCCTTCTAACGTACGCAATGGATGACATGTTATGTACGTTAAGACACAGGATTTAACATACGTTAATCTAACTGTGTAGCGTACGCTAACGCCACCAGAACAGGTTGTTGCTACCCAAAATATTATCCGGAGATAAATATTGCTGGAATGGATGGGCAGCAAACAAAATGCGAGAGCACGTCCGTGGGGAAGTGAATGACATAAGATTTGCCGAGTTTGTTAGGCCCGGGCTTGAATGCTCTCGCGATATGTTATTAATATGAATACGTTTGAGTACAAATATTAATGTAAGAATGCGATTACAATGAGTGTTAAAGATCCTAGTTATCTAGCTCTTGAGCGAAGCTCTGTGTGTTCTTGTTCTCGTTTCTGCCGACCGTCTTATGGGTTAAGAGGTCTCGAGAGTGAGGGGAGAGATGTCCGAAGTGTATCGTGTAGCCAAGAGAGTGAAGCCAACTAAGTCCGGAGAAAAGCCGAGAGAGTTCCAAGTGCAGGATGCCTACTATTTATAGGAGGAGCTGGGACTTAATCCTGATGGGTGATCGCCTTTCCCGTAATATAATAAAGGGGGCGATCGTATTTTAGCACATGGGCTGGATGCCTTAAAGTCTGCAGCTACTACTGGCAGCCAGCTGTGCGAGCTAATGAGGAGCCTGCATGCGTCCTGAGTCGCTGTCTCGGGAGGTCCCACTTTGCACCTTACGGCGGGTCTGTCGGTAGGTGAGCAGATGGTGATAGGATGTGGTCAACGATCCATGTTCTGCGGCGCCTTTTCCGGATCTGCCTGTGGGTCTCTGTCCCGAGCTTCGGCCTTTGCCGACTAGACGGATGCTAGCTTCGCGTGTCATGAAGCGGTCGTCCTTGGCCGGGCACCAGAGTCGATCACCAGGTGCCAAGAGACGATCGCCTTAGATGTCGATCGCTCGGCACTTGGGTTTGATCTGGGATCTCCGATTGGCAAGTCTGCCTTGGTCTATTTGACTCTGGCTCGGTCGCCCGGTCTCAGTGCCGATCGCCTGTTGAGATGTATAAATCTCGACACAATAATTGCCCCTCAGCTTGCTCCGATGTTGAAGACATGGGGTGAGGTGGTTCCACTGGCGATCGTTTTAAGATAATGACGGGAGAACCGATCGTTTGGCGTGCTATCTTCGGTCTTGTACCTGTAATCTTTAATTTTGCAGATCCCTCGTGGAAAGATGATTGTTTCGACTTTGAGGAACCGTGTCGCGGAGTTCGATGGACCGACCTCCATGACCATGTCTTGTGCGCGAGCGACATTCCACCTGTAAGTTTGTCTCGTGACTCATTTTATTGTGAGGGTCCTCCGCTAGGCTGCGCCCGCCTCGTATTTAAACGAAGGGCTTGCGGTCTTGGTCTGGAGGAGTCCTTGCACGGGGCGTCGTTGGATTAATCGACTCCACGTCCGCGGCTTGTTAGCACTTTTCTACCTCGGATCGTCATGTTAGATGGCAATCCTCGACGATATACGTTGTGACGGGGGTAGGTACGCGTCGCATTGTCCGGGTCCACCAAGTTAGATAATGAACCTTTGAGGTCGGGCGAGCGTGTCCACTGATTTGTTTGGAGGGTCCTTCGGCTACGCCCGCATCGTATTTAAATGAAGGGCGAGCGATCGCAGCCCAAAGGAACCTTGCATGGCCGAAGCAGTCGGTTCCATCGACTTCCAGGACCATGGCTGCACTCTTCTACCTCGGATCGTCAAGTTAGATGGCAATCCTCGACAGTATACGTTGTGCTGGGGGAGGCGATCTCGTGCCTTGGCCCATCATGTTAGATGATGAACCGTAGATGGCAAGCGAGTCCTCTATTATCGGAGATGTTGCTTGATTCTGGCGATCGGGCTAGAAGACTGATGATCGTCGTTCGGTCGCCGATCGCGCTGCTCATAGGTGAAAGAGTAACCTCCGCCTGGCCTGAAAGTCTGCGGCCTTGGCGCGGAAGATTGCGTGGGTTGGGGGGATGTCCTTCGTAAGGTGCCTGAACATGGGTGAAAGACCATCGAATCCCCCTTGGTGTAGGAAAGTAAAACGCAGCGGAAGCGAAGTTTGGGAAAATATGATTATAGCGTTTTACGCATCTACGAGCATTAGATCTATTTAGGCATGCTAATTAATTAATTACTAAGATTAACAAGCAATTTAAATATTATTTATTATTTATTAATTAAATATGTTGATTAATTAAAATATCCTAATCTAGATCCAAGATCATAGGATATTACCTTTTGAAGCGGTTGGTTATTTCCTTCTTGATCGCCTTGTATCTCTACCTTCAGATCTTCTAGAGTATGATCCGCCTTGAACCGGACGTTGTGTGGGCAACGAGCTACCGGAACTTGCTTGGACACCTTATGGATCGGCCGAATTCACCTTGCCTCACAACTCTCGATTTTATTTTCTTCAAGTAATTCCGATATGTAGCAAGAATTTAAGTGTTATCTCAATTGTGGAATCAAAGACACAAGTCAAGATCCACAATTAAACACTTAGAAGAAAATCGAAATTTCTTGTGTGTATGAAGCATAAAATCAGCCAAGCCCCATAATGTCCTATTTATAGGCTCTTGGACTACTACTAGGGATCTAAAGGAGGATTATGGAAGGACTCCCAATTAATTCATCTTACCTTATTAGGACTCTTCCTAATATATGATGAATCAAATAATATCAACTTAGTCCACTAAAAAGTTGATATTGCACTTCCTACCAAAATCCCAAATTACGAAATTGGGCTCCTTATTAAATATATTATTTCCCGTGTTTAAGATATCGAATGTCCATTAATTAATTATAAGCTACCGATCTTTAATTAATTAATATCTTATCCAAGAGTAGTACCACTCGAACCTTATTATTATATCGGAATTAAATCCACCTACAGGGTTTAATATAATAATCATTATCGAGCTCCTCAAGGGGACATCATCAACCCGCACGAGTCGGGACACGATTTCTAGTAATAATAATAATTGTCGTATAAACAATATTATTGCCCAAGATACGAGGCTTATTGAGTCGATCATTTTGACTCTCACATATGGTAAATCAAAGCAATAATTATTATAAATACACAATTAAATATTATATACTTAGAATTAAGAAATAATAATTATCCGAGATTTACGTTCTTCTTACAGTCAGTACAGAAGACACTATCTCACCTCGATCCTGTTCAACGTATGCAAATACACTAATGTATGCTAATAGTCAAGACCAACTATTCTCAAGCATACACTACAACCCTTTATATAATTTGTCTAATAATTATATAGGTTGTGAACTATTATATTATTTTATAAGGCACCGATAATGTGATATTCCGTGTGACACCAACACACCATATTATCTACAATATAAAATAATTAGACATTTCATTTGCATAACCATAACGTGAATTAATATGCAAAACATGTGATTAAATATAATTAATATCCTCATAGGTAGTAATAGGGAAATTAGGTAATACAAGCATAAAGTATGCTTTGCAGTATACAATCCTAACAATCTCCCACTTATACTCAAAGCATGCTTTTAAGTATACTACTCTTATTACATAGTCTCTCATTTCTCCCACTTATACTCAAAGCAATGCTGCCATACACCGTAATCCCATTCCTTCCACATGCCTTTCAAAAACTTTTGAAGGTAGGCCTTTCGTGAAAGGGTCAGCAAGATTATCTTCCGATGCAACCCTGGCTACAACTACGTCTCCTTCCTTTACGAAGTGTCGTATGATGTGGTACTTGCGGTTGATATGTTTACTTGCCTAATGGGCTCGTGGTTCCCTAGAATTTGCGACTGCACCAGTATTATCACAATAGAGTGTAATACCCTCTGGCAAATCGGGAATCACATCTAAGTCCTGCAGGAAGTACTTGAGCCACACTGCCTCCTTGGCTGCCTCAGAGGCTGCCACGTACTCGGCTTCCATGGTAGAGTCCGAGATACATTTATGCTTCACACCCCTCCAACTAATGGCTCCACCTCCCAGGCTAAACACATAACCCGAAGTAGACTTGGACTTTTCTTTGTCCGATGAAAAATGCAGTCGGTGTAACCCCAGGAAGCAGTCGTCTGATTGATATACAAGCATGTACTCCCTAGTCCTTCTAAGGTACTTGAGTATGTGCTTGACAGCAATCCAGTGTCCTGGTCCTGGGTTCGACTGATATCTAGCAGCCATGCCCACGGCATGACAGATATCTGGTCTAGTGCAAAGCATAGCATACATGAGACTTCCCACAGCGGATGCATAAGGGACCATCTTCATGTCATCTATCTCCTTTTGTGTCTTAGGACACATGTTCTTAGATAGTTGAATTCCATGTCTGTAAGGTAGAAAACCTTTCTTGGAATTCTCCATGCTAAACCGCTTCAGCACTGTATCGATATAGGATGCCTGGGATAAGCACAACATCCTCTTCTTCCGATCACGAAAGATCCTGATTCCAAGGATGTGTCCTGCTTATCCTAGATCCTTTATATCGAACTGCTCAGATAGCCATACCCGTACATCCGACAATTCATTCACGTTGTTTCCAATCAGAAGGATATCATCTACATACAGTACAAGAAACACCAACACGTTTCCATCGCATTTCTTATACACACAACTCTCACTCGGACATTGGACGAATCCATATGACTGGACTACTTCGTCAAAACGAGTGTTCCAAGATCTAGATGCTTGCTTAAGTCCATAAATGGATTTCTTAAGTTTGCACACCAAGTGCTCTTCTCCTTTAGCAATGAATCCCTCTGCTTGGCGCATATAGATTTCCTTGTCTAGACTCCCATTCAAGAATGCAGTCTTGACATCCATCTGCCAAATCTCCAGATCCAAATGCGCAGCTATAGCTAAAAGAATCCGGATTGACTTAAGCATGGCTACCGGCGAAAAGGTTTCATCATAATCGATACCCTCTTTCTGAGTGTAACCTTTTGCAACAAGCCTCGCTTTGAAGGTTTCAACCTTCCCGTCACGTCCCTTCTTTCGCTTGTAGACCCATTTACTCCCAATGGCTTGTACACCATCAGGTAGCTCTACTAGCTCCCACACTTGATTGGAATCCATAGATCCCATTTCTGATTCCATTGCTTCTTGCCAGGAGTCAGCATCTTTATCTTTGATTGCCTCCTTATAGGTCCAGGGAACCGATTCATCTTCGTCTGGGATTGAGTCCGAAGACTTTCCCACGCCTATGAATCGTTCGGGCTGACGAACAACCCTCCCACTACGACGAGGCAAATCCTGAGTTGGTGTAAAAGTTTCAGAATCGATACGTGGTGCAGTGTTAGTTGGCGCTTGTACGATTGGTATAGACGGAGTCTCGCCCCTCAGCTCTTCCAGAATTATTTCGCTCATGGGCTTGTGACTAATCATATAATCCTCTTCCAGAAATCGGGCATTGGTGCTAACAATGACCTTCTGATCCTGGGGACTATAGAACAAGTCACCCTTCGTTCCCTTAGGGTATCCCACAAACACTCGTACTTCTGTGCGAGATGCCAACTTATCAGCTTCCTTATTCAGCACATGTGCTGGAGTACCCCAAATCCGAACATGTCCTAGACTGGGCTTACGCCCACTCCACAGTTCTGTGGGTGTTTTTGGAACTGATTTCGAAGGCACCAGGTTTAGAATGTACGCCGCTGTTTCTAAGGCGTATCCCCAAAACGAAATAGGTAAATCTGAATAACTCATCATTGATCTAACCATTTCTAAAAGAGTCCTATTCAGCCACACCATTTTGTTGTGGAGTTCCCGGCGCGGTGAGCTGGGATGAAATCCCCTCATTCGCCAAGAAATCCAAAAACTCTCCACTAAGGTATTCGCCACCACGATCAGATCGTAGTGACTTGATACTCTTCCCATGACGCTTCTCCGTTTCAGCCTTGAAGTCTCTGAACTTGTCAAAAGCTTCAGACTTACGTCGCATCAAAAAGATGTATCCATATCTCGAATAATCATCTATGAACGTGATGAAATATTCGCAACCTCCCCTAGCCTGGATATTCATTGGACCACATACATCCGTATGAACCAATTCTAACACATCCTGAGCACGGTTTCCCTTGGTTTTGAAAACCCTTTTGGTCATCTTACCTTCCAGACAGGATTCACAAATTGGAAATGACTCAACTTGGAGATCATCCAATGGGCCATCATCTACCAATCTTTGAATCCTTCTAAGGTTTACATGTCCTAACCGTAAATGCCACAGATATGTTTGGTTTATGCTTGAAGGTTCTTTTCTCTTTTTAGGTTTAGACAAAGAGTTAAGTGATTTATGCATAGGAGTTTGTGCAGTATTAACAATATATAGTCCATCATTAAAAGTACCTCTGCAAATATATTCACCGCTTCTTTTCTTAATAATGGCATCATCATCAAAAGAAACTGAATAACCATCGCATTTTAATTTAGAAACCGAAATTAAATTCATTCTAAAATCTGGTACTAATAATACATTATTCAGAACTAATAATTTATCATTAATCTTCAACTGCACGACTCCCACTGCAACAGCCATAAGCTTGGAATAATCGCCCCAGTTGATGGTAATCTCGCCCGCACTAAGCTGCTTGGTTACCTGAAAACCATGCGAGTCAAAGCAAACATGATCAGTGGAGCCTGAATCAACTATCCACGAAGTGGAAGAACAAGCTGCCAAACATGTTTTGACTACTAGTGCACGAGACATACCTTTCTTAAGAGCAGGGCAGTCCGCTTTAAAATGTCCTTTCTGACCGCACTTGTAGCACTTTCCCTTTGGCTTTTTGTTCGCCTCGGGGTGAGGAGCCTTGCTTTTCACCTTGAGGGCTGCCACTTGCTTCTGGCCAACCTGCTTCTTCTTCTTTCCCCATTTGGGTTTGGAAGAAGTAGCACCGGTTGCCACAAGAATTTGATGATAACCTTGTTTTAAGAGACCTCACAGATCAAGCTCTGTCAGAAGTTCCGCCAAACTATATGTCCTACGGTTCATATTGTAGTTGAGGCGAAACTGCTCAAAGCTTCTAGGTAAGCTGCCTAAGATAATATCGACCTACGTTTCCGCATCGATAGTAGCCCCTAATATGCTCAGTTCGTTCAAATGAGACATCATTTTTAGAACATGATCCCTTACTGGAGTCCCTTCAGACATTTGGGTTGTCATCAATACCCTCATAGCATTTTGTCTAGCCGCTCGATGACCAAACATCTCGGTGAGACTTTTCATCATTTCGCGGCCGAACCCATCGTCGATGCCGATGCTGCAATACACTTGTCAGTGAAGCCAAAATGTAACAGCGAGCCATCACATCAGACAATTTACATTTCAGTAATTCAGCCAACTCTTCGGGAGTGGCATCCGGTTCTGGTTCTAGAGGTCTCTCCTCGATTAAGACAAACTTATGCCCCTCAGCAGTCAGGACAATGTCAAGATTTCTTTTCCAATCGGCAAAGTTAGTGCCATCTAGTTTATTTTCTTTGAGAATAACAGCTAGTGGATTGAAAGACATCTGAGAATAAAAATTAAAAACATCCATCACATAATGCATAGCAAAATATATCGAAAAACCTCAAAAAACACAATATATATGCTATCAACCAAGACCTCAAAAAATCCGCACATGCAAGCCACGATCGTGTGGACGTATACACATATATTTTTCAAGTAGAGTTTTACGTCTTTAATTTTACTATCTAGTCAAATTACGTTATGACAAGTAAAATTAATAGTTGGTTCCTCTTGGCCATGTATTAATTAACATAGACTCCGATGGGGAGCTTATTAATTAATACACCTAAGTGAACACCATAATTTAATATCCTTAAAATATTATCTTTTAAATAATAGTCCTACAGATGGAGAGGTCCTATCATAAAAAGTAATATTTACCTTATGTTATCATTTTGAAATTTAAAACTAGTGAACCTATAATTAGCACATCCGATATGGAGGAAGACTCTAATGTCAACGCGCATGCTAATTACTTCACAATTTAAATTAATTATGGAGGCCAATTTGATTTTATTTAAAATAAAAATCAATTTAATCACTTAGTTATTTAAAACTTAAGGTTTTTAATTTTCTCGTCCTAACATGCAAGGAACATATCACGCATACATCCATACATGCCATACATCAAAACAATAAAAACCAAAAATAAAGCATGGATAATTAAATTTATCCAATTATCATGGTCTTCTTCCTTGAGTTGAATCCGAGAAAATCTTCGACTCGATCTCTCCCACTGAATCAAGCATCTCGTCGCTTCTCCCAGTAGGCCGTGGATTTTCAAAATTAAAATTTTACTTTTATGCAAAATTAATTATATAAAAATTTAATTTTAAATCCCGACTTCAATGACGCAACGAACGGCGGCAAAACGAGGACCAAAATCGGACGACCGCCCAACCAATAACTGCCGACCAGCCGCCAAGATCGGCAGCCGCAAGCGCTGCCGGCAGTGTACACGCTGGGGCACTTCGTCAGCTTGGCCAAGCTTGCCCAGCCTTCTGCTCGCTTATTTCTTTGTGATCCGTCTTTTCCGATTATAATTTTATACGAAATAAAATACATCGAAATTACATCAAGATTACACGAAAAATAAAACCACCTAGAAATACCCGCGGATTTTCTCACGGGAAAAACCATTACATGCCTCAAAAACGGGCCAAACCAACAATTGCATAATTAATAAAATAAATAAATAAATGCACCATTCATATAAACCATGATAATTGGATCATATCACCTGCAAGAACACATCTAGCAAAATATTCCAACATCAAAATATATGAATATTTAAATTGCTATCAATTAATCACTAAAATTAATTAAAATAGCAAAAGCTAAAAATCGCTCGATACCAATTGTTGGAAAGTAAAACGCAGCGGAAGCGAAGTTTGGGAAAATATGATTATAGCGTTTTACGCATCCACGAGCATTAGATCTATTTAGGCATGCTAATTAATTAATTACTAAGATTAACAAGCAATTTAAATATTATTTATTATTTATTAATTAAATATGTTGATTAATTAAAATATCCTAATCTAGATCCAAGATCATAGGATATTACCTTTTGAAGCGGTTGGTTATTTCCTTCTTGATCGCCTTGTATCTCTACCTTCATATCTTCTAGAGTATGATCCGCCTTGAACCGGACGTTGTGTGGGCAACGAGCTACCGGAACTTGCTTGGACACCTTATGGATCGGCCGAATTCACCTTGCCTCACAACTCTCGATTTTATTTTCTTCAAGTAATTCCGATATGTAGCAAGAATTAAAGTGTTATCTCAATTGTGGAATCAAAGACACAAGTCAAGATCCACAATTAAACACTTAGAAGAAAAATCGAAATTTCTTGTGTGTATGAAGCATAAAATCGGCCAAGCCCCATAATGTCCTATTTATAGGCTCTTGGACTACTACTAGGGATCTAAAGGAGGATTATGGAAGGACTCCCAATTAATTCATCTTACCTTATTAGGACTCTTCCTAATATATGATGAATCAATTAATATCAACTTAGTCCACTAAAAAGTTGATATTGCACTTCCTACCAAAATCCCAAATTACGAAATTGGGCTCCTTATTAAATATATTATTTCCCGTGTTTAAGATATCGAATGTCCATTAATTAATTATAAGCTACTGACAGCTTTAATTAATTAATATCTTATCCAAGAGTAGTACCACTCGAACCTTATTATTATATCGGATTTAAATCCACCTGCAGGGTTTAATATAATAATCATTATCGAGCTCCTCAAGGGGACATCATCAACCCGCACGAGTCGGGACACGATTTCTAGTAATAATAATAATTGTCATATAAACAATATTATTGCCCAAGATACGAGGCTTATTGAGTCGATCATTTTGACTCTCACCTATGGTAAATCAAAGCAATAATTATTATAAATACACAATTAAATATTATATACTTAGAATTAATAAATAATAATTATCCGAGATTTACGTTCTTCTTACAACAAGAGAAGACACTATCTCACCTCGATCTGCTCAACGTATGCAAATACGCTAATGTATGCTAATAGTCAAGACCAACTATTCTCAAGCATACACTACAACCCTTTATATAATTTGTCTAATAATTATATAGGTTGTGAACTATTATATTATTTTATAAGGCACCGATAATGTGATCTTCCGTGTGACACCAACACACCACATTATCTACAATATAAAATAATTACACATTTCATTTGCATAACCATAACGTGAATTAATATGCAAAACATGTAATTAAATATAATTAATATCCTCATAGGTAGTAATAGGGAAATTAGGTAATACAAGCATAAAGTATGCTTTGCAGTATACAATCCTAACACTTGGACCGAGTAGAGGGCGATCTCGTCGCTTACGGGCTCACCGTTGAGGATTATCTCATCTACCGGGTCGATGTAGTTGGCATCGGACTTGTCTTCCCCCTGTCTGATTTTCATCATGCGGTGGGGACCTTTGGGTCGAGCGACCTTGGTGGCGAAGTACGACGTGAAGTCGTTCGCCAGTTGTTCAAAGGAACTGATGGATCGCGGTGGCAGTGAGATGTACCACCTATGGGCCAGGTCGCCCAGCGTTAGCGGGAACATTCGGCACCTGGTTGCGTCTGATGCCCCACATCCGGTCATGTAGATCCGGAACTTGCTCAGGTGATTCTTGGGGTCCGATCTCCTTTCGTACAGAGGTGTTTGAGGAGGATCGATCCTTGGATGCACGGGGGTGATCTTGATGTGGATCGCGAGTGGCTCGCTCGGCCCGGTGATCTTTCTCTTGGTGCATGTCCCAGATTCCAAGAGCGCCTTCATGTCATCTTTCTCTTGGTGCGATTACAATGAGTGTAAAAGATCCTAGTTATCTAGCTCTTGAGCGAAGCTCTGTGTGTTCTTGTTCTCGTTTCTGCCGACCGTCTTATGGGTTAAGAGGTCTCGAGAGTGAGAGAGAGAGAGAGATGTCCGAAGTGTATAGCGTAGCTAAGAGAGTGAAGCCAACTAAGTCCGGAGAAAAGCCGAGAGAGTTCCAAGTGCAGGATGCCTTCTAATTATAGGAGGAGCTGGGACTTAATCCTGATGGGCGATCGCCTTTCCCGTAATATAATAAAGGGGGCGATCATCTTTTAGCACATGGGTTGGATGCCTTAAAGTCTGCGGCTGCTACTGGCAGCCAGTTGTGCGAGCCAATGAGGAGCCTGCATGCGTCCTGAGTCGCTGTCTCGGGAGGTCCCACTTTGCACCTTTCGGAGGGTCTGTCGGTAGGTGAGCAGATGGTGACAGGTTGTGGTCAACGATCCATGTTCTGCGGCGCCTTTTCCGGATCTTCATGTGGGTCTCTGTCCTGAGCTTCGGCCTTTGCCGACTAGACGGATGCTGGCTTCGCGTGTCATGAAGCGGTCGTCCTTGGCCGGGCACCAGAGTCGATCGCCAGGTGCCAAGAGACGATCGCCTTAGATGTCGATCGCTCGGCACTTGGGTTCGATCTGGGATCTCCGATTGGCAAGTCTGCCTTGGTCTAGTTGACTCTGGCTCGGTCTCCCGGTCTCAGTGCCGATCGCCTGTTGAGATGTATAAATCTCGACACAACACAGGTTAAATATGCAATTCCTCAATTAACATCTAACCATCAAACATAAAGTGAATAACAAAAATATGTAACTCAATTCTACAACATCTCAACAGTATAGTCATTATACTAAATGCAATGATCCACGACATTCACATTGTCCGAGTAATACAACGATAGATAAAAATTACAGTTGGATATTACAGTCAAAATATTTTGGCCAAGGTAACGGCTCAATTATTTATTTCATATATTGTTTGAATGTGCGTTATGTTGTCTTGTTGTATGATGTCAGCCTGGTAGACCTTGTAGAAGGTTCTGTAGCGTGTAATAGCCCTAGTAAATCTGGGCTTTTACACAACCATAGAGGGTTAGCACGTTAGCCTTTGAGAATAGCAGTTGTAAAGAACTTCGCAAGTTATGAAGACGTGTCTTGTCTTTTATTTTTGCACGATCTATTTTGGGATTTTCTCTATAGAAATCATCCATATGCATATCTAAGTGATATTTGGCCCCTTCCATCTTGTTTTATAGCTTCATAACTTGGATTGGAGCTTGGACCCTTGAACGTTTTGTTGATTCATGAAGTGTCTTGGGTTGTTCTTGATCTTCAAGAGGTATGTTGGATAATCTTGTGTTATTTTCAAGATTTTGATATTACGGTTGATGATTCTATGATTATATGATGAATAGGATGATGTTAATGATTTGTGTTTGAGGGGATTCTTTGTGATAATGAGTTCTTGATGATTATAATCATGTTGATGAAGAATACTGATAAGCTTATGAAGTAACTATCATAATTTTGAAATGGTTAACTTTACATTGTTGATGAATCCGAAATTCTTGTTGAATAGATGTTTATTAACCATAGATATCATGTTTGATATGGCAGTGATGTTCTTAAGAAGATTACGATAATAAATGGTGGTTTTACCATATGTTGATGTTGGAGTTGGTATTATCATACTTTAGAAGGAAGATGATAAGTTGTTCTTGGTATCGTTGGTGTTCTTGGTATTCTTTAAGAAATAAATTGATTATGTAAATAGATAGTTGATTGCCTTATTGATTTTAATCATTTAGGTGAATTGATGATGTAAGAATCCATAATTTTAAGACTGGACTTTGAGTGAGTTGTTGTTTGAATCTTGTCAAATCAAAAATGTCTACCGCGTGTGTTTCATCGATATGCATTGGTGGCTTGTGCACGGATACATTTCCATTCCCGACGTAACATGATATTTGTCATTCGAGCTGTATTTGATCGTTCATACATCATGTGTGATTGGGCGTGTTCAGCAGTTGTGATTATCATTTGTTCATACTCCTGTTGCATTGCGTATGTTCAACATCTTGAGATTTGTTATCTTGCATATCTGATTCTATGATTTTGGGCGAGTTATGTGTTTTATATCATTACTTTGATCGTGGCAACGCAATGGGCACATGATGAACACAGCGACATCGAAGAGTCTCAAGGATTTTAGTTTGGGGCCCGAGTCGTTTTGATTTTTGTTGTGTTGTTGTACTTTTATTTCGCTGCATTGAAAACTTTGTATTTTATGATTTGTATTTGGTATATTCTATTTTCATATAGGTTATGCTTGTAATTTGGATGACCCTCTTGATTGATTTATAAACTCCTTATTAGAGTATTTGGTAATATAACGTGGTTCGGTACTACAGTTATATCATGTGTTGATAATTTATAGTGTTTCTCCTGTGGTCCCAGTAGTGGGTTCACGACACTCTAATAGTCACCTACTTTGGGGGTGTTACAATTGTCTGATAGTTCTTTCTCTAACTTTCTACAATTGTTCAAAAGTATTTATAAAAATATATTTCATTTTAGCTCAAAAAAATATTAGGATGATTCAAATTACAACACAAATATTTACTATATCTCTCTCCATGAATATTATATATATATATATATATATATATATATATATATAACATCCTTAATGGTGAAATCTAGAAACCAATTGCATTATTAAGTAATTTCATTGCATATTTGTTATTATTTGTTGCATCAAGCTGGTCGCTAGTATATGCAACAAATAATGCAATAAAAAAATACATAAATGCATATAATTCTACTCATCTACAGCCGTTAGATCACTTATATCAATGGCCTACAAAAGTTTCTAAATTTCACAAGGTAATTAGTTTTTATATTATCTATTTTCTCTCTCTATATATATATATATTCATTTGCAAAGTATAAAGGTAATTTTTTTCTATGCATTTAATTAAGTTACATTCGTACTGATGAAGTTAAAAAAACTTATAATAAGAATTAAATGGAGAATTTTGTAATGATGTGTATCCCAATCTACTTATTTCTCTTTAATACTAATTGTCAAAAGCAAGTGCGGTACAGTAAGTTAAAAAAAACTTATAATAAGAATTAAATGGAGCATTTTGTAATGATGTGTATCCCAATCCCAATCTACTTATTTCTCTTTAATGTACTAAGGCCTGCTTTTTTTGGATCGAATGAATCAATCGAATCAATCGAATGGATCTGAATCAATTGAATCGAATCGAATCGAATCGAATGGAATCGAATCGAATCGAATCGAATCAATTGAAATATATATTAAGGGTAAATAATAATAAGAATAATGGTAAATAATAATAATAATAATAATTAACAACAACAATGATAATAGTAATATTATTAGTAATAATAACAATAATAATAATTAAGATTAATAATAATAATAAGAAGAAGAATCGAATCGAATCAATCGAATCGAATCGAATCAAAACCTGAAAAATAAGTTCAAAAGAACAGGGCCTAATTGTCAAAAGCAAGTGGGGTCATTTGGTATTTCGCCATGGTAATTTGTATTAAGGGTGTTTAAAATCGGGTATCTGGAAATTCGGATATCTAAAAAATCGGATAGTAGATTTTGATATTCGATATTCGTACCCGAAGTTTCGAATATTCGAAATAGTTTTTTTATGCTTAATTTTTTACCCAATTAAATATAAACTCAATCAACACATTATCTTAAATAAATAATACCACAATACCAATTCAAACCAATAGAAGTAAATATATTTATATTATTTGCCAACAAAGTGTATACTTTCGTATTATTTGAAATATAAAAGAATATGAATTATATATTTTTTAAGATATTTCGGATATCCGTATATCCGAAAATTTTGAAACCGAATCCTAAAAAGCGGATATCCGAAAGTTCGGATTTTGGATTTTCGAATCGAATATCGGATATTTTTTAACAGTCTTAATTTGTATCCCGATCTGATATATATTGGTTTTGAAATACTCCCTTCCGTGATTGTTGTCGTTTTGTTTTTGTGAGAAGCAAAATATTAACAAAGTTACAAGGGTCTTTCTTGGAATAGGTAGGAGTTGTAGTACCTGTATATATGTAGTCTTCTTATATCAATCAGATCAAATCAAAATTAATCATGATCATTGATCATTAATACTACAATCTATATACCGTAGTATTATCAAAATTATGTTGTAGTTTTTATATAATTTTGAAAAAAGAAACAACTATATATGAAATTACCGTAATACCCTTAAAAAGTCACAAATCTATTATTAATTTGTCTAACTCTCTAAAGTAATTTTTTTATGACACGAGTCATTCAGACCCGGGCGATGCCCCGGGCTATATATGATGGTATTATATATTTAAATTGTTATTGTTCAGCACAAATTTTCGTCATTTTGATCATGGATCCGTCATTTATTTTCGTCATTTTATATTCGGGACGTATTTTTGTCATTGTATATATAAGTTGTCATGGTAGCATACATTTTGTAGCATGATACGTATTTAAAATAGTTTATTGACATGTAATCTTTTAAGATGTATTTTTTACGTAATATTTTTTGTCTATTTATTTTGGTATTGACTCTATCATTTTTAATTGGAACTAACTAATATTAATACATTGGGCTAAGTTATAACTATTTCTTATGATAGTCAATGATGCCCGTGCGATGCACATGTGCTGTATAGAAGTTTTCATAGATTTAAAATACGTGCTATGCACATGGGCTATATAGAAGTTTTCATAGCGTAATATTCGACATTTATTTTCGTCATTTTATATTTAAGTTTTCATGGTGTCACACATTTGCTAAGATTTATACGTACTTAGAATACTTTATTGAGTTGCACATGGATGTATATAAGTTTTTATATCGTAATCTTCAGAACTTATTTTCGTCATTATATATCTAAGCTGTGATGGTATCACATTTCTAAGCATGACACACATTTAAAATAGTTTATTGACATTAAAAGAGTATATGTGAAGAGATTTTTTTCAAGATGTTAAATTGAAAAGAGTCTATTCACATGTAATTTTTTAATATGTATAAGTTACATAAATTATTTTAAAATGAAGCGATGACATTAATGTTGGAGACCTTTTATATTCATCCACGTGCAATGCACACAGGTTTGGACTGCCTCAGGACCCATGCGATGCACTTAGGTTGGATCTAATTGTTTTTTTCGTAATGTTCGGGACTAATTTTCGGTTCATGTTTGAAACTCTCATTTTTTTGTGAAAGACGGACTTCGTTGTTCAAATAAATTACATTATTAAAAGCGAACTATAAAACAAATTTCCTTTTTAGCAAAACTTTAAAAACATAAAACATTAAAGTGATTAGTATATTCAAGAGTATAAATTATAATTCGTATAATAAATTATAATTCGTATAGTAAAATATTGCATGTTTAATTTGTAACGTACTATTAATATGAATGCCAGATATTCATCTATATTGACACCGGTGACCGTGGCGTTGCTCTTGTTGTTTTTGTTCTTCTTGTTGTCTTTGTCGTTGTTGTTCATTGGCATTTTGCATGTTTTGTTCTTGATACAATTTTCGTGACTTGTCAATCTCTTTCTTTAATGTGAAGAGGTTTTTTGCAAAATGTTATATTTAAATGAGGCTTTTCATATGTAATCTTTTAATGTGAGTAACTTACATAAATTATTTTTTGATTAATGCATTATTACAACATTTTTCCATAAACTATAATATCGAATTTGGAGCATTCATTAGTAACTCATTCTAAGTATTTACAGTATGACGACATGAATCACATGATCTCAAACTCAAATGAATAATGCTTACCTCGTGATATGTGGATAACATTTGAAATACAATTTTCTTCTCCTTTATATACTTCTTCGATTTAGAAGATTCTCATTGTTATGATGATAGTGTGAAGATATTTTTATTATATTTTTATTATATACTACCATTTGCAATATGTAACATCGACATAATTTACACAGTCATATCAAATATCAAAGTCACACAATATTCCAAGACGTTTAATTAAAAAAGTGACATTAACACAACGCAAGACAAAAAACTACATTAAGAGCAAAAATATTAAAATGCACCAACAAAGTGTAGTAATAATTATTGACTAAAAATTGAATGCTCGTCACATTATTTTCAATAAACTTACTTGCTAACGAATCAATAGTATTAAGCCGTTTATCGGTATTACATGAAGTAAAATATTGCATGTTTAATTTGTAACGTACTATTAATACGAATGCTAAGTATTCATCACACCGGTGGCCACGGCGTTGATCTTGTTGTTGTTGTTGTTGTTGTTTTTGTTGTTGTCTTTGTCGTTGTTGTTCATTGGCCTTTTGCATGTTTTGTTCTTGACATAATTTTTGTGACTTCTCGATCTCTTTCTTTGATGCTTCTTGATGCGCTACAAAAAAAATAGATATAGTTGATCGTTAGTAACTTAAATATAGTTAATCAATATATTGTATTTTCGATCAAAGTAAAAATATTCGTGCATGTTCCACTTAATTGATAAGGCAACGATGTGTAGGATCTCTTAAACCATTAGAAAAGATGATGTTACTACCAAATCTCCTAAGCTACCATCTTTATGTCCTACATTGTTACACACAAAAAACACACATGAAATTTACATAAAATAATATAAATCAATATGCTAAATAAGTAAGATGATATGATGCTTACTTTACCACCATAATAAGTTGTAGCCCAATGTGCACGCGGTGTGGAGGGAGTTGTGGTTTGTTGTGTGTGATTTTTGACACATTATATAGTTGATAAAATATTTGTAACTCATGGACGGGAAGGTAAAAAGACCAACCACTAATTGGTGTGTTTAATTTATGCATTCATGGCATTTTTGGTTTGTATTCTTTGTGTTTAATGTGCACGATTCCTATGTACTTACCCTTATGCATGACTATTAAATCAATGTACTAACACATGAAGCTTTCACATTTCACTTTCAATTCATGAAACATTTATTGTGAGCACTTTGCATTTATAAGACAACTTAACCTTTTAGTATATAAGATAATCATATTATTAGATAATTATTAATTTTATAATTAAAAATTCAACTCTAAAATAGATTAACTAAATTATCAGATAAATTAAAATTATTTTAAAATTCAAAAATCATTAATTAATAATTAGAAAAGTTGTATATAAATGAATTCTGAAAAACTAAAAATGCAAAAAAATAACTGTAAAAATACAAATTAATTTTAAATTTTAAAAATTAATCCTAAAATAAATTAAAATATAAATCACAAAAACATATATAAAATATAGTTAAATTCCAAAAAAAAATATAATAGATTCTAAAATATTAAAGATAAATATTAAAAATAAAATAAAAATTAAAAAAATATTTATATAGAATAGAATATGAAAAAAACTGAAATATTAGAAATTTTAAAATTAATAATATCTTCAGATTTGTTTATAATTTTTAAAGATATTTTTTTTAGATTGAAATTTGGTTTTTAGCATCTTTTTAATTTTTCAAAATTTATGGGTATTTTCTCGAATATTTTTTTTATTATATATAATTTTAGAATTTACTTGTGATTAAGGTCTGTTGTGTTTTTAAATATAATATATATTTTAAATTTGAGTATGTACTTAATGTTTGGAATAGTTGCTCTTATCCATTTTTGTATTTATAGTTTACCTTCATTTAACTTGGAAAGCTAAATAGGCATATTTTTCCTTGGAAAGTTAAATAGGCATGAGAAGATCTTGTTTTGATTCTATATTCCACTTTTAGTGTTTTGTATACACCTCCATAATGACTTAGTTTAAGTTATCAAGATCAAAAGAATACACGAAAATGACCAATGCTAGAGTTTTGGTGTTGTTGCTGTTGCAGTTTTCATCGTCTCCACGTTATATATAGGTTATACTTGTAATTTGGATGACCCTCTTGATTGATTTATAAACTCCTTATCAGAGTATTTGGTAATATAACGTGGTTTGGTACTACAGTTATATCATGTGTTGATAATTTATAGTGTTTCTCCGATAGTCCCAGTAGTGGGTTCACGGCACTGTAATAGTCGCCTACTTTGGGGGTGTTACAATTGTCTGATATTTCTTTCTCTAACTTTCTACAATTGTTCAAAATATTTATAAAAATATTTCATTTTAGCTCAAAAAAAATATTAGGATGATTCAAATTACAACACAAATATTTACTATTTCTCTCTCAATGAATATTTTATATATATGTATATTCATTTGCAAAGTATAAAAGTAATTTTTTCTATGCATTTAATTAAGTTACATTCGTACTGATGAAGTTAAAAAAAACTTATAATAAGAATTAAATGGAGAATTTTGTAATGATGTGTATCCCAATCTACTTGTTTCTCTTTAATACTAATTGTCAAAAGCAAGTGCGGTACAGTAAGTTAAAAAAACTTATAATAAGAATTAAATGGAGCATTTTGTAATGAATAATGATGTGCATCCCAATCCCAATCTACTTATTTCTCTTTAATGTACTAATTGTCAAAAACAAGTGGGGTCATTTGGTATTTCGCCATGGTAATTTGTATTAAGGGTGTTTAAAATCGGGTATCTGAAAATTCGGATATCTAAAAAATCGGATAGTAGATTTTGATATTCGATATCAAAAGTTTCGAATATTCGAAATATTTTTTATGCTTAATTTTTTACCCAATTAAATATAAACTCAATTAACAAGTTATCTTAAATAAATAATATTGTATTCCAATTCAAACGAATAGAAATAAATATATTTATATTATTTGCCAACAAAGTGTAAACCTTCATATTATTTCGGATATCCGTATATCCGAAAATTTGAAAAAACATATTCGATATCCAAATTCGAAAAAACGGATATCTGAAAGTTCGAATTTTCGATTTTCGGATTGGATATTGAATATTTTTTAACAGTCTTAATTTGTATCCCGATCTAATGATATATTGGTTTTGAAATACTCCCTTCCGTGATTGTCAGTCTGTTTGTTTTTCTGAGAAGCAAAATCTTAACAAAGTTACAAAGAATATAGTATTGATAAATTTGGATTAGGAAATACTTTTATAATTTGTAATTACAACCATATTTTTAAATATAATAAAAATATGGTTAAAATGCTCCTGAGGTCCCTTAACTTAATTTCAGATAACGATTTAGTCATTTATCTTTTTTTTGTTCCAACTAAGTCATTTATCTTTCTAATTTTAAGCAAATTTAGCTTCTTCCGGTCTTAATCGTTGTCAGGTGTACATTAAGTTCTTGCCTACGTGGCTATAAACATACCTGCGTGGAGAATAAAGTCAAATTCCTAACCTATGTGTCCATTTCCTAACCTCCATTTCCTAATTTTACCTGAATTTATATATTTTTTTTTTCAAGAAAATAATTTTATTTCGAAAAAATATTATTTTGCCAAAAAATATTTTTTCCTCTGGAAAATATTTTTTTAATTTTTTCGAAAAAATATTTTTTTTATTTTTTTTTCCAGAAAATAATTTAATTTTTCGAAAAAATAATATTTTTTCCAGAAAATAATTTAATTTCGAAAAAATATTATTTTACCAAAAAATACCTTTTTCTCCAGAAATATTATTTTGCCAAAATAATATTTTTTCGAAATTAAATTATTTTCTGGAAAAAAATATTATTTTCTTGAAAAAATATTATTTTTCGAAAAAATAAAACTATTTTCTGGAAAATAAATATAAATAATGTTTTTTCGAAAAATTAAAAAATATTTTCTGGAGAAAAAGGTATTTTTGGCAAAATAATATTTTTCGAAATTAAATTATTTACTGGAAAAAAATATAAATTTTTCGAAAAAATAAAATTATTTTCTGGAAAAAAAATAAAAAAATATTTTTTCGAAAAAATTAAAAAAATATTTTCTAGTGGAAAAAATATTTATGGCAAAATAATATTTTTTCGAAATAAAATTATTTTCTTGAAAAAATATATATATAAAAATTCAGGTAAAATTAGGAAATGGAGGTTAGGAAATGGAAACATATGTTAGGAAATGGACACATAGGTTAGGAATTTGACTTTGTTCTCCACGCAGGTATGTTTATATCCACGTAGGCAACTTAACATCCACATGGACAACAGTTAACGGCACTAACTAAAAAGCTTAAATTCTTAAAATTAGAAAGATAAAGACTTAATGAGACAAAAAAGATAAAGACTAAATCGTTATCCGAAATTAAGTTAAGGACCTACGAAAGATTTTTTTAGCTAAAATATTTAAAAATTAGATTCTGAAAAATAAAAAATTGGCAGTTATTTAAGAATAAAATATTGTATTAATTGTCAAACTTTCTTTTGTAGTCTTGAGTGCCCGTGCTCTCGTTATAATGCGCATATCTAATTTATCTTGGAAAGCTAAATAGGCATGATTGAGAAGATCTTGTTTTGATTCTATATTCCACTTTTCGTGATTTATATACACCTCCATAATGACTTAGTTTAAGTTATCAAGATCAAAAGAATACAAGAAAAATGACCAATGCTAGAGGTTTGCTGTTGGTTGCTCTTGCAGTTCTCATCTCTCCACAGGTTTGTTTGTTTACTTTAATTTTTGAAGTCCCAATTGAGTTGAATGTCCTAATTATCTTATAGTAACAAGGTACGTAGGGCGAGAGGGTGAGAGGTTCCCTACCTCCCGCCCCAGCTTCAAAATATCATACTCATCTCCATGGCTCTCCCCCAACTCCACCACGCATCTCATTTTTTACCCAATTTCCTCACCCGTCATCTTCAGTTTGAACCGGCTTGTAAATATAATTTTTTTAATTTTACTTTGTGAGGAATTTTGAGTTTTTTTAAAACATAGAGTACGAGATAATAATATTATATATATATAGTGATAATTAATTAACAAAAATAATTGTGAAAACTGCATAAATCATATGAAGGCATAAAATTGTGAGTTATGTATAATTCATATATAGTACAAAAACTAAATAAATATATAATAACATGAAATTATGATTTATGTATATATATAAAGTGGGTGCGTGGCGGGTACGAGTGCCCATGGGTACTCGGTAAGAAAAACATTATCCTCATGTCCATCCATATTCATCCGTCACTTGAACTGGGTAATCCCCATCCCGTCAAAGCGAATGCGGATGGTCGCCTGTTTAAACAGAGTCCCTGCTAAAAGGTATCCGTTTGAAAGATTTACATTTTGTACCCTTCACAGAAATGCTTGGAGAGGGTGTCGAAGTCGGAACTGGCCCACCGCCTCCACCACCAGAATGCCTTCCGCCTCCACCACCAGATTGCCCAAAGCGAAAGCAGTGTAGCCACGATGCGGAGTGTTCCGATTCTAAATGTGGCGCTTACCGATGTGTATTTTGGACAGGTGTTGAAAGAAGATGCCTCCGTGAGTGTTGAAAGAAGATACCCTCCAATAAAAATTAAATTTTTTTTATTTTTATTTCTTATATGTTATTCTATTTGTCGAGATCTTTAATTTGAGTATAATTTTGATATATAATTTCTTATTTTTAAAAAAAAAAATCATAAATAAAAAAATTAATTTCCCACTCAAAATAAAATAATTTTTAAAAATAAGAAATTATATATCAAAATTATACTTAAATTAAAGATCTCGACAAATAGAATAACATAGAAAAAACAAAAATAAAAAAATTTAATTTTTTATATCTCAAAATTACCCTCCAATTATGAAGGGTAAGTTCACCCACTTTTTAGGAGTGTGAACAAAATCACACTCTATCTCCATGGTTTAGTAAAAACACCTTAAGTTGCATAAAAGGAAGAAGTTGCGTTTTCGGGAATTGAATAAAACTATAATAACATATGTTCGCGCGCATGAAATCCTTATTACCTCGCCTCGTGTTATCCTATGTATTGTTTGTACCATAAGGGCTTGTTTGCTATGTGTGATTAAGGTGTATAATATATCTAATACATCTTTATATCTTGTTTGATATATAGTATAGGGCCCTTGATAAAATTCGGGCACGTATAAATAATACTGATTTTTGGTATTACGTATCTCACCTAAGAAGTGGTATTAGGTGATATTAAACAATACTACAACTAATAAATTCAATAAACTACCATGATATCTATATTTTGCAGAGAATTAATACATCGTATCAAATATGATATTAATTTCTTATATTGTATAAGAAATCTCAGTCAATCTTATCAAGCTTTATCCCATACAACTTAGCAAACGAGCCCTAAGATTATAAAGATATGTTTTTGTTATCAAGGCCAGGCCGGTCAAGAGAAATATTGTCTAAAAATCCTTTTCTATGCCATTATTTTTCTTTTTCTATTTCTAATTTTGTCAAATATATCGATTATCAAACAAACTGAAAATAGTGATGAAGCTAACTGAAAAAGGCATTGGGGGTGCACTGTCGGCAGCCATATCATATATTATCTGCTGCGATGATTTTTGTATTTTGGGAGAACTGACTTTGTGGGTTTTATTATTATTTTTAAATTAAATAAAGTGGTAACCATAGCAACTTCAAATTAGCAAACCAGCCCTAAGATTATAAAGATATGTTTTTGTTATCAAGGCCAGACCGGTCAAGAGAAATATTGTCTAAAAATCCTTTTCTATGCCATTATTTTTCTTTTTCTTTTTCTAATTTTGTCAAATATATCGATTATCAAACAAACTGAAAATAGTGATGAAGCTAACTGAAAAAGGCATTGGGGGTGCATTGCCGGCAGCCATATCATATATTATCTGCTGCGACGATTTTTGTATTTTGGGAGAACTGACTTTGTGGGTTTTATTATTATTTTTAAATTAAATAAAGTGGTAACCATAGCAACTTCAAATTAAGCTTTTTGGGCTTTTGTTATTTTCTGGGCTTAAAATATGTATTGGTTAGCATAAAGACGTGACTTAATTTTTCCGGAAAAGTCTGATGGCCCGGCGCCATAGCTTGAACTGTTTTGGGTTCAATTTTTATTGGTGGCAAAATACAATATAAAATTAGTTTTTTGTTACTATTTTCTTAATTATATTTCAATAGTTTGAGAACTAATTTCGGACCATACATTTTTAGATTAGTAAAATTCCATACATATTATATTTATATTGCAACACGAAGGGCATTCGGTATAAAATTTGTCACTTTGCTTGCTGCATGAATTTATAATAGTAACTTTTTTTAGATAATTAATTGATATTATAATCTTCATGTAACCGAACCCCAGAGATGTCAAATAATTACAAGAGTCTCTTATATTGGGGGACAAATAATGTTTTCAAAGTATTATTTTCAAGTGAAAGGAATGAAGTATCAAATAATTATTATTTGATGCTTTAATTTGGATTTTTTGATTTTCAAATATTTCGGATAATCCTACCTCATTCTTTAAAAATCATAATAGAAGTAACATATCCAATTAATATTCTAACATATTTAACCAAAGTCAAAAATACAAAGTTTCAGATTTTCTTTTTTTCCACTCCCTCTCTTCCAACCCAAAATATACATTTATGTAATTAGTATTTTTAGGAGAATGAATAGATATGATAGATGTATAAGTTTTCTAAATATTTATGGTAAATATGATGATGATATGTGTTAATGTCCGGTTTGGTCAACAAGACGTGTGCTGATTACGTAGTAAATAAGGCTCATAAATGAAAAGCTAACTGGACAAGAGAATGCTAATTTTATTTGTTCTCGTATTTGGATTGAGAGCTGAGCTAATTATTTTTGACGGATCTCTAACAATTGTATATATTACGGTGTATCTCTAATTCTTTTTTTTTTGACACTTTTTTCCAAATTCCTTCTCTATCATACGTTCCTTCTATATATAGAAAGCATTGGCCAATCAGAAGATTGACAGTTAATATAGCTTTGTTCCGCAAAATACTCGTCTGCGATGTAGATCCATAAGGCGTAGCTCTTTGCATCATGTTCTGCACTAAGATCTTGCGTGGACGACCTCCTTCCCATGATGGAAGCGCACGTTAACACAGTCACACTAACGTGCGCCGAGAGCACCCACAATTCGTCATGTTTTGATACGATTTACAGCAGTAACACCTCTTCACTAGCAATTCATTCCATCCTTTTAAAGTATATATCTTTAAAAAAATTCAAATTGATTTTAGGAGGTAAGACATTACTATTTTTAGTGTTTTTCTATAACATCGGCTTTTAAAAACAACTCTTACGCTGTTTTTAAAATTTGTTGCCACTGATTTGTAAATTTTAAAATAATTATTTTTATTCCTCTACGAAACATTATCAAATTTAAAAATTCATCAAAAACTGATTATTTTTAGAGTTAATCAATAACAAATGGGGCCTAAAAGATGGATTTACAGAAGTCATTGATAAAATACAATTTAAAAATTCTATTTTCTGAAATATATAAAAATATCCTACCTTATAATTTCTTAAACATACCTTGTGATTTTCTGGCACATTTTACACGCCTTTTATTTTTGAAAAGAAAAGACTGGAATATTTATTATTTTTATATAATTTTATAAATACATGTAAAAGCGGAATTTTTATAAATGCTTCAACATAACTGTTAGTGTGTGCAACCCGTAAAGAGGATAAATCCAGTAGCCCAAAGCAAATGACCAAATAAAAATAAGTCAATCCCATACCGACAAACTACTCATTTTCTTTCTTATTTTTTCCTAAATCAATAGTTAAAACACGGCTCATTGCTAGTTTTATTTAATGTGTTTATTCTTGTAAATATAAATAAAATAGTACTTAAATAAGTATTTATATATTTCCACCTAATTTATTACCCATTCCTACATTGCTATTAATATTATATTAATATAAAATCTCTAAGGTTGTCGATATGTCTTGTGCAAAATTTGTTCTGTCCAATTACATTACAACACATTGATACTTTACGTAAAATATATTTACACAACATATTTATTATCCCATAATGAATGTGTTATTTCAAGCGAACCAATAGAAAACACACAAGTGGTATACATAGTGATGTAAATTTAAAGTGATAATATAATTTTGAAGGAGAAGAAGGCTCTATTTTTTTGCACTTATTTTCGGGCCATAGCCTCGATTCGAGTTCATCTTGCCGGTTCAATCTGGATTCGCGCTCGATTCAGCTTATTATTATTATTATTATTATTATTATTATTATTATTATTATTATTTTTTGAAAAAAAAAATTTATGTAGTTTTATCATTTATTATTATTATTATTATTATTAATCTTAATTATTATTATTGTTATTATTACTAATAATATTTATCGTTGTTGTTGATTACTATTATTATTATTTACCATTATTATCATTGTTATTATTATTATTAATAATATTTATTATTATCGTTGTTGTTGTTGATTACTATTATTATTATTTACCATTATTATCAGTGTTATTATTATTATTGTTAGTATTATTATAGTTATTATATTTATTGTTATTAATATCATTAATATTATTATAATTTACCCTTATCAAATAGATCTCAACTTATCATATATATTTTATATTATTATTATTATTATTATTATTATTTTATTATTATATTTACTATGTTTATTATTATTATTATTATTATTTACCCTTAAATTATATTTCAGTTCAATTCGATTCGGGCCAATTCGATTCAATTGGGCCGTATCCATTCAATTCAGCCTGGCCTTGATTCGATTCATTCAAAATTTAAAAGAACAGAGCCAAAATCGATAACGATATGGATATGTATTTTAGTTATACGTTTATAAGAGCATCTTCAATGCACTTCTCTTATTTATGTTACATCACAATCTATTTAAGGCAATGATAGATATAGGTGGGAACTGTGTTTTAAAGCATTCCAGCGCAGGCCCATTTGCTGCCTGGGGAAATGGAAAGTGATCCGGGTTAGCAAGTATAGCACTATTGCTAAAAACACATTTTTGACTTTTGATTTGATGGTAAAAAAATTGTGTTTTTTAGCAATGGCGCTCTCTGGCCCTTTTTTTATATTTTTATTTAAAAGTTGTTTTTTTTAATAGTATTAATTATTATTTTTAAAAGTATTAGTTGTTTTTGTGATATCATAGCCGCTGTCGACCGTATTCATCAGCGTTATATTTTTATTTAATGTTTCAAATTTAATTATTTTTATTTACTTGCTATAGTAATTTTATTTCTCTCCAGTCCATTATTTATGATAATCTTTTAATGATAAAAAAATTCTTATGCACAACAATGAATATGAACCACGACGAAAATGGTAAAAAATGGAAAAACATATAACACGAAGGAAATGGTAAAAAATGAAAAAACTAAAATTCAATATGAAACAATTGGTATATTAGTATCTTTTCTGCTGCCGTTTTTTTGTTTTTCAGCCTCAAATATACGTACGCGTTCCGGTTCATACTCTGCTTGTAATCTTTTTGGGATTTTGGTTAGAAGTAACCACTTTTTGGCACTAAATTTTAATTTACACATTTGGAATAGGTTTCGCATTTAGGAAAATTAGGTGATTAACATTGATAAATTAGGAAAATTGCTCCCAATGTTCCCTATGGGTACGCGTCGTACCAATGTTGGGATGGCGTCCTGTTTATTTACATCAATTGCAGTTAAAACGAAAAAAATTTAACTTTTAAAAGATTTAATTTTTTTTCAACTGTCAAATAAAACAGCTTCCATTTTTTTCAACTGTCAAATAAAACAGCAAAGAGATTTTTTTTATTTTCAGTTGTCAAATAAAATAGCAAAAAGACAAAAAAAGTTTATCGATAAAGTAGGTTTTTAAACAGAATTCTGTGTTAAAAAAGCGGGCCCCTATTGACTATTTTAAGAAATGAGTATTTTTTTAACATAGAACTTGAGAATGAGTATTTTCTTTATACCCATTTAAAATAAGGGCATTTTGAATTTCGACCCTTATATAAATAAGAGGTTTATTGAATTATTATTGTAAAAAACATGAAAACGCTTGTTGAAAAGTGTAAAAACGCGTGTTGAAAATAATTTTTTTTATAATCAGCCTGATGCAGCCGCCATTATTTTTTGTAATTTTTTTTTTTAAATCAGTTGATGCAGCCATCAAATTCTGCGGCCCATCACATCAATCAAAACTGTGTTTTTAGTCTCTCTCCAAGTATAGCATTGCAGAGGTGGCCAAGCCCAAGTCTGACAAAAGTAAATGATGCAGCAACTTTTTTTTTGTTGTAAAATATGACCGTTTATTTTATAGCTGTTATTATATATTTTATTATTATTTTGATTATAGTTGTTATAACAATATGTAGCCATTGTGAAAAAAAATCTATAAATACTAGATATTCCTCATTTGTTTTTTCACACTGCTATTACTCTATAAAATATTAATGGAATTTATTTTTGTTCAAAGCAAAAAACGAATCCCAATAACTCTCATCCTTCAAACCAAAATTCTCAAACTCCAATTAGGCCCTGCTCTTTTGAATTTATTTTTTAATTTTTGATTCGATTCGAGCCTGTTCATTCATTCAATTCATTTCGATTCGAGTCCATTCAGCCTGATTCGAGTCCATTCGATTCGATTCGGTACATTCGATTCGATTCGATTCGATTCTTTCTTCTTCTTCTTCTTCTTCTTATTATTATTATTATTATTATTATTATTATTATTAATCTTTATTATTATTGTTATTATGACTAATAATATTTACTATTATCGTTGTTGTTGTTGATTACTATTATTATTTATCATTATTATAAGTATTATTATTATTATTAATCTTAATTATTATTGTTATTATTACTAATAATATTTACTATTATTATTAAAAATATTTATTATTATCGTTGTTGTTGTTGATTACTATTATTAGTATTATTTACCATTATTATCAGTGTTATTATTATTATTGCTATTATTATTATAGTTATTATATTTATTGTTATTAATATCATTAATATTATTATAATTTACCCTTATCAAATAGATCTCAACTTATCATTTATATTTTTTTATATTATTATTATTATTATTATTATTTTATTATATTTACTATGTTTATTTTTATTATTATTATTATTATTATTATTATTATTATTTACCCTTAATATATATTTCAGTTCAATTCAGTTCAGTTTTGTTCAGTTCAGTTCAGTTCAGTTCAGAATTGAGGACCGAGACAGTTATACTTGTGTAATTGACGTGTTTGATTGACAGTTATATTGAGGATTTGTTGTATCAGGTTGAATTGATTTGGATATCAGGTATATCGTATGAAAATATTTTTGGGTTGAGTATATGTGTATTCAGTATGCCGTATGTTCGTATCCAGTATGTCGAGACGTCGGACAGGAACAATTGGATTTTGGCTAAGTACAGAAGGCCATTACGTACGTTAAGTTTATGGGCTAACGTACGCTAAATTATACGTTTTACGTACGTTATGCGTAAGGTATTACGTACGTAACAAGAGGAACCGGACAGGTGGGCCCGGTGTCGGTAACTTTCGGCGCGGATGTGGACAGGTGAGTCAACGGATGGAGTTACGCACGTTATACAGGGTGTATTACGTACGTAATACGACTATAATATTGTAGCAAGTCAACGTACGTATTACGTACGCAACAGATTAAGTGTTACGTACGTTACGGGGCGGCTGGCCGATTCATGGCCGAGAGGACCTGTAGTGGCCGATCATGGTCGGCAGTGACTCGCAGGGATGACCGATCACGGTCGGCAGTGACTCGCTGGGCGTAAGGACTGGCCGATAACGTACGTAAGCCAGATGCCGGTTACGTATGTAAGGGTGTCGGCCAAAATGGACAGTAGGGTAGGCCACGGCCGGTTACGTACATAAGCCACGGCCGATTACGGCCGTAACGTGCCGACAGTGTAATATCCGCAATTTCGATTTCCGGTAATTTCTTTTTTTTCTGCGGAAGTCCATTTTGACGACTCGCTCATGACCGTATCGTCATTCTGAGAATGACTAATTCTGCATTTTTTGTCATTCGAGTTCGTTTCGGTGTTGTTTTGTTGAGTTCCGCGTTCTTAAGTGGCTTTTCCACACTTGAGTTCGATTCTTGCGAATCACGTCCGAAACTGTTGTTTCGAGTTTCTCGTAAGTTCATTTAATGTTATTATTCATGTTTCGAGCTTTGGTTTGGTGTTTCGATCGTGTATCGTGTATTTCGGATGTTTTGGGCCGTTTTCGTAATTTCCCAAAGTTTGGGGTAATTACTTCCGTTGTCGAATTTCGACACTTCGGGTGGTCAGAATCATGTGTTCTCTTAGCTCTTAGATTCGTCTTTGCGAGTACTTCGTAACCGTATCTTCGGTTTATATTTAGGTTCAGGTTTCGGGGTTGTCCGGGCTGTCGGAGTGGCCACGGCCGAGTTACGGCCGGAGCAGGGCCTGGACTGGCCGAGTTACGGCCGTAAGGTGACGGTTACGGCCGTACGTGCTCGGCAGACATGGCTGGATGAATGCCGGTTACGGCCGTAAGGGCTGTCGGTTACGGCCGTACGGGTGCCAGGCAGTGTTCGGATGAATGCCGGTTACGGCCGTAAGGACCTGCCGGGTACGGCCGTAAGTGCCGAGTTACGGCCGTAAGGCCCTGTCGGTTACGGCTGTAAACGATCGGCAGGCGCTGGGCGGATTTTGACGAATGCCGGTTACGGCCGTAAGGCCCTGCCGGCCATATATAGGTCTGGCTCAACCAGACTTCATTTTTCACCTTCTTTCCTCGTTTTCGTGACGGCTGGCGACGGGAGTGTTGTATCGAGATTTATTCACCTCGACAGGCAATCGACTACAAGGCCGAGCGACCGAGTCCACTATCAGTCAAGCTATGGCAAACTCGCCTAATCGAAGATACCAGACCACCATCAAGTACCTAGCGATCGACTCCCAAGGCGATCACCCTTTGGCGTCCGGCGATCGACTCAAGTGCCCGGCTAAACACAACCGACCTACGCCCCGGACAGAGACGATCGACCATCAAAGTCTACGAAGGCTGGATCTCAAAACAGCACCCATGTGCAGATCCGAGACAAGATCCGCATTTCACGGATCATTGACCATCAACAGCTGTCTCTGACTAAGACGGCTTTACCTACCGACAAGCCCGCCGAAAGGCACAAGGTGGGACCGCCCGTGACAGAAACTCAGACGCGTGCAGGCTTCTCATTGGACCGCGTGACTGACAGCCAGCAACTCCTGCAGACCTTAAGGACACAAACCCATGTGCTAAAAGACGATCGCCCGCTTATTATAATACAGCAAATGCGATCGCCCAGCAGATCCAAGTCCTATAAATAGAGAACCTCCTCCTACTAGAAAAAGGTTCCCCTTTCAGTTCCGAAATCATTAAACGGAAATACAAAAATACATACATACCATCCAACTCCCAGCTTTCTCTCCGGAACCTAACTCAGGATTTCTCTCTCAGAACCTCTCATCCAGAAGACGGTCAACAGAGGCAAGAAGTCTCCACAGTTCAGGTCCTAAGAGATTCATAAGCCCAAGAGCACAAGCATACAGCTAATACACGTCGTGAGAGACATTCGATCTCTCACCGCCGTCACTGTTCATCTCCATTGTTACAAGAATTCACAGAGCATCATATCTGGTTCTTCCGGCAATCTACACGCTCACTAGCTAAGATAACAAGAATCTTTACACTCATTGTAATTGTATTCTTACATTAATACTTGTATTCCCAAATATTTTTATTAATAATATCTCGCCAGAGCATTCAAGCCCGGGACTAACAACCCCGGCAAATCTTGTGTTATTTACTTTTCTCACGGAAGTGTTCTCGCATTTGTTTGCTATCCATCCATTCCAGCAATATCTATCTCCGGATAATATTTTGGGTAGCAATAGGGAGACTTGAGAAATCGAGTTCTTGCGCGATTCTAATCAATTCCAAGGCGTTTTAGAATATTCTTGTTGATTATATCATCATCAAATCCATGTTCTTCGTCGAATCAAGGTATATTTCTTGATTTTCCTTCAAGTTGACTTTTTGGAAAATTTGTTCTTGATTTCGATTCTAGTACGATTTTGATGCATCGGTCGGTGTAGTATGATGCTATTAATCGTGTTCTCTGGGTTGTATATCCATATTTCGAGTTTGTTCAACTCGATTAGTGATTCGAGTGTTCTTGGGAGTTATCGAACATTGAGTGTTCGATTAAATGTCCCAATGAGTTTCCCTTCGATAGTTTGGTGGGATTTCCGTTGTTTTTGACCTTGATTCTCATTGTGATCTTATCTTTGTGTTCTTGGCCATTTTGGAGGAAACCCTTGAATTTGTGTCGTTCGTCCCTTCAATTCAACGACTTTAGGTCGTGCTATGGAATTCGTTTTCATTGTTGTTATTGTTGTTCGTAGTTTATTGTCGCGGGTTAGCGTTCGGTGGAGTCGGCGGGTTCGTAGTCGGTTCGTGCCAACCTACTTCGGTCGATTCTCCGTGTTGTGGTTATTAGAGGCAAGTACATTGTCCATACAATTCTCGTTTTATGGATGTAATAATTAGTGATCGTCTAAATGTGGTTGTTTGGTCGTTTGAACTGAACTTTCAAAGATTCGGTTAGCCTCGTTAAAGGCTCTCTTTCAAAACCGTGTGTGTTTTTACGATTGTAGTGTTTCGTAAACGATTATGTGAATCCTGCGAACACGCTTGGTGTTGTTGTTGTGCTTTGATAATATATATATATATATATATAAATATATATATATATATTATCTCATTCTGGTGTGTTGTGGTTTGACACTTGTGTTGTGCTATGTGTTTATTGCCCTTGGGTGAATTGTTTGGATATTCATGTTGTGATATGCTATTTGTGTGAATGTGTGGATATGGTCGAAAGTCTACGGTGACACATGGCATGCGATCATGTGGTCAGGATGCAACAAGTGATTGATCCAACCGTGAGAGCCTAAGACAATCTACGGTGACACATGGCTTGTGATCATGTGGTCAGGATGCAACAAGTGATTGATCCAACCGTGAGATGATAAGACCTGCGGTGACATATGGCATGCGATCATATGGTCAGGAGACAACAAGTGATTGATCCAATCGCGAGATGACGTGGCATGTGTTCACGGTGTTATGTGTATGATTGTGATTGTGTTTTGCTCATCTCGGGAGGGTCCTGTGAGGCCACGGAGGGAATCCAATGGTATAGCCCTGGATTCACGAGTTGGTGTTGTTTTCGTTGACCGAGATTTGCGTATCTTGGGTGATTATGTTGTGTTGATTTTTATGTTCCGTCGAGGACACGTGACGTGGGTTCTGACCCTGTGAACTGTTGTTGGTTTTATTTGTGAAAACAAAACCTTTGGGTTGTGACCCCTGTTGATTTTGGAAAGAGTAGGATTTCATAATCCTAAATTGTTTTCTACTAAAACTCCCGATGACTTATTAAACCATTTTGTAAATTGTTTTCTCCTGGATTGTGATCTTTTGGTTTTGGAACGATTTACCCAAACTCTTGCCTCGGGAAGTGTTTGTTTTCGTTGTATTTGAATCTTTAAGGATTCCTGGTTATTGTTATTCGTGGAATGTGAATTATATGACTCGTATTTTGCACTTTGTTCTTGCACTAGCAAAACAGTAGAGTTTTGCTAACCCCCGAGTATTCGGAGGGTGGATGTCTGTTTTTGCATTCAGGTTTTGGGAGCATAACACAGGGTCGGCACGAAGGATGATGAAAGATGATCGATACTAATCACATGAGGAACCATAAGTTGTCGTATTGGTTCAATTGTATTTTATTTCCGCTGCAGTATATTTTTCCCCGTTGTACGGGAGCGTTTTGTATTTCGACCCCTGCGTGGGCACGTACTGAGTTGTATGTATTTATTGAAAGACCAAATCGGTCTACTGAGTCATTTTAGCCTTAAAGACATTTTTGAATTGTCCGACGTTGTTTACCAGCCTGGTAGATCTTTGAGGAAAGGGTCTACGACGTGTAATATCCCTGAGTGGATTGGGGGTGTTACATAAATGGTATGAGAGCGCTTTGGTTGTGGAAACTTAGGCTGTCGGGTCAGTGGTGTCTGTTGAGTTTTGTCTCGTCGGATTTTGTCTGACTGAGTCGTGTCGCGATGCGTCGTCTGAGTTTGTTGGTCGTGATTAGTATCGTGGGGCGATCATCATCTTCGTGCGACCTGTGGCCGTAAGTCTCCCTTCCTTGTATTGTGCCTCGTGTGACACGAGCTATTTGTTTGATTATTTGTTAAGTGATGGAATCCTTATGCAGATTCTTGGTTTCGTGATGCGTTTGTGTGACTCATATTTTGTTTATATGAGGAGTGTTGTCGTTATTTATGTCTTTTTGACTGGGATATTTGAATGTTTGTTTCCGGTAAAAGACATGTGCTGTCTTGATTTTGAGCGAGTTGATGCGTGTTTATGATTGTATGTAAGTGAATATTGTTACATGTAAGTTTTTTGGGATTCTAGCCTAATAGATTTTCGAAAACCTTGAGTATCTTAGAAAATAAATTTCGAGACGTACCTTTAAAATGAATTATTTTCTCGCGGTACTTGCTTTCTAGTGCCGCAATATATTTCAAATTTCCAATTGGGGACCAAAATATTTTGAGATATTTTCAATTATTTTTAGAAATGAAGTTGCTTAGACCCAAGGGTCGAATATTTCTGAAAGTTTCAATTTAAAGGAAAGTGTCCTTGATGAGTCGATTTTTGATCGTCCCATTCCGTTCTATCGAGTCACGCTTTCGTTTGTTTTTAAGTGTTTTTGCTCTTTTTACGCGTGGTATGTTGTGTTTTTGTTTTGTAGGTATTCGGACGAAGATTGTGGTGAAATATGCGCTTTATGGCCAATATTGGAGTTTATGACGATCAAGAGCGAGAACGGGGCCTAAAACGATGAAGATTGAAGCACTACGTGTCGTATTTTCTAATTTCCAGATTCATTATTTGGAATTAGGAGGTGTTCTATATATGTATGGATTCCACGTGAAATAAGCTTCGCAACGGTATATTATACGCTAAATTCCGAGGTGTATTGAGGGAGATATGGCTTCTAGACCACGGCCTCACAGTCCGGACCGCGCCCGGATCGCGATCCAGAATTCAGACCGCGAGACAGATTTTTTTTTGGGACACCCGGATCGCGATCCCAAATGCCCGGATCGCGATCCAACCCCTGTTTATGCAGAAAATGCGATTTTCTGCATTTTTCGCGATTTTTGACGGGTATATAAAGGGAAACCCTATACTCAACTTGGGAGAGCCGAAATACACTCCAAAAACTCAGTTTTCATCTATTTTGAGTGTTCTAAACATCTAGAGATACATTTTGTGAGTGATATTCATAACTTGTAAGAAGATTTGTGAGTTTTTGAAGGAAGAACATCAAACCTTCCGGGGATTCGATTTCGTTTTTGCAAGGGAAGATTTCTACCATGTTTTATTCTATGATTTTTGCTATTATTGTGGAAATAATCATGAGTAGATAATCTTATCATATGGGTGTCTAGATTGAACCACACACATGTTCTTGGTTGTTAGTTTTGATTGATTTTCCGGGTATGAGTTTGGGATTGTTCTTCTTTCTTTGTTCTTAGTAATCTATCGGCGTTCTTGATGATATTTGTGCACAAATATTATTTATACGCAAGAGAACTTATGATTTAGATCATCAAACCTTTTTCATAGTTATTGTTATTGTCAAAATCGAGGATTTTTGTCGGTGTTCGCCATCAAACGACCCGATAGAAGCGATTGTGAATGTTCTAAACCTTTTTCCGCAATCATTTGGCGAATTACCCCATCAAAGGTATTAGCTAGTCGATTGTTAGTAGAGATTCATCCCCATTAAATGAGTTTCTCTTGTTTTCGAAAAGAACAATCGCGATTTTTAGAATTCGCCGCCATCAAACGGGTTTTCTTTTAATTGTGAGCAATCGGTAATTCCAAACCATAAATTGTTTGAGTATCGAAACTAATAATTGATAACGTGTGTGTCGGTGATTCTAAACCCCCATATCACTCTCATAATTGTATTCTCTAGAAATCCATCCTTTAATTCGGTATTTTTAACGCTTCGATCAATTTAATTTCCCGCACTTGTTTTACGAACTTTCATCTCAATCGAATCATTCACCGTGTTTTAATTTACTTTACTTTCGTCAATTCGAAAATTTGCTAAACATAATCGAACTTCAAACCGTTTCCAACTCCTCGAGAGATCGACCTCGGAGTTACTTGCCGCTTCCTACAAAAGCGATTCGTACACTTGCGAGTTTTTAATTTGTTCATCAAGTTTTTGGCGCCGTTGCCGGGGAGTTGGCGTTTAATTTTTGATCTTGTTTTAATAGTAGTTGAATTGTTTTTCTTGATCATTTTTCCGTTTTCATTATTTTCGATAAAGTCCGCTCTAACTTCTCTTGTTTATGCTTGGTAGGAGATCGTTGGGAAACCCGATTCTTCCACCCATAGCTGAGGTTCAAAGGATTAGAGCACCAAAAACAATAGCGCAATCATCAATGGCAACTGACGAGGAGAATCCGGATCTTGAAGAGCCCCAATTGCTCGAGGGAGAAAAGATTCATCAACCGAGATTTTCGAGATATGAGAATGTTGGGCGCAATCAAGGGATACCCGAAGCTCAACAAGGGAGATACTTTTATCCGAGACAACCACCCATTGGAGTGCAATATGAAGCGAACTATTATCCCGGGCCTCAATATGGGATGGAAGCAAACTACAATATGCCGCAACAACCTCCGGTTGAGCATCTAATGCAGGACTATGCAAAGCCCGTGGTTAACACCGCCATCTCGTGCATCCAATTAGCACCGTCAGCAAGAAACTACCACATCAATGGATTTCACATCGAGCAATTGCCCTCATTTCACGGATTAACACGTGAGGACCCGTTGTCATTTATCCAGGACTTCTATGTAGCGATTGAAAACTTCCCAATAAATGGATTGAGCGAGGATCAACTAAGAATGAAGTGCTTCCCTTATACACTCAAGGATAGGGCGAAACAATGGTTGATGACTTTGGCACCGGGTTCACTAAGAACGTGGGATGAAGTTTACGACAAATTCATTACCAAGTACTTCTCTCATTCGAAGACTACACAATTGAGAACTCAAATCTCTATATTTGGACAAAAAGACGAAGAGGCATTTCACGAAGCATGGGACCGATTCAAGATGCTCCTTATTCAATGCCCACACCATCATTATCCGCTTCAACTACTTAATCAATTCTTTTACGATGGATTGACTCAATTTTACCAAGGTGTGGTGGATAACGCAGCCGGTGGTTCTTTTTGGGGATTGACGGTAAGACAAGCTCATGACGTATTTGAAACATTGGGAGCTAATTTTCAGCAAAAAAGTGTGCGTGTTAGTAGGGGAGTTTTGGACCAAGTAAGCGAGAAATAAGAGATGCAATCTAAAATCGATGAATTAGAAAATGAGTTAAGACGATTCAAGACTAAAAATAAATCTTCAAGCTCATGAGTTTGTGAAATTTGCGGAGGATCCGGACATGATGCTAATTATTGCCCACATACTTTCCCAGAAGAACAAACCGAGAAAGTGAATTGGGCTATGGGACAAAGCGTAGGAAGGCCCGAGTGGGAGGAGATGAGAAATAATAATGGCGGAAACGCAAGAAATGCACCTCTCCCGAACACTTATAATCCTGGGCTAAGAAACCATCCGAATTTCTCATGGAGAAACAACAACCCGATGCCGTACGACACAAGCGCCCAAGCTCAATACAACGGAGGAAACTGATCCCAACAAACAACACAAAGTGAACCACCTCCACATGAAAGGAACTGAGAAGAGTATTATGGCATTTATTACGACAAGCAATAAAAGGTTCGAATCTTTAGAAGCTTCAGTGAAGAAAATAGAGACTCAAATTGGGCAAATCGCTACCGTTGCATGCATACAAGAACTACCAAGTCAGCCCGAGCAAGCTCAAGCTATCACTACTCTTCAGAGCGGTAAAGTGATAAATAAGGAGGATCTAGAAAGCTTTGACATGGAAGTACTTTTCGAGGAGAAAGAAGTTCCCACCGAGAAATTAGGAGCGAGTATTAATTTAACGCAAAAACTAATATACTCACAACTAGGTTTGGGGGAGGTGATAGCCCCGATGGATTTCGTGATACCAAACATAGAAGAAACATCACCAATAAAATCACATCACTTATTCTTCAAGGAAGACATTTCATGGTGACGATGATAATAAAAATTAAATGGTGACAAAAGCGCTCACAATGGAAATCCATGAAACCACTATCCACATCCTGACAAAGGAAAACGAGCGAAAAATGACGAGCTATGTGGATGGACCTGGCACATTTCCATTTAATCCCGGATAGAAGAATCCGAAGAAGTCGAGCTAAAGACTATAAAAAAGTGCTGCTTGGGAGGCAACCCAAGGGAGTTTTTTTTTTAATTTTTATCGCTTTTATTATTATTATTATTGCATTAATTTTGTTTTTGTCTATGGCGTGTGTAGGTACTCTAACAAGGAGGGTATTTTTGGGAGGAAGAAGCCTAGCCTATTGAAAGTTGAGACCCGAGCACAAAAGCATGGTGCCCCGCGATCAAAAACCACACTTCTTAATCCGGTAGTTTTATTTTCTTTCTTTTTAATTTGCATTTTCGCATTTTTGCCGACTTAATCTCTTTGCTTGGGGACAAGCAAAGGTTCAGGTTTGGGGGGTGCAACTTCTTCGATTTTTATTTTTTTTAGTTTGCGTGATGTTTGTTTCCTTTCTTTATTTTTTTTCTTGCGTGATGTCGTAGTTAGATTGCAATAACCTTGTTAACTGTTGGGTATATGGATGATTAATCGTGTTTGTACTTGGCTCGTAGAGTTTTATAAATCTAACTGATTGTTTGACCTTGCGTGTGAATGTATAGTTTTGGTTACTTGATTTGACGTGTAAGGAATGAGTATGGTAGTCCAAAAGCTGTGAGTTCTTGTGCCTAATTGAACCGTTCACCTTTAGCGGTAAAGTTCTTTCATGTGTGATTTCTCTTATTATGGTTTGTATTCTTTAGAACTTGCATGATTCTGTCGGATGATGTGCTGATATTTACATACACGATAAATGATTAGGGCTGCCCATTTTTTGTCTTGAACCTAGTTATCTTAAAATACCCACCATTTCATATCAATATCCGTTGAGCCTTTAGCCGTATTTTTGTTCGAAAAACTCGCATCTTATAGCTCCATATCCAAAAGCCATAACTTACCCAAGTATTGTTCCACGTAAGAGCATGAGAGGGTATATTTTAAAAATGAAGGTGTGCAAAGTTTGTGGTATATAGAGGCAAAAATCTTCTCTCCCGTTCCCCTGAAAATAATAAGCCCCACAAAAAAAAGTGATCCTAATAATAATAGTGGGATAGAAAAGATAGGGCAGGAGAGGAGTGAGCCTAAGAAAAACAAAAGGGAAGTTGATGAGTTGTGAGAAATAGGCCAATATCATAAGAATTGCACTTAACAAGGCTTAGAAAAAAAAAAGAGATATATATACGGGAGAATTGAAGTAGAATGATCGATCTTGCTTTGAGTGTTTATTTCATATATGTGAGGATCGTATATGCTCTACTTGGAGTGAACTTGTAGCTACTAGCCAAATTTTCCCAACTTGAGCCACAGCCCCGTTACATCCCAAAGTAAGACCCTATGACTCGTGTTTTGTGAATATTGATGCGTTTGATGAAGAGAAGAAGTGCAAGCATATAGTAGAACTTTCCATTTGAATCGAGTTGAGCGTATTGACCTATATAAACACTTGAGAGATGAGTGAATCGATATAATTCTATGAGGGACTACTAAGACTTGTTTTCTTACATGTTCGATCAAGTGCCATTGCTTTCCACTCATTTGTGAGTTTAGGCTTCCATGACGAATTTTGAGACTTTACGATACTTTTACATTCCCGGTTGATTGTATGTATACCCGATGATTAACTTGATTATTCAATCCTTCTCGTTTTCTTTATCGTGTGTTTTATTTATTTTTGCTTGGGGACAAGCAAAGTTTAGGTTTGGGGGGATTTGATGAGTCGATTTTTGATCGTCTCATTCCGTTCTATCGAGTCACGCTTTCGTTTATTTTTAAGTGTTTTTGCTCTTTTTACACGTGGTATGTTGTGTTTTTATTTTGTAGGTATTCAGACGAATATTGTGGTGAATATGCGCTTTTATGGCCAATATTGGAGTTTATGACGATCAAGAACGAGAACGGGGCCTAAAACGATGAAGATTGAAGCACTACCTGTCGTATTTTCTAATTTTCAGATTCATTAGTACGAATTAGGAGGTGTTCTATATATGTATGGATTCCTCGTGAAATCAGATTCACAACGGTATATTATATGTTAAATTCTGAAGTGTATTGAGGGAGATATGGCTTCTAGACCACGGCCTCACAGTCCGCAATTTCGGATTTCCAGTAATTTTCATTTTTCGGCGGAGGTCCGTTTCGACGACTCGCTTTTGACCGTTTCGTCATTCTGAGAATATTTAATTCTACACTTTTTGTCATCCGAGTTCGTTTCGGTATCGTTTTGTTGAGTTTCGTGTTCTTAAATGACTTTTCCGCACTTGAGTTCGATTCTCAGGAATCTCGTCCGAAACCGTTGTTTCGAGTTTCTCGGAAGTTCATTTAATGTTATTATTCATGTTGTAAGCTTCGGTTTGGTGTTTCGATCGTGTATCAGGTATTTCGGACGTTTTGGGCCATTTTCGTAATTTCCCAAAGTTTGGGGTAATTACTTTCGTTGTCGAATTTCGATCCCTCGGGTGGTCGGAATCGGGTGTTCTCTTAATATTCGGATTCGCCTTTGCGAGTACTTCATAATCGTGTTTTCGATTTACGTTCAGGTCGGAGTTTCGGGATTTTTCGGACCGTCGGATCGACCGAGGCCTGGCCGGCAGCTGCCGAGTAACGGCCGTAATGGCCCGGCGATACGGCCGTAATGCGGTTACGTCGTAATGACCTTCCCGATTCGTGCGTAATATGTCCGGCGAATCGGTCCGCAGAGTTCGGCCTTGGCCGACGTGCGTAGGCCTCGGCGATTACGTGCGTAGCGGCCGGCCAGTCGGCTATTTAAGGGCCTGGACCGAGTCATCCGGCCATTTTCACCCTTTTTCTTCGTTTCTTCGCGTTCCTTCGTCAATAATGGATGGATTTGGATGGATATGACATAGAGCAACATGTTTTAGAAGTTGGAATCATAGATTAACATCATCTTCCACCCGGATCGAAGGTAAGAACACCTAAACTTTTGGTTTTTGGGTGTTCTTGAGGTTTCTTGGTGTTTTGGCCGATTTGCTTCGTTTTGATTCATATTATTGTTAGAACTTGATTGTAAACTCGTAATCATTCAATACCCTTGAAGTTTTGTGGAACGAATTTGAGTATTTCTTTGAATAATCGATCAAATTGGCATATGCCCTCAAAGTGTCCGATAAAATGCTTCAATGGGTAGAACTTGGGAAGTTCCATACATTTTCGTAGAATTGTGATTGAATTGATATCGTTGTGACTTAGGAACGAATTCTTGTGAAGAACTCGAGTCGGAACCCTTCCGTTCGTTGCCTTCTTTGGGGTTCGAGCTTCCCGGTCGAACCGTGTTCTTCGGAGCGTTCGGTAGCGGTTATTAAGGCAAGTATCTTATTATACGACTTGTATCTTGCGACTAGTAATTACGTATGATATGTATGACGATTTTGCTTGCCTCCGTAAATATGTTCCGTTTGAGTTGGTTGTGTTTTCCGAAATTTGAATGCTTTCTGATAATAGTGATATATTGGTATCCGTGTTAGGCGTTGTGCCATTTGTGCAGGATTTCGATGTACATATGAGATGGTTGTACACGTGGTTGTTCAATGTATTGTGTACCGAATGTGTGTTATGTTGGTTAAGAGTCGTTGTGATGATCATGATATTTGTGTTGTTTTGGTTTACATACTTGATTGTACATTTCATTGTAATGTGGAATGGCTTGACATTTAATGATTATGAATTGTGTCGTGTCGATGTGTGTGTGTTCCGGTAAGTGCAGCGAGGCCTCTGGAGTTCGGTACATGATGTGTACGAACAAAGTGTGTGATCCAGGTAGGGTCTGACGAGGCCTCTGGAGTCCGGTACATGACGTGTACGGACAAGGTGTGTGATCCAGGTAGGGTATGACGAGGCCTCTGGAGTTCGGTACATGATGTGTACGAACGATGTTGTGGCCGGGTAGGGTCCGTTGAGGCCTCCGGAGTTCGGTACATGATGTGTACGAACAGTGTGTGGCCGGGTAGGGACCGTTGAGGTCTCCGGAGTTCGGTACATGATGTGTACGAACAGTGTGTGTGGTCCGGGTAGGGTCCGTCGAGGCCTCCGGAGTTCGGTACATGATGTGTACGAACAATGATCGTGTAGCAGTGATTGTTTGGGTAACATTTTAAATATGGATCTCGGACTCATAATGATATATTATTTAGTATGCTTTGAAACGAGAATCGGGCTAAGGCCCTAATGTTTACGAAAAGGTTTTGTAAATTGGGACTCGAGGTCCAAAAGAATTTCTGCTGTAAAAATCCCCGAGATGATGTGTTCCTTTTCAAATATCTCTTATTTGAGTTCGAAATTCTAAAACTTCTCGGGAACATTTTGATAATTGATTTCCGTATTAAATTCGTAGTTGCTATTTGCTTGTTACATTTCGTATGGTTTGATACTTGCACTAGTAAAACAGTGGAGTTTTACTAACCCCCGAGTATTCGGGGGGTGGATGTCTGTTTTGCGTCCAGGTACATGCAGATTCAGGGGAGCAGTCATAGGATTGGCACAAGAGGATGACGAGCTGCGATACTAATCAAGAGTTGAGAGTTGGTAGAGTTTAGTTGTATTGTTAGAGTTGATTCAGTCTTCCGCTGTATTGTATTTTGACCCCTGTGTGGGTAATGTTGTGAGTCAGTCCTGTTGATAGAGTTGTGTGACCCCATCGGTCTGTGTGTTTATGTGTATATGACCTTAACAGTCTGTATTATTATGTTGTTTGACCCTGGCCGGGCAAGCATTTGGTTGTTTATGGACGTTTAGCCTGGTAGATCCTTGCGGAAAGGGTTTACGGCGTGTAATATTCCCATACGGTTTTGGGGATGTTACAATTATGGTATCGGAGCTTAGGTTGCGGAAACCTAGGCTGTCGGGTCGAGTCAAGTCGTGATTTGTCGAGTAATGTGTTGTCTTGTCGTTTGAGTCGTCAGTGACAAGTTGAGTTGTGCGCAGTCACAACGTGTTGGATATGTTGTCGGATGAGATTAGTATCGTGGGCGACCGTCATCTCCGTGCGGCCTGTGGACGTAAGTCTCCTCTTTTATGCATAATATCTGTGTTCATGATTTCATTTATGTGTGATATTTGTGGTGCATAATTTTATTTACACAGTGTTGTGTAATGAAGTTGTATTCGATACTTGGATACGCTGTACGTGTATAGAACTAGATGTATTGATGTTTGGCCCTTGAACCACCATGTGGGTTGGTAGTATGTGAAAGTTGTGAACCTTGATGGGTTTTACGGTAGAGTTTGTGGGAAACTCCGATGAATGATTTTGCTGTGTGTTTAAACTTGATGCCATGAGATGTATGTGATTGAATTGGCGACCCTGTTTGCCATTTGGGCATGTGGTTTTAATATCGACTATTTTGGATTGTTGTAATTATACCCGCTACGGGTAGCTTTGAAAACATTTTTCCTTAAAGACTACTGATTTAAGCATTTTTGTGGAAATCAAAATTTTTGAAAAAATCTTGTTTTGCAAAACGACCCTAATTTTCGGAATTTAAATGTTATGTGTTTGTGTGTTGGGGGCTACTGTGACAATTCTGCAGTCCTGCAGCTAGATGTTACGGCCGTAAGATGTTTTCTATTACGGCCGTAAGCTCAGAGTTGTTACGGGCGTAAACTGCATGTTGTTACGGCCGTTAACTTTTGACTGACCCGGTAGAAATTTGTTATTACAGTTGTACCCGTGCCCCTTGATTATTTAATCTCTGTTGATATATCAGTGATGGATGGCGTGGTAACATGTTGTTACCCCGTATAACGCTAGCAAAGATAATGATATACTGATAAGGTCATTTTGACGATATCATCTAGCGAGAAGATTGAAGCCTCGATGTGTTTTTTTGCAAATAGCTTCAATCAAAACAGTTTTGATAATGAGATACATGATTTTAATTAAACGACCGAGGTATTATAAGTGTTTTCAAAAATTTCATTTCACCAATTTTTTTTTTCAAACTTGAGAATTTTAAAATTTTTATCATTTGAATAATACCTCGGAAACATTTTATTTTTGTTGTTAGTGTTTGATCCCTGCGATACGTGTGTGGTTTTGACCGCGTTTGATTTGGTAAAATCTAAACATCTCTGTTGATGTGACTGTGTGGATTTTTTTTTTTTTTTTTTTATGAAGTTCTAAAATTACAGTGTTAGTTCGTGCACTTGTGTGATGACTTGGAGTTGATGTTTTAACGTGCTGCTATTTATTGTCTTATCTTGATGTTGTGATATTCGTTTGGATGTGTTATTTTTTTTTTTTTTTCGGTCGTCCGTCCAGTATGCCGAGAGGCCGTGGCCGAGGACGTGGTCGTAGTCGTCGTCGTGATCAGCAGCAATCATCCAGAGGTAATGTTGATATTGGCGCCGCCACCATCCTTCATCAGGTGACCGACCGGTTGGCGCATATGAATCAGACCGTACATCGAGACGGGATTTCGGATGAAGATAACGGAGCTGGTAAGTGGTTACGAGATGTGATGAGAATGCACCCACCCCGTTTTGTAGGTTCTTCGGACTCGTTAGGCTGGGAGAATTGGCTCTTCCAGTTGGACAGAACATTTGATGCTGTAGCTTGCCCCGATGAGAGAAGAGTGCCTATTGCTCAATACCTACTCGACAGGGAAGCTGCAGACTGGTGGGAGGCCGTAGCGCCTAGTGATCGTACCGCTACTTGGACTGAATTCAAAACTGCCATGGAGGCCGAGTATTGTCCGCCGCCTATTAGAGAGCGTAGGATTGTCGAGTTTTTCTCAGCTACGCCCCGAGACGTGTCGATGTCCCAGGCGATAGTCGATTATAATTGACAACTGTGTTATGTTCGGGATCAGGTGAAAAGTGAGGCGGATAAGGTTCGTTATTTCGATATGCGTATGAAACCTCAGATTCGGCAGTGTATGGCTCCTTTTATGTGTACAACCTTGAGGGACTATCAGGATCGAGCCTTGGCGTTTGAGATGGCTATAATGTCTACCGAGTCCGTATCGGTAGCGAAAAAGCAGAAGATTTCCGATGACGCATCGGGAAGTAAGGGAATTGGGATTCCCACACCTCAACCCTCGTATCAGCCGAGTATGGGACCTTCTCAGTCAGTTAGAGTACCCAAAAGACCCAAGTCGGTGTCTTTGAGTTCTGGTAATGCTCCTAGGTGTTTCAACTGTAACGTTCTAGGCCATGAACGCGCGCATTGTAAGAAACCGCCAGTGACTTGTTATAATTGTGGACACGGGGGGCATCGAGTTCGATCGCGAGATTGTTGCCGAGATGATAAGGGACCGGAATTCTATTCCTACTTCCGGAGGGCCCAGTGATGTCTAGTGATAGTGTTTTTGGTACTCGCTACACGGATTGTTTCGCGTGTAGAGATGTTTTTTTTTGTGACACTTTTACATTTGGAACTTGTTTAATGATATTTTGTTTTGTGTAAGTTCCCGTTTAGTTGTTGAACCTACGGAGGCGTGTCAGTGGACCACGAGGTCATGAGCATGGTATTTTATTATGTGTCGTTATATTTTGTTTCGTATCACTGTGATAACCTTAGTTTAAGTTTCGGGACGAAACTTATTTTTTGTATGATGGAATGTAATATCCGGTATTCTCATTTTCTGTTATCTTGAATTGTTTGTGTTTTGACGTCGGACATTTTCTTGTTGATGAGAATCGGAATGATTTCTATCGTAATACTCTATTTGTTTCTGTCGCATAGCCGTTTTAGTCGGGTGCGACTTATTGTCGCGTACGTTTCTTTGATTAAATGTGTGCATATGATGTGGTATGTGATGCGTCGTTAATTGATTGTTAATGTTTTGAATCATTGCCGGTGGTGTTGTTATGATCGTCGTGAGGCGTGTTTTCACGCTGTATATTCTTTCGCATTGCTTGTAACGTTTCGCCAATGGGCGAAAGTTATGCGTTTCTTGTGTATCTCGTTGAGGTTTCCTGTTGGGATATTGCTTCTCCCTACTTATTTTAAGTTTCGGGACGAAACTTCTTTTAAGGAGGGTAGAATGTAATATCGCAATTTGATTTCCAGTAATTTTCATTTTTAGTGAGGTCCGTTTCGACGACTCGCTTTTGACCGTTTCGTCATTCTGAGAATATTTAATTCTACACTTTTTGTCATCCGAGTTCGTTTCGGTATCGTTTTATTGAGTTTCGTGTTCTTAAATGACTTTTCCGCACTTGAGTTCGATTCTCGCGAATCTCGTCCGAAACCGTTGTTTCGAGTTTCTCGGAAGTTCATTTAATGTTATTATTCATGTTGTAAGCTTCGGTTTGGTGTTTCGATCGTGTATCAGGTATTTCGGACGTTTTGGGCCATTTTCGTAATTTCCCAAAGTTTGGGGTAATTACTTTCGTTGTCGAATTTCGATCCCTCGGGTGGTCGGAATCGGGTGTTCTCTTAATATTCGGATTCGCCTTTGCGAGTACTTCATAATCGTGTTTTCGATTTACGTTCAGGTCGGAGTTTCGGGATTTTTCGGACCGTCGGATCGGCCCTGGTGGCGGCCCTGGCCGAGTAACGGCCGTAATGGCCCAGCGATGCGGCCGTAATGCCGATTACGTGCGTAACAGCCTTCCGATTACGTCGTAATATGTCCGGCAGAATCGGTCCAGAGTTCGGCCTTGGCCGACACGTCGTAGGCCTTGGCCGATTACGTACGTAAGCGGCCGGCCAGGGTCGGCTATTTAAGGGCCTCGACCGAGTCATCCGGCCATTTTCACCCTTTTTCTTCGTTTCTTCGCGTTCCTTCGTCAATAATGGATGGATTTGGATGGATATGACATAGAGCAACATGTTTTAGAAGTTGGAATCATAGATTAACATCATCTTCCACCCGGATCGAAGGTAAGAACACCTAAACTTTTGGTTTTTGGGTGTTCTTGAGGTTTCTTGGTGTTTTGGCCGATTTGCTTCGTTTTGATTCATATTATTGTTAGAACTTGATTGTAAACTCGTAATCATTCAATACCCTTGAAGTTTTGTGGAACGAATTTGAGTATTTCTTTGAATAATCGATCAAATTGGCCTATGCCCTCAAAGTGTCCAATAAAATGCTTCAATGGGTAGAACTTGGGAAGTTCCATACGTTTTCGTAGAATTGTGATTGAATTGATATCGTTGTGACTTAGGAACGAATTCTTGTGAAGAACTCGAGTCGGAACCCTTCCGTTCGTTGCCTTCTTTGGGGTTCGAGCTTCCCGGTCGAACCGTGTTCTTCGGAGCGTTCGGTAGCGGTTATTAAGGCAAGTATCTTATTATACGACTTGTATCTTGCGACTAGTAATTACGTATGATATGTATGACGATTTTGCTTGCCTCCGTAAATATGTTCCGTTTGAGTTGGTTGTGTTTTCCGAAATTTGAATGCTTTCTGATAATAGTGATATATTGGTATCCGTGTTAGGCGTTGTGCCATTTGTGCAGGATTTCGATGTACATATGAGATGGTTGTACACGTGGTTGTTCAATGTATTGTGTACCGAATGTGTGTTATGTTGGTTAAGAGTCGTTGTGATGATCATGATATTTGTGTTGTTTTGGTTTACATACTTGATTGTACATTTCATTGTAATGTGGAATGGCTTGACATTTAATGATTATGAATTGTGTCGTGTCGATGTGTGTGTGTTCCAGGTAGGGTCTGACGAGGCCTCTGGAGTTCGGTACATGATGTGTACGAACAAAGTGTGTGATCCAGGTAGGGTCTGACGAGGCCTCTGGAGTCCGGTACATGACGTGTACGGACAAGGTGTGTGATCCAGGTAGGGTATGACGAGGCCTCTGGAGTTCGGTACATGATGTGTACGAACGATGTTGTGGCCGGGTAGGGTCCGTTGAGGCCTCCGGAGTTCGGTACATGATGTGTACGAACAGTGTGTGTGGCCGGGTAGGGACCATTGAGGTCTCCGGAGTTCGGTACATGATGTGTACGAACAGTGTGTGTGGTCCGGGTAGGGTCCGTCGAGGCCTCCGGAGTTCGGTACATGATGTGTACGAACAATGATCGTGTAGCAGTGATTGTTTGGGTAACATTTTAAATATGGATCTCGGACTCATAATGATATATTATTTAGTATGCTTTGAAACGAGAATCGGGCTAAGGCCCTAATGTTTACGAAAAGGTTTTGTAAATTGGGACTCGAGGTCCAAAAGAATTTCTGCTGTAAAAATCCCCGAGATGATGTGTTCCTTTTCAAATATCTCTTATTTGAGTTCGAAATTCTAAAACTTCTCGGGAACATTTTGATAATTGATTTCCGTATTAAATTCGTAGTTGCTATTTGCTTGTTACATTTCGTATGGTTTGATACTTGCACTAGTAAAACAGTGGAGTTTACTAACCCCGAGTATTCGGGATGGATGTCTGCTTTGCGTCCGGTACATGCGATTCGGGGAGCAATCCACAGGATTGGCACAAGAGGATGACGAGTGCGATACTAATCAAGAGTTGAGAGTTGGTAGAGTTTAGTTGTATTGTTAGAGTTGATTCGGTCTTCCGTGTATTGTATTTCGACCCTGTGTGGGTAATGTTGTGAGTCGATCTGTTGATAGAGTTGTGTGACCCCATCGGTCTGTGTGTTTATGTGTATATGACCTTAACAGTCTGTATTATTATGTTGTTTGACCCTGGCCGGGCAAGCATTTGGTTGTTTATGGACGTTTAGCCTGGTAGATCCTTGCGGAAAGGGTTTACGGCGTGTAATATTCCCATACGGTTTTGGGGATGTTACAGTTTTGGGGGTGTTACACATTCAGTTCAGTTCAATTCAGTTCAGATTCATTGAGTCTAAAAGAACAGAGCCAAAATCGATAACGATATGAATACGTATTTTATTTATACGTTTATAAGAGCATCTTCGATGCACTTCTCTTATTTATGTTACATCACAATCTATTTAAGGCAATGATAGATATAGGTGGGAACGGTGTTTTAGAGCATCCCAGCGCAGACCCATTTGCTGCCTGGGAAAATGGAAAGTGATCCAGGTTAGCAAGTATAGCATTGCAGAGGAAAGAAAAAAGTGGACGAGCCTGATTTGCTGGCCAAGCCCAAGTCTGACAAAAGTAAATGATGCAGCAGCTTTTTTTTGTTTTCTTGTAAAATATGAGCATTTATTTTATAGCTTGTATTATATATTTTATTATTATTTTGATTACAGCTCTAATAAAAATATATAGCCATTGTGAAAAAAAATCTATAAATGCTAGATATTCCTCATTTGTTTTTTCACACTGCTATTACTCTATAAAATATTATTGGAATTTATTTTTGTTCAAAGCAAAAAATGAATCCCAATAACTCTCATCCTTCAAACCAAAATTCTCAAACTCCAATTAGGCTCTGTTCTTTTGAATTTATTTTTTTATTTTGATTCGATTCGAGTTCATTCGATTCAATTCATTTGATTCGAGTCCACTCGATTCGATTCGAGTCCATTCGATTCGATTCGATTCGATTCTTATTATTATTATTATTATTATTTTTTTGGTAAATAAGTATTTTATTCCCAAAGCATGACAAAGCAGAATCCAAGCTACATCTCAAAACCAAAGAAGCAAACAACCAAAATTAATTCCTAAGCATCCTAGCAAGCTTTGGTTCCTTCAAGCACCTTGCCGCAATCACATATTTGCATTGGTAGAGAATTGAATCAACCGAGCCACTCTTCCCTTGGAATTTTCTGTGGTTTCTCTCCTTCCATATGTTGTAGACAGCCACTGCTAATACCATTCTATACATCTTTTGCTTGCCTGTCTTAGAATGGCATTGAGACACCATGAAAACTCTCTCTTGTTCCCAGTTTCTAATACCACCTTGAAGTCCACTCCAGTCTTTAAGAGCAGTCCACAACTGAGCAGAGAAATCACAAGAGAAGAACAAATGTTGAGCGGTTTCATCTTCTCTGCTGCATAGACAACATCTTTGGTCACAAACAACTCCAAAGTTGATCATTCTATCACAAGTTGCCAATCTGTTAAGAATAGCAATCCAAGTGATGAATAAGCATTTAGGCGGAGCTCCATTTTGACTAATCATCCTATGCCATTCCACCTTTGGAAATTGACCTCTCAAAGCCAAATAAAAAAGTCTGATTGAGAAGCTAGGTTGAGCCAGAAACATCCTTCCATTTGACACGTTGGTGATATACTCTCTAGCTCCCAATATTTTCCTAACAATCCAAGAAGCTTGAGCTGGGATAGCCATAGATGTTAGGGACTGGTTCTTTATATAGTAAGCATGTATCCATTTAACCCACAGAGTATCCTTCTATTGGCTAATCTTCCACAAATGTTTGAAAAGAGCAGCTTTATTCCACACTTGAGAGCAAACAATATTCCATCCACCAGCAGTTTTAGGGAGACAAATATGCTCCCAGGCAACCAATGCTTTCTTAGACAAACCAGATTTCCCAGTCCAAAGGAAGGTTCTACAAGCTGACTGGATAACTTTCAACACCTTTTGAGGCAAAAGGAACACTTGACTCCAATAAGACTGAATACTGGATAGAACAGATTGGATAAGTTGAAGCCTACCTGCATAAGAAAGTAGCTTTGCAGACCAGCAATCAATCCTAGCCAGAATCCTTTTAATGAGAGGTTGAAACTGAAACACTGTGAGTTTTTTAGAAGAGAGAGGAACTCCCAAATATCTAAATGGTAATTCACCTTTTGTCATGCCAGAATCTCTCAACATGGATTCCTGAATTTCATTCCTCACCCCTCCAAAATAAATGCAGCTTTTCAATTGATTTGCCTTTAAGCCTGAAGCATCAGCGAACTTGGAGAAGGCTGCCATTAAACTCCTCAATGAACTGGGATCACCTCTAGAGAAAAGTAAAAGATCATCAGCAAAGCACATATGGATAAGATCAAATCTTCTACACCTAGGATGATGCTGAAATCCCCTATTCTTCTTCAAATCATAAAAGCATCTATGGAGATATTCCATGCAAATGACAAATAGGTAGGGTGAAATTGGATCACCCTGCCTTAAGCCTTTCTTGGCATCAAATGGAACAGTCAGCTCTCCATTAACACTAAAGGAATAAGAAACTGTACCCAAGCAACTAAGAATCCAGTCCACAAATTGAGTTGGAAATCCAAGACCAAGCATCAAATATTTCAAAAAGTCCCACTCCACAGAATCATATGCCTTTTGAATGTCTATTTTAATCATGCATCTTGGAGACACTCCTTTTCTGGTATATCCTTTCACCAATTCATGGCTAAGCAGGATGTTATCAAAAATAACTCTCTCTTTCACAAAAGCTGACTGACTCTCATGAATAATAGAATTTAAAACAGCTTGAAGTCTATTGGCCAACACTTTAGAAATAATCTTATAGAGCACATTGCAACAAGCAATTGGTCTATATTCTTTAATAGAGCTAGCTGAAGGAGTTTTTGGAATCAAAGTAACAAGAGTGATGTTAACTGTTCTGGGGAGAAAGCCAGTCCTAAAAAATTCCTTCACTGCATCAATCACTTCTCTTCCAATAAGATTCCAGTTATGTTTATAGAAATAAACATTAAACCCATCAATTCCTGGGGATTTTGAAGCATCCATGCTGAATAAAGCATCTTTGATTTCCTGATCTGAGAATGTGGAGCAAAGACCTTGCTGTTGCTGGCTAGAAAGAAGAGGACCTTTTTCAATAATATTCCTGTCAACCATTGGGATGGAATCAGCAGAACTTCCCATCAAATTCAAGTAAAAGCTTCTCACTTCATCCAACATCTGTTGTTGAGTAATACATCTTGATCCATCAGCTCTAATAAGCATTTTCATTGCTTTTCCACTTTGCCTAGCTTTGGTGTAGGCATGAAAATATTTGGTATTTGCATCTCCCAGCTTGATCCAGTCAGCTCTAGCTTTTTGTTGCCATATTTGCTCTTCAATGTTGCTCCATTTTTCAATGTCTGCAAGGAGATGTCTCTCTGTACAAAGAAGGTCTACATTGAATCTATCTTGAATCATTTGTCTCTGGACTTCACCAAGTGAGTGTCTAAGCTCATTCAATTTCTCAGGAATTTTCAGAAAATGCACTGAATTAAGTTGCTTGAGAGGATTCTTTAAGTTTTTCAACTTAAACCAAATATTCATCAACTTATTTCCATGATAATGATTACTCCAAGCCTCCTGCATAATACTAGAGAAATCAGCATGGTTAGTGAGGGCATTAAGAAATCGAAATGGGCTAGTTCTTCTGGCTTGGATAGTGGACAAATTCAACAGTTGAGGACTATGATCTGAGACCCCTTTCTCCAATAATTCACTCACCACATCATGATATTCTCTACACCAATTCAAGTTGCCAAGAGATCTATCAATAAGAGAGAAAATTTTGTCTTCTCCCTCTTGATTATTACACCAAGAGTATTCATCTCCCACTATTCTCAAAGGGCTTAACTCATTATTCTGTAAACAATTAGAGAAATCTCTCAAGTCAGCCTCAGTCACAGGATTACCTTGGAGCCTATCTTCAACATTCAGCACTGAGTTAAAATCCCCTCCAATGAGCAATGGTTCATTTATTCCTTGGCATATTCTAGAGATGGTAGTCCATAGGGTTTTCCTATGCTCCATAGAATTAAAAGCATACACTGCCATAAACAAAAATGCCTTTCCATTTATGAGATTTATCACTTTACAGTATATGCTCTGGGCATGGCTTTCCATCACTTGAACATCAACTCTTCTTGGATCCCAACCAATCCAAATTCTTCCATTCTCTGCCTCTGTATAGTTATTAACAAAATTCCAGTTTCTATTGATTTTGCTAGCAATTTTCTCAAATTTCTCCTTCTTCACCCTTGTCTCTAAAATGGCAGCCTGATTAGTGCATAATTGATCTAAAATTCATATACAAAATATTCATTTTTCCGGGCATAATTGTACTGATTTGTGATTAAAAATATATATTTTACAGATATGTCCAAACATGAGCTAAAAATGGTTATTTTACAGATTGCTGACATGAAGCATCAAAAAGAACGGAAAACAAGATCAAATCCAACGACGGGAATTTTTTCCAGGACAAACGACCATACAAAACGGCGCAAAATGGACCGTGTTCTGTCGGCCGTTTCACATACGGCGCAACAAGGGCCGTGTCTTGGGCCGTTTCACACACGGTCGGCATTTAGCGCCGTGTCCTCGCGCGTATTCCGGAAGAGACCGAGTCACCACAAAACGGCGCACAACACGGGGCAAACTGGGCCGTTTTTCATCGCCGTTTTTCAGCAGATGCCATGCAAAATTAGTCCACTTTTGACCAACTTGTGAACTCAACTACAAGATATTTTTTTGGTCAAAAATCTGAAAATTCAAAGACATGGGTGAAGTGTGAACAAAGAATTAAAAAAATGATATTACAATAGATATTTTGAATTAAATAATCAATTGTATTCTTGAAAATCACCTATAAAAGGACATGTTCACCCATTGCAAACCAACACACATTCTTACCAAGAAATCCTCAACTTCTTGCTAAGAAATACTCCTTTCCTTTAGCAATATATTTTCCTTAGAACTTTCAATTTTAGTTTGTATTTTATTTTTGGTTTGAAGTTTTTCTTTCATTTAGTTTGTAATTGAAAAGTGCTTGATCTATAAGCACTTAGTATTTTACTTAGTGTTTTACTTTCAATTTTTGTAAGCTTGTAACCTTTGAATAAGTTTGAAGTTATAATTTGAAGTTTGTTTCTTGCACTTTGATTCATCATATTCAAGTAAGTTTTATCTATTGTCATTAAGTTCTAGTAATTAAAAGTTTCTATATATATATTATATATATCAATTATTTCTATTATAATTTTATTTTGTATAAACCGATGAGTAGCTAATCTTTCTTCCTAGGGAAGGGGATTTCTATTAGGTTATATATTGAGTATTTGATTGATTTAAACTATTTTTAGGACTAATTGGTTTAAATAGAGATTGATCATATCCTATTTTTACTAATGAAACCTTCTTGATTGATTGTTGAGTGAATTGGAAACATATCTTTTCAATCTATCAAATGTTAATCTTGTTATCAACATCTTAAGATTGCGAAAGTGGTTAAGACATCTTTGATTACGAAAGTACGGAGGTGAAAAGTTGATTACTCGATGAACGATCGTTTATCCTAAAAATAGTCAAGTTAGAGAAATGAAAGGACTAATTGGTTTAAATAGAGATTGATCATATCCTATTTCTACTAGTGAAACCTCCTTGATTGATTGTTAAGTGTATTGGAAACACATCTTTTCAATCTATCAAGTGTTAATCTTGTTATCAACATCTTAAAAAGTGACAAACATTAAGACATCTTTGATTACGAAAGTACGGAGGTGAAAAGTTGATTACTCGATAAATATTCATTTTTTCTTTTATATCCATATAAATCAATTCCTATACTTAATTAAATACCTAATTTAATGAACCCGTAATCCCCTAGATTTTATAAATTCCCAACTCATTTTAATTCTATTCATTTTCACTAGTTAAAAATAGCCTAGTATAAAAATAGTTTTCTTAAAACTAGTAGTATTAAAAATAGTCTTAATATAAATAGTCTAGTATAAATAGTCTTAATATAAATAGTCTTAATATAAATAGTCTTAATATAAATAGTCTAGTTAAAAATAGTCTAGTTAAAAATAGTCTTATATAAAATAGTCTTATATAAAATAGTTTGGTTTAAAATATAGTGCATTTAGTTAATTTTTAAAAAACCCAAAAATATCTTTTTTAATATTTTAGTATTTATTTCTCGCAATTTGTAACAAAAAATTATACGAAGCCCTGTTGGACAATCCTCGAGAGAAAAGACCTTGGTAGAACTCACCACAAACTACTTCTACCTCGTATATATTTGCGAGCGACTCAAGAACTCCTATTTTTAGGATAAGTTTTTTGGCCGATCACAGCCAAATCCACCTTATTTCTCAACATAAAGAGTTTTATCTCTTTATGTTTGAAGGGCTTATTGCAGCTCCTCACATTCCACATAATTATCCTCATGTTTCCACCAAGGGGAAAAGGTCCCCGCCCTTTTCAATGATATCACATTCAATGATTTGATCCCCAAGTGCTTTATAATAATTTGTAGTTCTCACCCCTTCTATATTAACAGGATTACCTCTCTTGCTAGCTGTTTTTCTTGGTCTTTGCCATTCCTCTTCTCTAGCATGAGGTGGTGTGGTTGATGTACTAGCTTCCTGAGTGCAAATGACCAGTTGAGGATGTTTATCTGTTATCTTCTCTGGTTCATTTGGAATTTCAGCATTCTTCTTAATCCCTTGCTCATTCTTCTTCTCAACTCCTTTAACTGGCTGTTTTACTTGCCACTGCTTCTTCTGGAGAGCTTCCTGATAGCTCTTAGGTTTAGCAATAAAAGCACAATCATGCCCTGCAGCTTTGCATTGTTTACAATAGGGTGGGATCCAATCATAAACAACCTTCTGTTCAACCTGTTTTCCATCCGCTCCCTCAATCAAGACTTTATGCTGGATAGGTTGTGTAACATCAATTTCCACAAGCATTCTAGCATAGGATATCCTTGTTTGTGAAGATGTGCATTCGTCTGCAAATAAGGGTTTGCCAAGTGTGCTACCAATCCTACTCAACGAGTTTGCTCCCCAACAATGCAGAGGAAGATTGGGCAACTGGATCCATAGAGGAACAATCCTCAGAATTTCCTTTTCAAAGCAGAATTCAGCTTCCCAATTCTTCACAATAACTGGTTTTGATGCAAGAGTGTGAGGTCCAGTAAATAATATTAGGTTCTTCTCCTCCAATGACTGGAATCTCACAACAAAATAGCCCTCAACATGAAAGAAAATCTCCGGTTTGTTCAAAATACCACATTGTTTCATAAGATATGTATTTAAATAAGAGATCAGTGGTGACTCTCCTATCACATACATAATAACCGCAAATTTCCACTTCTCCGCCTCAAAATCCACATCCTTTTTGAGCAAGCAAGCTGTAGGTATGCCATTTTTCAGAGTTGGAGGAACAAATGAGAGCTTCATACCTGCTTTAGCTGGCTGTTTCACCGCTTGTTGTTCATTCTGCTGCTCAGTCATTTGTTGCGCTTCCTTCGAAAGTGAAGGAAACTCCACATCCAGTTTTCTCTGATTATTCGTTGGATTGGATCTCTGCGAATTTTGTTGTGGTTCCTTCTCCTTCGAGCTTCCATCCATCGAAACTTTCTCTATTCCTTTCAACGAGGGTTCCAGATCTACATTAGATTCGTGTAGATCCTGACCTTGTTGAGCTGGATAGGACAAAGATGTTGTTCCAATCATCAGCTCCGTCGCCGGATCCTTCCTTGGCCGGCCTCTTTTGCCCATCCGTACGTCGACTTGCGCAGGTTAACGATTTTCACTAACTTGCGCCGATCAGATCCCATTATTATTATTATTATTATTAATAATAATCTTTATTATTATTGTTATTATTACTAACAGTATTTACTATTATCGTTGTTGTTATTGATTACTATTATTATTTATCATTATTATCAGTATTATTATTATTATTATTATTATTAATAATCTTAATTATTATTATTGTTATTATTACTAACAATATTTACTATTATTATTAATAATATTTATTATTATCGTTGTTGTTGTTGATTACTATTATTATTATTTACCATTATTATCAGTGTTATTATTATAGTTATTATATTTATTGGTATTAATATCATTAATATTATTATAATTTACCCTTATCAAATAGATCTCAACTTATCATTTATATTTTATTATATTATTATTATTATTTTATATTTAATATGTTTATTATTATCATTATTATTATTATTATTATTATTATTATTACCCTTAATAAATATTTGATTCAATTGATTCGATTTAGTTCGATTCGATTCGATTCGGATCCATTCAGATTCGATTCGATTCATTCATTCGATCCGAAAGAACGAGCAAATCGATAACGATATGGATATGTATTTTATTTATACGTTTATAAGAGCATCTTCAATGCACTTCTCTTATTTATGTTACATCACAATCTATTTAAGGCAATGATAGATATAGGTGGGAACGGTGTTTTAGAGCATCCTAGCGCAGGCCCATTTGCTGCCTGGAGAAATGGAAAGTGATTCGGGTTAGCAAGTATAGCATTGCAGAGGAAAGAAAAAAGTGGACGAGCCTGATTTGCTGGCCAAGCCCAAGTCTAACAAAAGTAAATGATGCAGCAGCTTTTTTTTGTTTTCTTGTAAAATATGACTGTTTATTTTATAGCTGTTATTATATATTTTATTATTAGTTTGATTATAGCTGTTATAAAAATATATAGCTATTGTAAAAAAAAATCTATAAATACTAGATATTCCTCATTTGTTTTTTCACACTGCTATTACTCTATAAAATATTATTGGAATTTATTTTTGTTCAAACCAAAAAATGAACCCACTCTCATCCTTCGAACCAAAATTAATAGTAAAGCACGTAGTACAACATACATAAAGCACAAGTGTGTTTGGAGGTGTGGTTCAGGGTGTTGCCCTGTCATTTCTCCTTACTTATACACAACAGGTGACACGCAACAGGTGACGTGCTTGCTACCATCGACACATTTCCATTGAGCTACAAGTTTTCTACACTGTGTAATATTTCTTATGTAGTACTGTTACATCTCCAAATGAGATGCTGTTATGTGAAATTTGTTTAGAAACAATAATGTTAACATTAAACAGAAACGAGATAGAATAGAGTTCTTGACACCAAAACAATCAATCAAATAATTGGGAGTTCTAACTCAAAAGAGCAAAAGTTAGAACATGTCATCCGGGTAAATTTTGTAATGAGGGTTTTGTATGCAGTTAGATATTAAGAATATAGTGAACAAAATAAAATATAAGTTAAAAATACTAAAATTACGAAAATGACATTAATTTAAAAAATTAATCGAACAACACAAAATATTTAAGTCAGTACATGTCGTAAAATCAGATATTATCACCCTAAAATATATGATACTTAGGCTCTGTTCTTTTGGACTGAATGAATCTGAACTGAACTGAACTGACCTGAGCTGAACTGAACTGAATTGAAATATATTAAGGGTAAATAATAATTATAATAATAATAGTAATAAAAATAAAAATAATAAATATAATAAAATGATAATAAAAATAATAATATAATAAAATATAAATGATAAGTTGAGATCTATTTGATAAGGGTAAATTATAATAATATTAATGATATTAATAATAATAACGATAATAATAATAATAACACTGATAATAATGATAAATAATAATAATAGTAATCAACAACAACGATAAAAATAAATATTATTACTAATAATACTAAATATTATTAGTAATAATAATAACAATAATAATAACTAAGATTAACAATAATAATAATAATAACAATGATAATAATGGTAAATAATAATAATAATAATAGTAATCAACAACAACAACAACAACAATAATAGTAAATATTAATAGTAATAATAACAATAATAATTAATATTAATAATAATAATAATAATAATAATAATAATAATAAAAATAATAATAATAATAATAATAATAAGAAGAAGAAGAAGAAGAAGAAGCTGATGAATGGACTGAATTGAATCGAATCGACTCGAATCGAATCAAATATAAGTCCAAAACAACATGGCCTTATTATGATAATACTATGAACTATAAGAATATAACTTTAATGATAATGTAATATTACTATATATCTATATATATAGTAATATATATATATATATATAGCATAATAATGGAAGATGGAGAGAAAAAATGAAGCATACGAACAAGCGTCGAGAATAATTATGTGTAGTACACAAAGCTCTTACAAAGTGGCAAATTTATAGGCCAACATGACACACTACACAACAAATAACATAATCATAATACAAATAAACTTTGTTCACATGAATCGTAACATTCCCCCTTTGAAGTATCTCATATCATGGTGTCTTGTTCAGGAACATCACAAGCTGCGTCGTTAAAAACCTTATTAAGAAAAAATCAGTAGGCGTACAATTGTGTGCTCCCCCTTAACCCAATATGGGTAGTTATTCTTTAAAGATCTCGGAGCTGATGCATCCCAATATTTTGTATATGTTTCTTGAAAATTGTTGTTGGTGTAATATCCGTATTTTTTTACTTTTGGTAATTTTTATTTTTTTGGTGCTTTTCCACTTTTGAAGACTCGCTTGTAATCGTTTCGATATTTTGAAACTATTTTGTTCTGCACTCTTTATCATTCGTGTAATATCCGGAATTTCTACTATTGTGGTTTAATATTATTTTATCCGAGTTATGTTGTACAGCGTGGAATCTGTACAGTATGAATAAAATAAATGAAGGACTGCGACATCTGTATTGGTATAATTGTCGTACTTGGTCGACAATTGCAATTGAGGATATTGTGTATCATATGAGAATATTATTGAATTTAGTATATGTATTCAGTATGTGAGTGTACGTATCCAGTATGTCGAGACAGACGAGAAGAGTTGGAAATGACTAAGTATAGCCTGACTAGCGCGCGCTAATGTTCAAGTATAGCGCACGCTATCGTTCATGGTTAGCGCACGCTAGAGGCAGAATGTAGCGCACGCTAATGCAGTCAGATCGGAAGGAATCTGCGTGTGGACCAGGCCACTTTCGGCGCACGTTCTGATAAGTCAACGGATGTTTGTAATGTAGTACTAGCGCACGCTAAACCCTAAAGGTTAGCGCACGCTAATGGTATATTGGACAAAAAGGAATCTTATCCTCGTCAGCACTTTCGGTGTGTGGACCAGTCTTCGGAGCATACAGACAAACGAGTCAACTGATATTAGCGCACGCTAAACGCAAGGACTTGCGTACGCTAGAGAGTGTAAGTTACGTACGCTAATGCATGGGCGTTACGTACGTAAGCACATATACGAAGCCAGACTGTAGCCTCTGGACTGCGATAGCGCACGCTAACAAAGTCAGTTAACGCACGCTAAACATAAGGTTTAGTGCACGCTAGTAATATACTTTATAAAAAGGGACAAACGGGTGTTATGAAGCATTTCGTCCATTTTTTTCCTTTCACTCGATAGAGAGAGCTCTGGGAGGTACTTGAGGTCCAGAAACACTCCGAGATGATGATCTTTATCAAGATTAAGATAGAGAACATGGATTAAAGCCTTGTTCTTCAAGTTATTCATGGTTCTTGGAATGAAGTTCAAGTGTTCTCCTTCTTGGTTCGTCTAATCCAGGTAATTTTCGTATCCCTTTGATAGTAGTTCGTTTTTAAGGATGATTACATGTGAGGAACATGTTGGATAATCACGTGATGATATTATATGAGGATTAATGAAGTTATGATAAGAGTTTTCGGATGTTAACTAAGATGTCTCCATACTTTAAGAATTGTGTTTCGTTTAACCCGATGAAAGATGGATTTCTAAATTATGTTGATCATGATATGAGGTTGTATTCCAGATTAAGAACGATATGATAGGATGATTATGTATAAGAGGTGTTGGTGTATTCGTATCTAGATCTAAGATATGTGTTTTGATATAATATTCGTATAAGAACAGGAGTATGACTTCGAGTATGGTGATGAGATTGAATTTGGAAAAGTTATTGTTAATCTTGGAGCATGATTTCCTTTTCTTTCGTATTCGTAGTCGTAAAGTATTAGTCGATGCTTGGAATGTATGCCTCTGTATAGCATTAGCGCACTCTAAGCCTACTGGCTAGCGCACGCTAACGGGAGTAACTTAGCGCACGTTATGTTTAGGTATTAACGTGCGCTAAGTCATCAGGCAGGGTAGTATATTCTGTTTCGGTTATGAATTCGTGATCGTTTAAGTTGGTTTGATCAGACTTGTGGTTAACCGAGATATTGTTGAGCCGTTGGGTTTGTGAATTGGTTTTATCGATTGTTGATTGTTGTCGAACTTGTTGTCTATAGATTATTGTAATAGGTTAAGATTATTGATTGGTGATTAGAACCATGCTTTGCGGTCGTGTTCGAGAATGTTCGTGAATTGCATTGATCAGGGCCAAGAAACTTGTAGATGATGGCAATGGAATTGGTGATGGCTTCATCGGTATCGAGGTAAGTTATTACTTGCTCAGTTTATAGTATTTAATGAATGGTTTCCGTTTCATTCGTGTATAATTCGTATAGCGATGTTTATAATCGTAATCACAGGAGATTTGGGATTATAAATCATATTCGAGTTTTGGGAATCTAAATCATAATGTATATGATTTACTTTTGTCATTGGTATACTTGTATATCGAGGATATATTGTGATAAAGACGAAGATATGAATTATATGCAATCCGTGATACTTTGGACCGTCGAGTATTGAGGATAATGGTTCGTGATGGTTTAGACATTGAGATCGTTCTCGAAGGACTCGGGGCAAGTACTCTAATCATTTTTATCATTTGTGTCGATCATGTCGTGATACATTCGTGTATCGTTATTGTCATGCATTTGTGCATTGTTGTTGTCGTGTATTGTGTACTGTTGTTTTGTGCAGTTGTGCATTGTTGTCATATGTCCACCTCGTGTTGGTCCGACGGGATCATCGGGGGATCTATGCTAGCATGCGCTGGATCATCGGATGGGTTTTCCACCTCGGGTTGGTCTGACGGGATCATCAGGGGATCTGAACGCTGGATCATCGGATTACCATGTATTATTGTTGTGCATATGTATATTATGGGTTTGCCATAAGTATACATTGTTGTTATTGATGTGAGCATATTGACGTTGTCATATGAGTATGGATTTGTAGGTCTTGTGTTAGGACCATGTCCGTATGTTGTTGATCCGATCTTGGATTAGACTGACGTGATTTCATCGTGGCATTTCGTATCTTGAGGTATGTTCCATATTTCCTTGATACTTGTCTTTGATGGACAATCGATTATCATATTGGAATTGTCGACGTTATTCGATGGATTGAATTGACCAGAGTTGGTATAATTTCCGTATCGCGAGTTATGATAATGTTTTGAGAACCTTGGGTATTGTTGAGATACCGTACAGATATTTTGGTATTATCTTATTGTGTTGTTAAGGATACGAATCGTGGATTTTCGTAAAGTTACGACAGTAAGATTACATTGGTCGTATTCTTACTTAGTATTTCCATTGATATGTAATTATTGACGTGATGTGATGGTTATTATTGTTGGGTATTATGGCTGACCCCGTCGTGGGCTTTCTTTTTAGGTTCTTGGATTATCAAGCTTGTAGCGGTCGTGGAGAGATGAGCTTCCCGGAGGATACTGGCTATGGCATGTATTTGTGTATTGAGTTTCCTCATCAGTTCTTGTATTCCGCTGCTAGAGTATTTTAATTATTTATCTTTATCCGCTGCGTGAGTATTTTTAAATGACCTATTGGTATCTGGTAACTTAGGTTACTTTGGGAAATCGTTTTCTAAATTTGTTCTGTCGGTACGTGTAAGCGATAGCTTATCGTATTTTTTTTTAAACTGTTGAGTTTGGGCATTTTGGGCCTTGTGGTTTCAAATGAGATTCTACGACGGTCTTGATAAACGAGTTTTATAAAGTCTTCGAATGTTTTTAAAAGATAGTACCGTTGTTGGCCTCTTGGGCGTTTGTAAATGTTTGCGAAAATATCCTTCAGCCTTGTGGGTTCCATCTCGGGGCCCACGGCGCTGTAATATTCCCGGTCGGCTCTGGGGGTGTTACAGAATATGGTATTTGAGCTTAAGTTGTGAAAACCTAGGCAGTCGGGTCGAGTTGGGTCGTACTTTTATCGTGTCATTCGAGTTGTCGGTTGACAAGTGTGTGAGCTCTGAGTTTTTGTTGTTCACTCGGGCTTGTATGTTATGTGATTTACCAGTGTAGTAGTGGGGTTGTTGTAAACTTTTCCAAATGGTGTTAACGTGTTTCTTCGGATAGAGCCGTGTTGTGTTCTCGAGTTGAACTGAGTTTGCAAAATGTGTGTTTTGAAAATATCTGTGTCGAGTATTTTCTTGAGTCAAGACATGTGCCAGTATCACGGGGAATCGTCGACTTCACGATCTGTAAGTATTTGGATTTTTTTTGAATTGCATTGAGATTTATTGCCGTTCTAAGTTGATATGCTTTGAGATTCAGCAGAATATTATGCGTTACAGTATAAGGTGACAGAGTTGGGATAGGATTGATGATCTTGAGAAGTTATGATTTTGGAAATCAATATGTCGGTTAAATTTTGGAAACGGAGTTGTGCATTTGGGAGGAATGTTGGGAATGGTTGAGAAGAACATGTAGTCATGTTAATTCATTTTGAGATATATGAACTGTTTTTGAGCATTTGAAAATGATACTTTTCAAAATGAATGTTTTACGGATGTTTTACCGTAAATGATTTTTGGGCCGAGACTCAATAGATATTTGAAATTGTTTTATAACTCAGGACTTGGGGTCCGAAAAAGAGTTTCCTACTTTTTAAACTTCTTGTAATACGGAACGAGATACGGGCTGAGACCCTAATGTTTCAAAAGGCTTTTCTGTTTTCCTTAAAACTCCCGAGATTTGTAACACTTTATAAATTGTTTATCTACTTTATCACTACCTTTCGGGGTTTTGATTTATTGGTTCAAATGAAACCTCTCGGGAAGTCTTTCGCTGTGTTGATTTGTTTCAATGTTTTGTCATAGCATATTTGAGGTAATCCAGGAATGGGTTAATGGTTGACATTGCGAGTCATAGGTGGAAAATGAGTTTTTGGGTCGGAGTGTATATATTGAGATTTTGGAACTCTATCGTGTGGTTTTCCGATGGAATATCAGTGGATATTGGTGACGAACCGAATTGATATACATGAGTATGGATGTGGTCAATCATTTGCATAGTTTTCATTTTAAAACTTCGAAATAGTGTGGATTCGAAGGAAAACTGTTATCGAATACTTGGCACCAGCGAGCCGATTTAATTTTTCGAAAATTGATTTCGTGGTCTTACGAAAATTTATGTTTTGAGTTTTGAAATTTTTGAATGAACTTTCGAAAAATTGTCTTCTTGACAAGACTATATGATTTCAAACTGGTTTTGAAAATGTGATTGATATGCATACGCATTGAGTGCATAGTGCATATCATGGTAAAGTTTTGAGTAAGACTCACAAACTAGATAACACTCTAATGGTACGATGAAAGAGATTCGAACGTTAGTATGGTAGTTTGGTTATCCAGGGATGATCGGTTGATTTATCGGATAAGAAGAATATGCTGCGTATCGTAGATTCGGGTACAGAATATGATTTTGGAACTTTGGATTTTCTGAAACCGGGACATGTGCTATGTGATTCCATTGGTATGGTAGTAGCGCGACTCTACCATAGTGACTTTTGAATGATTTCTTTGTAAGTGTAGATTTGGGGATGGTAATGCCATGCTGGTTGTTTTGGATATTGAGTGGTCGTTCCCACTCCATGTATGATTGGATATATTCGTAGGGTTGTGATTGGTTGTTCGTATGCCGAGGAGTATGTTCGACAGTCAGGTGTGTTTATTGAGATCCACTGTATGTGATTGGTGTGTCGTTTTGAGAACCTTATTCGTTCGTATATTGGTTTCTGTGGTTCTGTGTTGATCGTGTTGGAGTTTACCGTGTGAAGGTATTCTCGATTTTTGTTGATCGTTCGTTGATAATATTGGAGTTTATCATGATGATGATATTCTCGGCCGTGTTTTGACCTTTGGATTGGTCGTATTAGAGTTTATCATGTCGATGATATTCTCGGTTAATTTATTGGTTGATTATTGCTGGTGATCATCTGAGCGTTCAGATTGTCTATCGATGTTTCGGGATTTGTTGCCATGGTGTTGAGCATTTGTTTCATAGATGTATCGTGTATTATTCGTCTTATCGGAATTGGGACTTGATTATATAATCAGGTAGACGAGATTTGACACGGATAGGTTACTTCATCCGAAGATGATATATTTTGTTGAGACTCATGGAATTGTTATTGTAAACGTATTGAGGCTTTACAGTGAAGTCACTTGCTAGTACCTCAGGAGATCGTCGACTTGGCGCATATATAAGTGTACTGTTTTGGTTATTCGTTAATGATGATCGATCGATGTTGTGATGGTTTCGGAATATTTTGGTTGAACGGTTTGTTGGTTTTTCTATAACGGCTTGCAAGTTTCGAGGACGAAACTTATTTTAAGTGATGTAGTATGTAATATCCAGAATTTCTACTATTGTGGTTTAATATTATTTTATCCGAGTTATGTTGTACAGCGTGGAATCTGTACAGTATGAATAAAATAAATGAAGGACTGCGACATCTGTATTGGTAAAATTGTCGTATTTGGTCGACAATTGCAATTGAGGATATTGTGTATCATATGAGAATATTATTGAAATGAGTATATGTAATCAATATGTGAGTGTACGTATCTAGTATGTCGAGATAGACGAGAAGAGTTGGAAATGGCTAAGTAAACCCTGACTAGCGCGCGCTAATGTTCAAGTATAGCGCATGCTATCGTTCATGGTTAGCGCACGCTAGAGGCAGAATGTAGCGCACGCTAATGCAGTCAGATCGGAAGGAATCTGCATGTGGACCAGGCCACTTTCGGCGCACGTTCTGATAAGTCAACGGATGTTTGTAATGTAGTACTAGCGCACGCTAAACCCTAAAGGTTAGCGCGCGCTAATGGTATATTGGACAAAAAGGAATCTTATCCTCGTCAGTACTTTCGGCGTGTGGACCAGTCTTCGGAGCATACAAACAAACGAGTCAACTGATATTAGCGCACGCTAAACGCAAGGACTTGCGTACGCTAGAGAGTGTAAGTTACGTACGCTAATGCATGGGCGTTACATACGTAAGCACATGTACGAAGCCAGACTGTAGCCTCTGGCCTGCGATAGCGCACGCTAACAAAGTCAGTTAGCGCACGCTAAACATAAGGTTTAGTGCACGCTAGTAATATACTTTATAAAAAGGGACAAACGGGTGTTATGAAGCATTTCGTCCATTTCTTTCCTTTCACTCGATAGAGAGAGCTCTGGGAGGTACTTGAGGTCCAGAAACACTCCGAGATGATGATCTTTATCAAGATTAAGATAGAGAACATGGATTAAAGCTTTGTTCTTCAAGTTATTCATGGTTCTTGGAATGAAGTTCAAGTGTTCTCCTTCTTGGTTCGTCTAATCCAGGTAATTTTCGTATCCCTTTGATAGTAGTTCGTTTTTAAGGATGATTACATGTGAGGAACATGTTGGATAATCATGTGATGATATTATATGAGGATTAATGAAGTTATGATAAGAGTTTTCGGATGTTAACTAAGATGTCTCCATACTTTAAGAATTGTGTTTCGTTTAACCCGATGAAAGATGGATTTCTAAATTATGTTGATCATGATATGAGGTTGTATTCCAGATTAAGAACGATATGATAGGATGATTATGTATAAGAGGTGTTGGTGTATTCGTATCTAGATCTAAGATATGTGTTTTGATATAATATTCGTATAAGAACAGGAGTATGACTTCGAGTATGGTGATGAGATTGAATTTGGAAATGTTATTGTTAATCTTGGAGCATGATTTCCTTTTCTTTCGTATTCGTAGTCGTAAAGTATTAGTCGATGCTTGGAATGTATGCCTCTGTATAGCATAAGCGCACTCTAAGCCTACTGGCTAGCGCACGCTAACGGGAGTAACTTAGCGCACGCTAAGTTAAGGTATTAACGTGCGCTAAGTCATCAGGCAGGGTAGCATATTCTGTTTCGGTTATGAATTCGTGATCGTTTAAGTTGGTTTGATCAGACTTGTGGTTAACCGAGATATTGTTTAGCCGTTGGGTTTGTGAATTGGTTTTATCGATTGTTGATTGTTGTCGAACTTGTTGTCTATCGATTATTGTAATAGGTTGAGATTATTGATTGGTGATTAGAACCATGCTTTGCGGTTGTGTTCGAGAATGTTCGTGAATTGCATTGATCAGGGCCAAGGGACTTGTAGATGACGGCAATGGAATTGGTAATGGCTTCATCGGTATCGAGGTAAGTTATTACTTGCTCAGTTTATAGTATTTAATGAATGGTTTCCGTTTCATTCGTGTATAATTCATATAACAATGTTTATAATCGTAATCACAGGAGATTTGGGATTATAAATCGTATTCGAGTTTTGGGAATCTAAATCATAATGTATATGATTTACTTTTGTTATTGGTATACTTGTATATCGAGGATATATTGTGATAAAGACGAAGATATGAATTATCTGCAATCCGTGATACTTTGGACCGTCGAGTATTGAGGATAATGGTTCATGATGGTTTAGACATTGAGATCGTTCTCGAAGGACTCGGGGCAAGTACTCTAATCATTTTTATCATTTGTGTCGATCATGTCGTGATACATTCGTGTATCGTTGTTGTCATGCATTTGTGCATTTTTGTTGTCGTGTATTGTGTACTGTTGTTTTGTGCAGTTGTGCATTGTTGTCATATGTCCACCTCGTGTTGGTCCAATGGGATCATCGGGGGATCTATGCTAGCGTGCGCTGGATCATCGGATGGGTTTTCCACCTCGGGTTGGTCTGACGGGATCATCGGGGGATCTAGGCAGTGAATGCTGGATCATCGGATTGCCATGTATTGTTGTTGTGCATATATGTATTATGGGTTTGCCATAAGTATACATTGTTGTTATTGATGTGAGCATATTGACGTTGTCATATTAGTATGCATTTGTAGGTCTTGTGTTAGGACCGTGTCCGTATGTTGTTGATCTGATCTTGGATTAGACTGACGTGATTTCATCGTGGCATTTCGTATCTTGAGGTATGTTCCATATTTCCTTGATACTTGTCTTTGATGGACAATCGATTATCGTATTGGAATTGTCGACGTTATCCGGTGGATTGAATTGGCCAGATTGGTATAATTTCCGTATCGCGAGTTATGATAATGTTTTGAGAACCTTGGGTATTGTTGAGATACCGTACAGATATTTCGGTATTATCTTATTGTGTTGTTAAGGATACGAATTGTGGATTTTCATAAAGTTACGACAGTAAGATTACATTGGTCGTATTCTTACTTAGTATTTCCATTGATATGTAATTATTGACGTGATGTGATGGTTATCATTGTTGGATATTATGGTTGACCCCGTCGTGGGCTTTGTTTTTAGGTTCTTGGATTATCAAGCTTGTAGCGGTCGTGGAGAGATGAGCTTCCCGGAGGATACTGGCTAGGACTTGTATTTGTGTATTGAGTTTCCTGATCAGTTCTTGTATTCCGCTGCTAGAGTATTTTAATTATTTATCTTTATCCGCTGCGTGAGTATTTTTAAATGACCCATTGGTATCTGGCAACTTAGGTTACTTTGGGAAATAATTTTCTAAATTTGTTCTGTCGGTACGTGTAAGCGATAGCTTATCGTATTTTTTTTAAACTGTTGAGTTTTGGCATTTTGGGCCTTGTGGTTTCAAATGAGATTCTACGACGGTCTTGATAAACGAGTTTTATAAAGTCTTCGAATGTTTTTAAAAGATAGTACCGTTGTTGGCCTCTTGGGCGTTTGTAAATGTTTGCGAAAATATCCTTCATCCTTGTGGATTCCATCTCAGGGCCCACGACGCTGTAATATTCCCGGTCGGCTCTGGGGGTGTTACAATTCGGATGAGTTTTGAAGTTGTTTTTAACAAATCCGTATAATGTTGTGACTTTATCGTATTTTGAGTTGATTCTTGTGAATCTTGTCCGAAACTATGGTTTCATTGTTCCTATAAGTTCACTAATTCTATTTAGTTGGAATGTGAGTTTTGGTATTGTTGTTCGATGTTGAATCGTGATTTTCTGAGGTTTTGGGCCGTTTTGTAATTTCTCAAAGTTTTGGGTATTTGTGTTCGTAATTGTTTTTCCATAACTTCGAGTGGTTGGAATCGTGTGGTTGAATAGCGCTTAGACTCGTCGTTGGAAATTCTTCGTAAGCGCTTCGCCATATTTCTGGAAGCATCGCATGTTGAAGCCGTTCTAGACTGATTGGACATTTCCTCAAAAGTGTTGTCCATCGGTTTCAACTTTGAAAAATTACCACCAATTCTTGGAACACCAAAAATTCTGAAACTTTACAGTATGATAGAGCATCAAGTTAGCTTGTTAACGGTAAACGGCGAGTCGATCCGAGTTCGTATGAGAAAGTTATGTTCATATTAGTGAAGACTATAAAAATGACACGGTCGTGGCCTAATTCAACTCGGTTGCGTCACCTGAAATAACATAAATACCCTTGGGGATCAGTATTTTCCACCCCAGACCTTCTCCCTTCGGCTCCCAGCGTCCCAAACCCCAATTTTCACCCCCAAAACTCAGATTTTGTTTTGTCTAATCAAGTGTAAATCTAGAAGGGCTCTAAACGAAGATTAATCATCAGCCAATCCATCCATTCCTTTCAAATCAAGGTAAATTTTCCTAGAACCCAAATTTTGAGGGTTTTCGTAGATTTATCCATTTAATCCATTTTGAAGCTTGAAATCCTCGAGATTATGAAATATATATTCTGTACCGTGTTTCCTCTTATGAATTTACGAATATTTTCGTGTATTACTCGGATTTGAGAGGGTTTGGATTTCCAACCTCTAGGTGAATATCCTTGAAATATTATGAATCGTAGGCAGGGTTTCGGGAGTTCCTTCTTGTGAATTGAGTATTGATTTTTGATTAACGTATTCCTTGCGAATCATTTAGGTCCGAAATTTCGTTCTTAAACCAACCGAGCTTGAATACCATTTTTCCTTCGATTCAAATATGTCTCAAAGACAAGTATATATTTATGATTATATGTTCTTGACTTTGAAAGTGAAGTATATGTGTTGAGTATATGTTCACTCCGTGATGGGCCGACGGGTCCTCTGAAGGGTCGTTGCTTCTGGTGCGATCCATGAACATCTCTGGATTAACCACTCCAGGACGGGCCGACGGGTATGTTGGAATATAAAACGCAGCAGAAGCTAATTGGTGAAAATATTTTATAAATGGTTTTATAAACTAACCAACATAAAAATCGGATCCATTTAGGCTTATCAATTAATTAACTAAACAGATTAATAAACAATTAAATACACATATTTACGCATGGGAGTCGGTAATTTATACCTTTGAAGCGAAGTGGCAGAAGATCCCGTTTGGTCAATTTATCTCCTCTTTGTACTCCTCTCCGATCTTCTTGCATTTCTACCTCAAAATCTTCTAGAGTATATCCCACCTATGTCCGGATGTCGTGTGGGCAACAATCTACCAGACTAAACTTGGACTGCAATGGGGTCGGCCGAATTTTCTTCTCAAGAAACTCACGATTTTTGTTCTCTCTATTTTTCTTGAATATTTTGGTATTTTTAGAAAAATATTGTGTTAACTAAATTATGGAATCCAAGATACAAGCCAAGATCCACAATTAAACACATACACAAAAAATCGATTTTTCTTGGACAATGAAGGTATGAAAATCGGCCAACACTCATATCTTATCTATAGGTGTTTTGGGCTACTCTGGGGACCTTAAGGAGGATATGGTAAGGACTCCCAATAGATTGTTTGTCATTGTAGTTGTTGATTGACATACAATTTGTGTGAACTTGTGTACTGATTTTGATAATTGTTGTGATGATTAGGCATGTCCAAGGGTCAAGGGTCGACCCGGACCCGGCGGGTTACGACCCGGTGGGAACCCGTCCCGACCCGGACCCGCCGGGTCACGGGTCTTGCGGGTTTAGGGTTAGGGTCGACCTAATTCCCACCCGCTGACCCGACGGGTCATGACCCGCCACTGACCCGCCGGGTCGACCTGCCGGGTCGACCAATTTTTAAAAAAAAAAAACTGCTGACAGACAGTCTGACCCCATCCCCCACCCACCACAGCTGCACAGCAGATTGAGATAGGCATGTCCAAGATTGAGATTCTTTGGACTTTGGACTTGGAGCCGTTGCTGTAGGCGGGTCCAATTTAAAAAAAAAAAATTTACTGGCCGGCCCCACCACCACCTTTCTTGTGCGCTTTCATGCTGCAGGCTGCTGTAATAGAGCCGTTGCTTGTCAGGGCAATGGTCATCTGCACTGCACTGTGCAGTGCAGATTTTTTCTTCTTTTTTTTTATAAGAAATACCCATTTTTTCCTACAAATACCCAAAATCCAAATCATTCATCTCACACCAATTCATACAATCAATTACTTATAGTCTTATACTCTATCATAATCTCAAGTTCACAATTTTTAATTCTCAAGTTTACAAATTCAAATTATTCTCATAATGTCAAACCGAAGACGTAACTCTGTGAGCGGTTCTTCAAGCATGTCCGGACTAAGGGACGAGGAGGAGTTCGATATGGAATCACCTCCTTTCTTGAACACCCAAGAATCCGAGACTCAAGTGCCTGGCTCCGAGGAGACGGACATCATCGAAAAAGCTCAACTTAGAGCGGCGGTATTTCTATTCTGGTTTACTAAAAGTGATCCCGATATTAATCAAGTGTCTATGGTTAAATGTAGATTTTGTAGCTCAAAGTACAAGCACAAAAAAGGCGAAGGATACAGGAATTACTACCGACATATTAGGACGAAGCATCCTGAAAAATACGGATTGGCACGAGGACAAACGCAACTATCCGGGTACGCATCAACCTCTAACCAATCTCCTTCTTTATTTTCATATGATCATTCTTCATCTATGGGATGCATTTTCGGAAATGATAGCCATTGATTCATTGTCTTTTAGCTTTGCACAAAATGTTGGTTTTAATGATTGGGTGACAAATCATGTTCAACCCGCAAATAAACAAATTTCTCGACAAACCGCAAAAGAAAAAGATGCATAGATATAAATCACGTAAAGAAAATTTGATTAAATATTTTATGGAAAATAGTGATTTACAAGTTTCAATTTGTAGTGATATTTGGACTGATTCATTTCAAAAAAATTCCTACATGGGCATTACATGTCATTATATTGATAAGTTTTGGGTGTTAAACAAAAGAGTTTTGGCATTACGAGTTTTTAGCGACCCACACACCGCGCAAAATATAGCTCGTTTAATTGCAAATATTTTAGAAGAATATAGATTAGTTTCACGAGTTTTTTCAATCGGATTTGACAATGCATCCGCTAACACGGCTTCGATTCAAGAACTAATCACTTATTGTACGCCGTCTATTGGAGGTAAATTTTTTCACATTAGGTGTGCGGCTCACATTTTAAACTTATGTGTTCAAGAATGTTTAGCTTATGTTGGAGAATTAGTAAAACCTATCTGAGGCATTCTTAATGAACTTTGGACTAAAAAAAGTGTTTGTCGTAAATGGTACCAATATTGTAAACAACATAATGTATATCCAAAAAAAATTCCAAAAGATGTTTGCACAAGATGGAACTCTACATACAAAATGATTTCCGAATCATATGATTATAAAGAACTTTTAAGTGGTTTTGCCGCACAACACATTAATGGTAATTTTGTTTTCGGGGAAGCTTGGGTTTTAGCAGGAGATGTAATGGATGTTTTTAAACATTTCTACAAGGCTACTACAATTTTTAGTTATGTTTACAAACCAACTTCGAACTTATTTTGTTACGTAGCAATTAATATTGCATTTGCACTTAAAGACGGTCTTAACGTACCTTCCATTAAAGTTGCCATAAGTGATATGAGAATTAAATGGCTAAGTTATTTCAAAATTATTCCGGATGTTTACCTTATTGCATTTGTTTTGGACCCTCGACGTAAAATGGAAGGTTTGAAACAATTTTTGGAAAATTATTATTCGTTTCTACAAATACAAAATGATCCCGCATGTATTGTTTCTACTATACTTACTAACGTTAGGAATTTACTTGAACAATTGTATGCTCATTATCATATTTCCGATCAAGCTCAATCATCTCAACAACCACCTCCCATTTCTTCTTCATCATCTACTAGTAGACGTTTGACATCAATTGCTAGAGATTTATTTGCCCCAAAGAGGGCAAAAACCACGTCGAGTTCCAATTCGGAGATCGACGATTATCTAACCATTACCTTTGAGTTTGGACATGAAGAAGAGTTAGAAGACTTTGACATCTTGGAATGGTGGAGCCGACCGGAGAGATCAAGGTTTCCTACTCTAAGCAAGATTGCGGCACAAATTCTCGCCGTTCCCGCCTCAACGGTAGCCGTAGAGCAAACCTTTAGCCAGAGTGGAAAGGTTCTCGATCCCACGAGGCCAAACTTGTTGCCCGAGACGTTGGAAGCTCAAGTGCTACTAAGTGATTGGCGGAGAGCGGAAATGAAGACACAAAAAAACAACGAATCAACCGACGATGATGAAGATGAAAAACCACTCACTCCATCGGAGGGATCCGCGGGAAGCACGTAACCACCAAGGTAAGGGCAACGGGGATACAAAGAAAGGTAAGAGAACTACGTGGGGCTTTGATTCCTCTTCCCCGAGAGGATACGTAGGCAATCGGGAAACTGATTCAAGTCCATTCCTACTTAAACTTTACTCCCCCTTTTTTTTTTAAAAAAAACAACCATATTATCCTCATTAAAAACTATATAACAAATTAACAATTGTATTTCAAAAAATAATTTTTATATTACAAAAAAAAAAAATCTGACTGAGACCCGTTGACCCGGCGGGTTGACCCGCTGACCCGCCGGGTTGTCCATTTTTCTGGGTTAGGGTTCGGGTCCTCCTTATTGGACCCGGTGACCCGGCGGGTCAGACCCGGTGACCCGGCGAGTCCGACCCGTGGACATACCTAGTGATGATTGACCGTATGTTTGATGTGTGAAACAACGTGAATATTTGTTTGTGAGATACGTCGTATCCAGAGCCTCTGAGGGCAGGGCTGTTAGGAATATGCCCTCGAATGCCACTCAGAGGATGAGAGAGTGAGAGCAATTGTATTCTAATTATGAATATTATATTTAATAAGGCAATTATTATTTCTATATTATTGTATATCACTGGCATTGTGATTTGGTATATAGAATAATAGTCCTTGCATTTGAGAGTGAACATTCTACTCCTTATGGAGATAAGGAGATAGGCACTAGAAGTGTTTAGAGCTCGAATGCTTAACTAGTTCGCAAGTCGATAAAACTTAACAGGACATTAAGTTTTAATAAGACTTGTATAACTGATGCTAGGACGTGTGCACGTCTTGGTAGCATAGTTATAAGTATATTGGTGGGACCAGTATACTCGAACACGACTCATACTCGATTCAGTCACACGGTATTCACTCTCGGAGAGTCGATGACGAATCGAAAGGTTGTGATAGTATACGTGGACCTTTGACTTCAGGGTTCAATAGAAGATGTGCCTGTGACGTTTAGTTTGTCATTAGAGTAGTTAGACTCATTTTCTTAATTGCTGAGTCAACCTCGAAGTGCGGACTATACGAGCAGGTAGCAGTCTTTGCTGTACGCCAAGAAAGGATTCTATCTCCTGTTAGTGAGCAGGCGAATGTCCTATACGGTTAATGGCAAATAAGATCATAAGTCTTTGGCCAAAGCATTCTGACATAGTCGTATTAGATACACTTGATTTGTATTAACACATGTATAGAGTTTAGTCAACACTAGGGTTTGACTTTACCGTGACCCGAAGACTTGACCGGGACATCTGATGAAGGGTCTATACGTATATAGTATTCACGACATAATGGTTCTGGAATGATTCGTTCATTCGTTCTCAGTCGGGATTTACAGTGCGGCCCGCTAGGCTGGCTAAGTGCTGCCCGCACTCATTGGTTCCTCCCAATGCCGGTTGAGACGAACCTACGGAGTCACGCAATAGGATCATTGATGGATAAATGTGAATTAATAATCTCTCTTATAATATTAGATATTAGATATCTAATTTTGATTTATCGGATAAATCAAATAGCGGTCTTATGAATTGTAAGTATGTTACTGGGTGATTACTTTAATTCATAAATTATATTTCTTAGAGAAATATATATTTGTGTTTGATATAATTAATTAATTGGATTAATTAATTAGTCCAAACACATTGGAAATAAAACGGATTCGTTTGACGAATATCCGGTACACGAGGGATTCGTTTTGACAAACATCCAGTACACGAGCCGAGTAAATTCGACCCGTCTTCTTGGAAATTTCCCTTAAGGCCGCCCCCCTCCCTCTCTTGTCTCTTTTATACTTATTTTATGTCACTAGGTGACATATGTGAGGTGTATTTGATACCCTCAATCATGTGTTAAAGGTAGACTTTCATTTTTTTTATAAATAAAAGTCTTTAAAAAGGAGAGATGACAACTTCTTCTTTGATGAACTCAAAATCACGAATTTGAGAGAGAGAGTAAGGTTGAAAACTTCATCTTGATCTTAGAGACAAGATATAAGAAGAATACATTGAGAGAGAAAATTCCTACAAGCTTCCCTAGCCGCATTCTTGAAGAAAGGAAGCTTGTCGATTTTTCCATCAAGTTTCGGCGTGTGAAGTAGAGGCATCTTGATTTAGGTGCTTGGAACGAAGGGCTCTTCATCATAATCATCATCATACGAAGGTTTTTCAGAGACATCATAGGTATGGGACTTTGATTCCTTGATCTTCGTATTTTTCTTTTCGTATATACATTACTTGATCGATCCTCTTAGAGATTCCGTTATTCTTCCGCTGCGTTTATTTTCTGTAATCCCAACAGTGGTATCGGAGTGATGTCAAATATATCGTATATACGATCATCTTTGCATTTGGAATGTTATTTGATGATGTTTATGATTTAGAATCATAATAGATATAATCGAAGAAATTTAATCGTTCATAGTAAGTCAAGTTTCGACTATTTTATGTGAATTATAAATCTGAAAAATTTGATTTTTGTTGATTTATAAGTTCTTCATGAAGTTAAGAAACTTTTTCGTTTTGGAAGCGAGTCGAAAAAATGAGTAAAACGGGGGTTAAACACGAATACCGCACGAAGACGGCATTTCACGGCAGCAGCTCTTCGGATCACGGCTGGCCGAGAGTGACTCGGTAGGCTATCAGAGCTGCTCGGCCACCGCCGGGCGATGGCGAGAGTGACCCGTCCGCGATTCTCGGGTTTTCGGCCCGATTTTGAATCGGGCCGTAATGGGCCTCGACATCAATTTTCCGGACTCCATTTTTGTGTTTATATTTCGTTGTAATAATTTTCGAAATTTAAATTGGATTTAATTGGATTTAATAAAATATTTGGAATATCTTTTTATTAAGGAAAATTATTAGACGAGAATATTGTTTTGGCCGGATTACTTTGAACGGATTAAAATGACGATTATAAATATTAATTAGATTAATATTGTAGAAATTAAATAGATTAATTTTATATTAATTGGATTAATATATTAATTGATTATTTAATTTCATTTACCGTTACATGTTGTATGGAATGCCTTATGTGATGGTGATATAGCTCGTGGACTTAGTTGTTGATTTGTTCAATTCGATATGGTTGTAAAGGCCATTTTGAGCCTATTTATTTTTACTAGAAAATATGTATTATAGGACGTATTGTTCAATGATGTAATTATTCATATGGCTATGACGAAGACCGAAGACGACCGACTAGAAGACGAAGAATCAATACTGTTTTTTTTCCTTTCTTTATTTGGCTTGGCCCAATACTTAGGAAAAAGTCCATGAGCTATATGTTGGTAGTAACTAGGTTGCTATTTATTGTTTTTCATTTTGAATGATTGACAAACCACAAACCGTGCTTATAAACGGATTAATGTGCAAAGTGTAACATATAATCGCGTTAATACTCCCACTTACAAACACTAAGTTATAAAGGTTACGAGGTTTCCTACCATCCGTCAAACTCATGGAAAATTGAAATCTAAACCGGAATATTATTCTTCCGAGTATGTCGGGGTAATATTTTTGGGGAAAGTTGATAAATTCCTAGAGTGCATTAGATGCCTTTGGTTGTGACAAATCAAACCCCTATAAACCGTATGGGTTGCCGGGTAAGATTCAATTATCAGACTAATAGGAGTTGACGGTTTAAACTTAGATAGTTCAGCGAGCCATAGAAATCGAATGGGTTGAGGGCAAGTGAACTAGGGGTAAAAGAAGATCGAATCATCCATTAGATGGGTTGGTATTAGACACTACTTTATAAAGAATAATAGAATATAAACCGTATGGGTTGCCCTCTATTAAACTTTGTAAAGAAATCGATCACCACTATGAAGTCACCCAAGACTTCCGGATTTAACATGGGAGTGTGTAAATGCCGATAAAATAGTGGGAGCCGAGTTATGAATAAAGAAAGTCCTTAAATTCTTTACTCGGATCATAATTAAACAATCACTAACGAATCTCATATTATTCTCTGCAGTTAACAAAACTCTCAATATGACAATGAACCCACTCGCTATACTACTTGAAAAGAACGTCCTGACTGGTCCGAACTATGTGGGTGGCCGGAACTTGAGGATTGTCCTAACTATGGAAATCTTTGGGATACATCTTGGAGGCGGACATCCCAGCGGCTCCTGCAAGAACCCGAGCCAATCAGGAAGATGTCGATGCCCATGAGAAATGGGTAAAAGACGACATAAGAGTGCGAGGGTACATGTTAGGCTCAATGACCAATGAGCTTCAACGTGCCCATGAAAAGATGACGTCTTCACGAGCCATCTTAGCGCACCTGGCTGAGCTCTATGGAGAGCATAGCCGAACTGCTAGATATGAGATATCAAAGCAATTTTTCGGCGCCAGGATGAAGGAAGGAGAGAGGGTTGGGGACCATGTCCTCAAGATTATCTCGATGATTGAGAGATTGGAAGCTCTTGATTTTCAGATGCATGCATCTCTCCAAACTGACCTTATCCTGCAGTCACTTCCTGACTCCTTTTCACAATTTGTCATGAACTTCAATTGCAATGAGATTGCATGTAACTTAGCTGGGCTAATGAACAAACTGACGACTGCCCATTCTCAGATGAAGACAAAGGGAAAGGAAGCTGCACTTGTGATTTCTTCTGGGACTTGGAAGTCCAAGAATAAGAAGAAAAAGAACAAGAAGCAGTTAGGTCCAATAGCCAGGATCGACAAGGGAAAGGGCAAGGTCCCAATGGTTCAAAAGAGCAAGGGGGACAAGAAAACGGATGTATGCCTCAACTGCGGTGAGCTAGGCCACTGGAAGAGGTACTGTCCAAAGCTTGACCGTAATGCGCCTTCAGGTACGGAACTACTAGTTTTAGAAACAAATTGTTCCGTAACTGTATATTCTACTTCTTGGATACTTGATTCCGGTGCGAGTTCTCACATTTGTACAATGAATCAGGATCTGGAACGAAGTAGGAAGCTGGATTCAGGGGAGGTGATGGTCACCGTCGGAAGTGGGCATAGTGTCGAGGCTTCTGATATCGGATCCCTTATGTTGGATTTAGAATCTGGTTTTATTCTTACTTTAGATGATGTACTTGTTTTTCCCAAGGGGCACAAGAATATTGTATCAATTCCGGTCATGGACCGAAAGGGATTTCACTTCTTTATTGGAGATGGGTCCTGTCGTATTTATTTCAGAAATAAATTGGTTGGTACTGCTACATTATTAAATGGTTTATACCAAATTTAAAGAAAAAAACAACTGTGAACACTATAACTAGGAAGCGTGGTAGGGATGAAACGAACCAAGCACTTAAGTGGCATCTTAGACTTGGTCATATCGGTCAGACCAAGGTTCATAAAATGGAGAAAGATGGGCTTACAGGTCCATTGGGATCAGATCCCTATCCAACTTGTGAATCTTGCCTTCAAGGCAAAATGACTAAGTTACCCTTCGCAGTGACTTTTGAAAGAGCTGCTGAAAAACTTGGATTGATCCATACCGACGTCTGTGGCCCTTTTGAAGTGGCACGAGACGGCTTTCAGTATTTCATTACATTCACTGATGACCATATCAGGTATGGATTCGTGTACTTAATGAAACATAAGTCTGAAGCTTTTGATAAATTCAAGGAATTTAAAGCCCTAGTTGAAAATCAAACAGGTAACCGTGTTAAGACTCTTCGGTCAGACCTGGGTGGTGAGTACATGAGTACCGAATTTGATGAGTTCTTAAAAGAACTAGGAATAGTGTCACAATTCACTCCTCCAGCTACTCCACAATTAAACGGTGTATCAAAAAGAAGGAACCGAACCTTGTTGGACATGGTTCGCTCCATGCTTAACTATACTGATCTACCGATTTATCTGTGGGGTTACGCGCTCCTTACTGCTGTGCATATCTTGAACAGATGTCTTTCCAAATCCGTTCCTAAGACTCCCCATGAGATGTGGAGAGGTAGGAAACCAAGTCTTAATCACATTAGGATTTGGGGATGCCCTGCTTATGTCAAGAAGACTAAAGTAGAGAAATTGGAAACTAGGTCTGTGAAAGGTCGTTTCATAGGATATCCAAGGGATTCCATGGGATATCTATTCTACATGCACGAAGATCATAGGATCATCGTTGCTATACAAGCACACTTCCTGGAAGATCAGTTTATTCAGGAAGGAGGGCGAGTAGAAATATTTCTTTGGAAGAAATAAAAGAAACACCAAACGAGACACCTATGCAAGATATTAGAACCCAACCTTCTGAAATACAAACACAACCTCGCAAGTCTAGTAGAATTTCTCAAATACCTGAGAGGTATGGCTATCTGCATCAAGAGAAACTGGGTGTCCATGAGATGACAGAAAGTAGTCAAGAGAATGATCCTTCTACATACGACCAAGCGATGGTAGACGTTGACTCCACCAAGTGGCAAGAAGCTATGGAAGCTGAGATAGACTCAATGCATGCTAATCAGGTCTGGACTTTAGTAGATCGTCCAAAAGGCATAGTGCCTATTGGAAACAAATGGATCTATAAGAGAAAGACTAATGGAGATGGCAAGGTTGATACCTATAAGGCCAGGCTTATGGCAAAGGCTTATTCCCAAAGAGAAGGAATCGATTACTTTGAGACCTTCTCGCCTGTAGCTATGATTAAGTCTATTCGCATGATGCTTGCTATAGCAGCCCACTTAGATTATGAAATATGGCAAATGGATGTGAAAACGGCATTCCTAAATGGATTCCTCGAGGAGGAGATTTACATGGAACATCCTAAGGGATTCATATCTCAAACCAATATTCATAAAGTATGCAAACTTCAGCGTGCCATTTATGGACTGAAGCAAGCTTCACGGAGTTGGAATCTTCGTTTTAACGAGAGAGTCAAAGAGTTTGATTTTGTCCAAAACGAAGAAGAGCCCTGTATTTACAAGAAGGTTAGTGGGAGCAAAATTGCGTTCTTAATACTATATGTAGATGACATTCTACTTATAGGAAACGACGTAGGAATGCTCAGTTCTGTGAAAGCTTGGCTTTCTAAAGAGTTCTCAATGAAAGACTTGGGAGAAGCTACCTATATTCTGGGTATTCGTCTCTACCGGGATAGAGCGAAAAGAATGTTAGGTCTTTCCCAAGCCCTCTACATAGAAAAGATCCTGAAGCGATGTAGGATGGAAGATTCTAAAAGAGGGTTTCTACCTATGCAACATGGTGCAAAACTTTCCTTACAGATGTGTCCTCAAAGTGAGGAAGATAGAAAGGAAATGAGCAAGGTACCTTATGCTTCGGCAGTAGGTAGCCTTATGTATGCAATGATTTGCACTAGACCGGACATTGCCTATCTTTGTGAGCGTAGTAAGTCGGTTTGATCAAATACAAAGGTGAACATTGGACTTGTAAAGAACATTCTTAAGTACCTAAGGATGACTAAATAATTGGTTCTTACATACGGCGGTGGAGAACTAAGAGTGATGGGTTATACAGACTCATTTTTCGGGGACATGGATGCTCGGATGTCCACATCGGGGTATATCTTTACTCGAATGGTGGGCGATTTCTTGGAGAAGTGCCAAGCAAAGTTCGACTGCTATCTCTACATGTCAAGCCGAATATCAGGCAGCCACGGAGGCTGCTAAATAAGCTTTTTGGATAAAGAAGTTCACTGAGGAACTTCAAGTGGTTCCTAACGCAGAAAAGCCCGTGACACTGTTTTGTGACAACGACGGAGCTGTTGCACAGGCTAAGGAGCCTAGGGCTCACCACAACACCAAACATATTGCGAGAAAATATCATTTTGTTAGAGAAATGGTTCGAGATGGAAATGTTACACTGCAGAGAGTAGACACAGCAAATAACGTTGCTGATCCGCTTACCAAGCCACTATCTCAGAAGGTCTTAGAGAGACATCTGGAGAGTATAGGTATTAGATACCATAATTTGTGGCATTGAGTGCAAGTGGGAGATTGTTAGGAATATGCCCTCGAATGCCACTCAGAGGATGAGAGAGTGGGAGCAATTGTATTGTAATTATGAATATTATATTTAATAAGGCAATTATTATTTCTATATTATTGTATATCACTGGCATTGTGATTTGGTATATAGAATAATAGTCCTTGCATTTGAGAGTGAACATTCTACTCCTTATGGAGATAAGGAGATAGGCACTAGAAGTGTTTAGAGCTCGAATGCTTAACTAGTTCGCAAGTCGATAAAACTTAACAGGACATTAAGTTTTAATAAGACTTGTATAACTGATGCTAGGACGTGTGCACGTCTTGATAGCATAGTTATAAGTATATTGGTGGGACCAGTATACTCGAACACGACTCGTACTCAATTCAGTCACACGGTATTCACTCTCGGAGAGTCGATGACGAATCGAAGGTTGTGATAGTATACGTGGACCTTTGACTTCAGGGTTCAGTAGAAGATGTGCCTGTGACGTTTAGTTTGTCATTAGAGTAGTTAGACTCATTTTCTTAATTGCTGAGTCGACCTCGAAGTGCGGACTATACGGGCAGGTATCAGTCTTTGCTGTACGCCAAGAAAGGATTCTATCTCATGTTAGTGAGCAGACGAATGTCCTATACGGTTAATGGCAAATAAGATCATAAGTCTTTGGCCAAAGCATTCTGATATAGTCGTATTAGATACACTATTAATCAGTCGGTCTTGATTTGTATTAACACATGTATAGAGTTTAGTCAACACTAGAGTTTGACTTTACCGTGACTCGAAGACTTGACCGGGACATCTGATGAAGGGTCTATACGTATATAGTATTCACGACATAATGGTTCTGTAATGATTCGTTCATTCGTTCTCAGTCGGGATTTACAGTGCGGCCCGCCAGTCTAAGTCCGCCCGCACTCATTGGTTCCTCCCAATACCGGCTGAGACGAACCTACGGAGTCGCGCAATAGGATCATTGATGGATAAATGTGAATTAATAATCTCTCTTATAATATTAGATATTAGATATCTAATTTTGATTTATCGGATAAATCAAATAGCGGTCTTATGAATTGTAAGTATGTTACTGGGTGATTACTTTAATTCATAAATTATATTTCTTAGAGAAATATATATTTGTGTTTGATATAATTAATTAATTGGATTAATTAATTAGTCCAAACACATTGGAAATAAAACGGATTCGTTTGACGAACATCCGGTACACGAGGGATTCGTTTTGACAAACATCCAGTACACGAGCCGAGTAAATTCGACCCGTCTTCTTGGAAATTTCCCTTAAGGCCTCCCCCCTCCCTCTCTTGTCTCTTTTATACTTATTTTATGTCACTAGGTGACATATGTGAGGTGTATTTGATACCCTCAATCATGTGTTAAAGGTAGACTTTCATTTTTTTTATAAATAAAAGTCTTTAAAAAGGAGAGATGACAACTTCTTCTTTGATGAACTCAAAATCACGAATTTGAGAGAGAGAGTAAGGTTGAAAACTTCATCTTGATCTTAGAGACAAGATATAAGAAGAATACATTGAGAGAGAAAATTCCTACAAGCTTCCCTAGCCGCATTCTTGAAGAAAGGAAGCTTGTCGATTTTTCCATCAAGTTCCGGCGTGTGAAATAGAGGCATCTTGCTTTAGGTGCTTGGAACGAAGGGCTCTTCATCATCATCATCATCATCATACGAAGGTTTTTCAGAGACATCATAGGTATGGGACTTTGATTCCTTGATCTTCGTATTTTTCTTTTCGTATATACATTACTTGATCGATCCTCTTAGGGATTCCATTATTCTTCCGCTGCGTTTATTTTCTGTGGAATCCCAACAAGGGCGTGTACTCTGGCCTGTGTACGCTGCAATGAGCGGCACTTATGGGTGGTGAACGCCGGTGTTGCCTAATGCGTGTGCAAGGGGCGGCTCTTGAGGAGTGAACGCCGATGTGGTGACATGTTCAAGGGGCGGCAACATAGTGTAGTGAACGCCGATGCACAGGTGTGTCAGGGGAGGCGCCTGGCAGGCTTATTGGTTGCGGATATTCGAGTGACAGCTAAGACCCTGATACCGAACAAATATGTACTTTAAAAGTCCTTTTCAACTCGTCTTTTTAAATGTTGGTATCGATAAAGGCTGGGATTTGTGCTTTTGAAAATCCTTTTTAACTCGTTTTTAAATGTTGGTATCACGATAATTAACCAAGGATTTCTGACGAGATTTCCGAGGGTTAATTAGACATGAGGGTCTTGAGCATGATTTATCGCAAAGCCTGCATTGATGCAGGTACCCGAACCCCTTTTCCCTGAGAGGTTTTGAAATGATTGTGCTGCGAAAGTGTTCTGTAGATTGGGTTGAAGACCCCGTGATATGTTGAGATGATTGTTCTTGTGATAATGTCTTGTGAATTAGGTCGAGGACCCCGTGAGATGTTGAGATGATTGTTCTTTTGATAGTGTTCTGTGAATTGGGTCGAGGACCCCGAACGACATTGATTTTTCTATGAAATTGTTTTTCGTATACTGGGTCAAGGACCCGAGAAATTTTGAAGTTATTTTCTAAAGTATTTCCATTCAATTTTTTTTCAAAACCCCCACATCATTCAAAATGGCCCGGGTCAATAATAGTGTTTTCAAACCATTTTATCATAATGTTTTTCAAAATATTTATTTTAAAGAGGGTTTTCGAACTAATTCTTTTGACTCATTGGGGCTCGCCTAAAGTTTCTTTGATTTTTATTTTCCGCGAAGAAAATGTGACTGTGTGAATGTCTTTCACCTTGTGTAAGTGAATGCTATTCTGTGCTGGTTATGAGAATGTGTGATTCGTGTTAAGGCTTCACGGTTGTTGAGTGTTGTGTTGATATCTTTCGTATATCTTGCTCATTATGTACTTGCACTAGCAAAATTCCAGTTTGCTAACCCCGAGTAATCGGGGGGGTGGATGTCTGTTATGCATTCAGGTACCTACGGTTCGGGAGCAGTCATTGGATCGGCTTGGAAGGAGATGAAGGACAATGATATTAATCATACAAGAGTCGGAGTATGTTCTTTTGTTTTATTTTGGTCAGTATTTATCTTTTGGTCGAGTAATCACTCTTGCACGGGTGTGGTTTGTAATTGAGTTGTCATTTTTTTCTGTATTCAAGTTTAGTATTGTCGTTGAGTTGTGGACTATGTTGGTTTTTGAATTGTTTAATGACCTTGTCGGTCTCTTTTGTAATTAGATTGACCTCAGTCGGTCAACCATTGAGCATCTTTTGGGGTTTAGCCTGGTAGATTCTTGTGAGAAGGGTCTACGACATGTGACATTCCCGGTTGAATTCTGGGGGTGTTACAAATACGATGATTTTACTCTAAATAAAAAAATGAATAATAAATGAAGATTTTAACTATTCACATAAAAATAGGTAAAGATTTTTGCACTTCGCACAAGATAATATTCAATAATTTATTTAGATCATGAATATAAAGTCCTAAGCCGCAAACTATTTAAAACAATATAGTTCGATTCGGGTCCTTACATATAAGTTAATGATATTTACGGTTATCATATTTACTTATATATATCAAGTTACTTAGATATTTTTTCATGTACTAATGTTATTATTATTATTGTTATTATTATTATCATCATCAATGATTATTAGCATCATATCCAAATTTTATTATATATTTAAATATAAATAAATTTAATTATATATCTCTAAAGTTTGGGAATAATTTTACCAATATATTAGATCCTTTTGCGAAATGGAGTCGAGTCGGTAGAGCTCGTGCTGATAACGTGTCGTAAAATGAATATTATCACCTTAAAAATATGATACTTATTATGATTATATTATGAACTATAAGAATATAACTTTAATGATAATATAATATTACTATTTTTTATATATATATATATAATAGAAGATGTAGAGAAAAATTAAAGTATATGAACAAATATTGAGAGTAATAGTGTGTAGTACACAGTGACCAATTTATAGACCAACATCACAAACTACCCAACAAATAAAATTATTCATAATATTTGTTATGTTTCTTTAAATTAATACCTGGTTCAGAATATTTGAGAGTGATAGTCTATAATGAACCAATATGTAGATTGGACAGTTTGGAGAATTTGTGAAGACATTCCTGTTTGTATTGTTTTCTTACTCATTGGTTGATTGCTACATCAGTATGAAAAAAGGAAATATCGGCTATTCATGTTTCGACATATTGGACTTGTGGTTTTGGTGATGGGAGAGATGTTGGGAAGTGCATTTTTAAAATTGTGCTGAAGATGATATAAATGTACCTGAGATGTTATCATCTGTCTTGGATAATCAATTGGAGGAGTCAAATGCTCTGCCAGCTGGTGGGAATTTCATTTGTAGGTTTGTGCTCGACTGCTTAACCTTATTTATTTTTGTTTACGCTGAGTTGTTTCAAGAATAAATTAGTAATTCTATTCACTATGTTTCGTGGTCTCTTCGTAATTAGACTCATTTGGTGGATCACCATTCTGCAAGTTTTTCTCCAGAGTTGTCGTCTGGCGTCTGGTTTTGTAGGCAATTATAGGCAAAAGGTTAATAAGTCGAGGGCATATTTGAACTCAATAATCTGGCTTCAGGGAATATTATTGAACATGCAGTGCTACAACAACTGGGACAAGGCTACCTGTTCTTTTAGACAGCACACTATGGAACAGAAGGCTAACCCTCTCGTGTAAAAAAATATGTTTAGGCTTTGGTTCAACAAATATTTCATGGAATCCGAGAATATTTCCTGGCATCCACAAAGCTAAGCCAAGGGTTCATATATGTGCTTTCGTAGTAAAGTTAAGGGTGAATTATAAAAGCTACCAATGAGGTTTAAACTTTAAACTAATTACAAAAAGGTACTATTAATCATTAGAAATAACAAGTACCCCAAATACATAGATACTGTTGTTTTATTCTTATAAACAATAATGCCGGGTGAGGCTCAAGTAAACAAGGATCGAGTACTAGATAGAAATGCTTTGTGTGTGACGTCTTTGGATATTGTGGAAGTTGAGGTTCTATGAAGCACCATACGGGTACGGGACACGGATACAATACGACTTGGATATGATGATACGGCATATTTTGAAAGTTCAAGGGTACGCTGCAGTGTATATATATATATATATATACATTTTTTGAAAATATATACTGATTAAGCACACTTAGAAAATTATTTTAACTATATTTAAGTGAAATTATAAATACTCAAATATAAGATGTGACAAGTCTTATAAACAATTAGCAATAAGAAAAATAATCTCTTAGCTTTTAACTGGAAACTTCTCGTAATATACATATATAAATATATAAATTCATGGAGTATCGGGTAAAGTATTGGACATGATACGTATCTAGTGCGGGTGCGTCATGCTCACAGAAGTATCCGTGCTTCCTATTTGAAGTTATGAGACATAGCAGAGGACTTCTTCTACTAAGCTGTGATTTTGTCACTGCTTGGAATCCCAGGTACATTTTTTCTTTATTTTTTTATTTTTTTTTTATGTATGCTCACCTCTGCTCGTTTGGAATATTGAATATCGTATGTCCTTAAGACATCTGTGGTGTAATTAGGAATTGATTGCACATGAGGACATTTCTATAGTGCTCGCTCGTTTCTTGATTTTACAACTGGCAGATTCAAATCAGACGAGGAAAGAATTCCAGTTCATCACATTGTCGCATAGACATGTTTTCAGTTACTCGACATATTTAATCGGCTTGTTCAAGTTGCTAACCCTTCGATTGAACTAGCTGATTTGCAAAATATTGTGGTCATTTATCTACTTATGATAACATTTCCGTAGTTTTGATCTTGTTTCAATTTGATAGATTAGGGGATCAGCATTTTCACCTGGCATGTGACAAAAATATTAAAAACCATTTTGCATGACCACAGCAGTATTGTTAGGTTGCTTGCTCCCTCTCATTGTCGAGATTCATTTTCGCCAAACCCTATGCACAGAGTACCATTTGGCTTTGAGTTTATAACATTGAAATTTCTTATTGTTGTCAATGATGTGATCTCTTTCTTACACTTCACTAAATCTTCTTTGACAAAATAAATAGTATTTTTACATTTCGGCTTTCTGTATATAAACTAGGGTTAGTACAAAAAATACCGCTAAAGTTCAATGTCAAATATATTTAAAAAGAATATATATATATATATATATATATATTCATCATGTATTTGTAAGATAAATACAAACCTCAAGTTTATTATCAATTTAAATAATTTAATATTCTTATATATAGTAAGATTTATTTATTTTTCGGAATAAAATTACTATTTATAATTTAGATTAAGAGAATGGAAAAACACCTATTTATCTTTATTTTTTAAGGAAAATATAATATCGTGCCCTAATCATATTTAATTTTTGGCTTCGTCCTTGCTTTTATAATCACTAGATGGTCTCACATGCGATGCACGACGTAAAATGTTAAATATTTTATTATATTAATAACATGTGACTGAATTTCAATGATATTGTAAAATTATTATAAAATATACATGAGTCAGTATACACACACATACACATACATTATTATTTTATTTAACTCTATTTACAAACTCTTATCATTTGATCTAAGGTCACATGATAGGAAAACCGTAATTTAATTAAGTACATATATTTATTTTTTCATGTAGAACGATATGAGTCTTATATTTAATTTATAAATAATAAATTGAATTATGTTTATTATTATCAATTTTCATTAAAAGTATACAACTCATAGTTTTACTAATGTAAATTTTTATATGATTTGGCATTACTGTAATTATTTTACTATTTTATAATCAGAACAAAATAATTCTGAAAAATCAAATAATTGTTAAAGTTCAAAACTATGAAAATAAACTAAAAATATATTTTTCTTCAATATTCTTATATTTTTATATAAAAATATTTTAATCATCTAAATATCATTATTATATTTAAATTACTTTATATATATACACTATGGATGTCAAATTAAAGAGCACGAAGTAATAATTAATTTGATATATTTTTTTATCAAAATAAAATTGATATGAAAAAATTATAATTGTTTAAACTATTAGGTTAAAAAATGCGAGGAAATTTTTAATTAGTAGATAGTATATAATGGAATAACCCTCTAATCCTCTCCCAAATCAAACGTTCGTTTTTTCTAAATTTTAAAAAGACAAATAATATGGAGATGACACGTGTTTCTTTACATTTTCTTGCGACTCTCTTTTGATATTAAGTATGGATTATATATCGCATCTAATTCTAACTAATGTGTGTTCTATACTCGGATGGATGTTACAGAGCAGTTGTTAAGATCCAAATGTATACGATGCCTGAATGATTCTCTTCTTGAATATATTCGAGAGGCTTGTCTTGTCCCTGTAGGACAACCCGCTGATCCTGAGTTGAGAAAGTCATGGGAATGGTAGAAAGCTAAGAAGTGGACACCCCACATATTAAACGACTTTTTGTACTTGGTAGGTTATTTATGTGCTTGTATGGTTGAATATAGTCTGATTTTAAGATGTGTATTTGGCTGATTAACCTGATTCAGTTGATACTTGTGCATTTTCCCAGGTTTGAAGATATAAAGATTGAAAACCGAGAATAAAGGAAAGCTTTTGCTCAAATGTTTCATAGCCTTATGCTGAATTTTTTATATCCTGTGTTCTTACTTATGGAAGTGAAGTGAAACAGGATATCAAAAGCCCGACATAGGAAATGAAGTTGAAAGCATATCGTAGCCATCGTCTTTGGAGTTCATCCATATATCGAAAGACGAATTATTGCTTTCTAGCTAGTTGAGGAGAATATTATTGTTTATACAAATAATGATTTTATTTTGTAAACAAACTAGGTGTGTTCTATTATATACAATTTAATTGATTTTAATTTTTATAAATATTCTTATTTAACTTGCATTATATTGTATAGAGAGTGTTCCCATTTTTGAAAATACAGTTCTACTCTACATTGTGAAGTATATTTAAATATGTTGTGTATTTAAATACTTTATCCGTATAAGAAAAGCCACAAAAAAAATTGAAATTGCTTAAGAGTCATTATTTACCTATTGGGGCAATAGGTGAGCTGACATTTCGGGGCTGGATCAGGTTGGGCATAAACAGGAGAGGGCCAAATAAAAAAAAGGTCGAGGCCAGTTAGGGTTTCTGGATTGGGCGAACTTTGAACCGGAACAGGTCACGGGACCAGGCAGTCGGGATGGGCTTGCGATTGGATCAAGTCAACGGGCCGAAAAAATGGAGATGTTACAACTATAAATAAAAGAAAATCATTATTAAAGGAAATTGGGGAAACCCCAATTATGTGATCATTTTGTAACAGCGAAAAAATGTGGTGTGGGCTTATTGAAGGGAGTGGGCCCATATCGATTTTAACACAAAGAGAGGTCCCCCAATCCTTTACGCGCTCTGTAAATTCAGGAAGTAGGTTAAGTTTATACTCGAATGGATGCAATGACTTCCAACATAATCCAACAAATATCATACAGAATTGAATTGATATTTCATTTCGTAATCAATAATATTAACTATAAGAGCATTCCTAAATCTTAACCACAGCAACAATGCCTGTAATAATACCCACAGATTCAGATAATTAAAGAAAACACAAATAAACAACTAAAAGTCCAAGGATGTTTCAGAAAAAAATCAGTCAGACAAACCATCAAACACCTTTATACCGATCCACTGCTCTTCGCCAACCGTGGCGAGCTTCTTATGCCGACAGCAGCAGCGACCACCGCAGCCCCTATCTTTCTCCCTCCCTTCACCAGTTTCTTTCTTTTCTTGATTTTTCCCACGTCAACGCCGGCCTTAGCCGGGCTCTTCTTACTCCGAGTCCTTGCCACCACAGTACCATCACTTTCGCCGCCGTTGCTAATCCCGCTTTCCCTGGCAACCCTCTCAAAATCATCACCCAACTTCCTCACCAGCCCCCTCTTCGTCGCCCCCGCCTCTTCTTCCTCATCCACCAACCCAACAACCCGACGCCGTTTAAGCGCCACCGGAGGCGGCGGCGGGGAAGGGGTCTTGCTTACCCGGCTGCTGTTGCTATCTTTATCGGGACCCGGAGTGGGTGACACCCTGGCGGATTTCTGCTGCTTCTGTGATTTCTTAAAGACGCTCTCGCGCTGAGCGCGGAGCCTCTCTATCTTGCCCTCGATCCGTCCTTGGAGACGGTGGCGCTTCAAACTGAGGCCTCCCATGGACCAGTGTGCCTCCTCGGCCCAGGCCATGAGTGGGTCCATGACTGAAGGCGGGGGGTCAACTCTCTCGTCGTTGAACTTGACATCCGTGTAGAACCGCGGGCGTGGCAGGCTGCTGCCGTAGAATTTACCCGGACCTAGGGCTACAACCATGGCGGCGGCTTTAAGTGATTGCTGTTGTGCGTGTATGTGTGTGTGTGTAATTGTAGATCTGACTGAGTGTGAGCGTATGTGTGAGAAGAAGAACGTGATGCGCGTGAGTTTTGTAGTGGGGGTTGTTGGGACTGGCGGGAAATTTTCGCGCCATAGAGAGTGCTTTTTGAAGCCAAACATCGAGTCGAATTCGGGATCACAAGATTTTCAGCGGGAAAATAGAAATGATTTTATAGTTTTGCCTTTCTTGTTGGCATTTCCCTGATATGCCCCAGTTCCATTGAAAGTTTTACATTTCGAGAATTTTATAAAATTAGGTAAATCATTGGATATTATAAAACTAGTAAGTTATGTAATAAGTGATGATAAATTTGTGGTGTAAATTAAAAGATAAAATATATCGATGATAATTGTACGATGCAAATTAAGGGACAAAAAAAATGGTAAGGCTCTGTTTTTTAAGCGTAATTTCATAATATTTCAGCTCAGCAGTTTTAGAATTAATATTATTAATTATTAATATTATTATTTCGTTAAAATTGTATATAATAATTGTTATAATTATTTATTAATTATTATTGTCGTATATATTATTTTTTAGTACGATTAATTACTAGGAGTATTGTAGATATTAATTAATATTATCACTAATATTGTACTACCTCCATTCTCTTATAACTGCAACATCTGAACTTTCACGCTTGCCAATACACAACTTTGATTATTAATATCTTCAATTTTCTATTTTTAAAAATTATAAGAAGTTGATATTTTAAAAGTATATTTCGAGATGAATTTAACAAGATTTCACATGACTATATTTTTTCATATGTATAAATCACAAAAAATGGTCAAAAGAAAGTACGTAAACAGTGTAATCAATACGTTGCTATAATAAGAGAACGGATGAGGTATATAATAATTATTATTATGAATCTTTTATTATTGGTTTTATTGTTGTTGTAATATAAATAACAATTATAATTATATGTATTGTTATCTAATTTTATTGTTAATCAATACTATTATAACTATCAATAGTATTATATATATATATATATATATTTGTATATAATTATAGGATTATTAATAATTTTAATACTGTTATTATTATTATTGTTGATTGTTGATATCAATATATTGAGTAATATTTCATTAAATTTGTAGTATTGCGAATATTTTCTCTACTATTATTATTGTAATATTTTTGTTGTTGCATTCTTTTCTATATGATATTATTATCATTATTATTTTTATATATTTAATATCAGTAATATTATAGATTATTATTATCATTATTACTGTTATTATTATTTGTTGGTCACATTATAATATCTACCGCTTAGAAGGGTGTTGAATAAGTTGTACTCTTTTTCGAACTTTGATTTGCGTAGCGGAAGTCTTAAACTAAGTTGCTGTAAGTACAACATCTAGACAGTTTCCTCTAGCTTGGTGCCTATAGGATTTTCAAAGCAAGTATACTAAAATCACAGACAGTATAAAAACAATAGTAATAACATACAAGTTTAATGTGGTTCGAGGTAAATCCCTCTACGTCCACAGGTGCTCCACATAGGAGTAAGAAGTTTATTAAAATCAAAGCGTACACAACTGTATGATTTTAATTAAATAGGTCGCTTTATCGTTCACACATATTGATACAGCCGACTGTAGGTGTAATACCCACGATTTTCATTCCGGTTATTTTGAATTTTTTTTTCGGATATTTCCCGGTTGCCGAGCGCTTAAATTATTTTCTCGACAACTGATTTTGGTGTTTATGGCCGTATATGGTGTTTTGTTGTATGTTGTTTTCATTTTGGATCAATGATGTTGCCCACGAGAGTTTCGTCATGTTCGTTCCGTGCGATTTCGGAAAATCGAGTCGTCGAGTCATGGTGGTCGGGCACTGGCCGGACGGTTGCGGACACTGGCCGGACGGGTGCGGCAGGAACCGGCGTAGCGCACGCTACGGCCGGAAGCGGCCTGCCTTCTGACCGGTTAGGCTGCGCGCTAGTCGGCCGAGACAGTAGAGGCGAGAGAGGTTCGACTCGGGAGGATCGGCGGGTAGCACACGCCATCGCCGGACATCGCGCACGCTTCTGGCCGTGAGTAGCGCACGCCTTCTGATCGGAAAGGCTGCGCACGCTACCTGGCCGAGCGGTCTAGTCCAGGAAGTCTCTGGATTGCGGATCGGGCCGACAGCGCACGTGTCCAGCGCATGATGGCGGGCCCTGGCCGAACATTCTTGACCATGACCGCCCGGTAGCGTACGCTAGCCCGACAGCCTAGCGCACGCTAGGCTGCACCAGTATAAATATGACCGAGCAGTCATATTTTCAACCATTTTTCATTTCTTTCCTTTCCTGTCTGCGGCTGGAGTCTTGAAGGTGTCGAAGACATGTTGTTATACTATGAATCCACGAAGTTTGGGAGCTCACATCATCGATTAATCACTCCATAATATCCTTCAATCCAGCGAATCAAGGTTAGTTTTCCTAAAATCCTAGTTTTGGGAAAATTGGGGATTTTCTTTGATTTCATCCGTTTAATTCGTCATAACTTAGAATAGTGATGGATTGATGATTTTTAAGTTTATTATATCGAATCCCTTGTTTTTTCCACAGTTGGATTGCCGAGGATTCGTTGTTTTATTGAGTTTCAAATCGACGCCTTGAAGGTGTTCGATAAAATGTCACAAAGGGGATTCAGGCGTTCTACGATTATTCTTCCTAGTACCATCGTCAATTTATTCATGGTATGATGTTAGGGTCAGGTTCCTTACGAAGAACTCGAGTCGGAACCCTTCCATTCGCCGTTTCCCGATCGGTTGTGTTACCGTCGTTTCCGCCGGAGAGTTGTGGGCGTTCGAGATTTCCCGGTTGAGCCATGTTCGTCGGAGTATCTGGTATCGATTATCGAGGCAAGTATCTTGCCCATACATTACGTGTTTTGTGGATATAATGGTTGGTAATCAACGATATGTGCTAAACGAATTGTTTACAATCGGTATATTTACAATCATGGTTTTCTTAAAAGATGATTCTTGTGTTCGGGAATTAATGTGCTTAATTGACTATGTGTGTTAGTGTCGAGTATATGATCACCCTATTTTCGAATGATGTCATTATGTGTGATTTTGTCGTCGGTAAGTTTAAAGTTCAATTATTTTGTTAAGATTGCGTGTGGAGTCATGCGGATGTGTGTGAATATGTGAGTTTATGTGATATTTGTAATACCCGTAATTTCGATTTCCGGTAATTTCTTTTTCTCGGCGAAAGTCCGTTTTGACGACTCGCTCATGACCGTTTCATCATTCCGAGAATGATTAATTCTGCACTTTTCGACATCCGAGTTCGTTTCGGTGCTGTTTTGTTGAGTTCCGTGCTTTTTAGCGACTTTTCCGCGCTTGAGTTTGGTTCTTGCGAATCTCGTCCGAAACTGTTGTTTCGAGTTTCTCGTAAGTTCATTTAACGTTGTTATACGTGTTGTGAGCTTCGGTTTGATTATTCGTTGTGGTATCTTGATTTTCGGACACTTGAGCCATTTTTGTAATTTCTTATAAGTTAGGGAATTTCTTTCCCTTTGTCGCATTACGGACTCTCCGGTGGTCGGAATTATATTTTCTTTCAGCGCTTAGCTCTGTCGTCTTGTATACTTCGTGTTTATGTTTCTGGATTCTGGCCTTGTCGTGCGTTTCGAGTTTTATACCTTCGGCAGCAGCGTACTGCTGATCTGGACAGTACTGAACTGCTGCGTGGGTAGCGCACGCTACTCCTTGTTGCCTTGCGTGCGCTATCGTTGTGCAGTTAGCGTACGCTAACTTGTTATTGTTAGCGTGCGCTAGCGAGTGGTAGCAGTAGCTACTGGACTGGTTTCGTGGCCCGTTAGCGCACGCTATGGTCCTTGACTAGCGCACACTAACTGTGTTTTAGGCGGTTTTCTCTGGGGCGTTGACCCCGTTAGCGCATGCTAATACAGGGTGTTTAGCGCACGCTAATAACTGCCCAGTATATACTGGACAGCAGCGTTAAGTCGCCATTTACCTTCCCTTCTTCATCCCTTCCGACGGGAGGGAGCTCCAGAGACGATTTTGAGCGATCTTCTTCATCAAGCTTCATTTTGGAACGGATTTGTGGATGATTAAAAACATCTAATCATTTTCTAGATCTAAATCAAGGTAATTTCTTCTTAGAACCCTAGTTCTTGAATTTTGGGGGTTTGTGAGATTTCGGCCGATTTAAACCGATCTAGACCAGATTTTTGTAAGATCTTCGTTGTATACTCGAGATCCTTTGTTAATATTGAGACTTTGTGGTATGAACTTCGTAAATCCTTATGTTCGTCGATTATGTTAGTATGAGCCTTTAAGATGTCCGGCGAAATACTCCAATGGGTAGAAATTAGGATGATTCCTATATTTTCGAAGCATTGCTGATTCACGGTAGTACTATTTTCGTAGTATTGGTGGGCTGTCGAAGTCTTGGTCGTTTTTGGAAGTTCGAAGGCTACCCGATCGAGCCGCTCGTCGTTTCGTCGCTCGTGATATCGAGGCAAGTATCTTACTATACGACTTGTATCTTGTGACTAGTAATCATGTATGAGATTTATGATGATTGTGCTTGCCTTCGTAAATATGTTCCATTTGAGTTGTTTGTGATTTCCGCAATTTGAAGGCTTTGTGATAATGGTGTTATATTGGTATACGTGTTAGCTTCTGTGCAATGCATTGTGTACCGAACGTGTGTTATGTTGGTTGCGCGTTGTTGATTGATGATAGTTGTTGAGAGTATTGAGATTGTGTTATGTGCGTGTGACGTACGATTTTGTGGTGATCAACGCGATTGACTAATTGTGCTCATTGTTGTATGTAATGTGAATGTGAATGTGATGTGCTGGAACGCTAAGTTCACTCGTGCGGGTTCGACGGGGCCTACGAGGATTCATGGCACAGGTCCATGGGATCAGAACTTAGTGTGTGGTGCTGAGGTCCAATCGTGCGGGTCTGACGATGCCTACGATGATTCATGGCACAGGTCCATTGAATCAGGACACAGTACGCCCAACCGTGCGGGTTCGACGGAACCTACGGTGACACGTGACACAGGTTCACGGGGTCGGGACTAGTTGTTGTGATTGTTGTGTTTGCTCAATCCGTGTGGGTTGTTGAACCTACGGAGACTCGTGGCAAGCGATCACAGAGTCATGAGCATGATTGATTGTTGTGATTGGTTAAGTCCGTGCGGGTTGTTGAACCTACGGAGACACGTGACAGGGGATCACGGTGTCACGAATCATGTTTTGTAAATCAAACTCTTTGTAAGAAAGTTTTAAGAAAAGAATGTTGGGCCGAGCCCCACGAGATTTATGGAAATGTTTTCGCATCAGAAATTGTTGAAATACAATTTGAGATTTGGGTTAAGACCCTAAGATTTTCGAAAGGTTTTGAAATTCTAAAAATTCCCGAGATGATAATCTTATTTTCGAATGCTTCATAGCTTATCTTTCCTTGTGAAAACCTCCCGGGGGTATTTTGATACTTGATTATTATTTTTGATTCACGATTATTACTTGCTTGTTATATTTCGTATGATTTGATACTTACACTAGTAAAACAGTAGAGTTTTACTAACCCACGAGTAATCGGGGGGTGGATGTCTGTTTTGCGTCCAGGTACATGCAGATTCAGGGGAGCAGTCACAGGATTGGCACAAGAGGATGACGAGCTGCGATACTAATCATGAGTCGGGAGTTGTTTGATTTTTGTTGTGTTGTCAGAGTTGATTTCAGTCTCCCGCTGTATTGTATTTCGACCCCTGTGTGGGTAATGTCGTTTAAGTCAGTTTTGTTGATTGGGTTGTGTGACCTCATCGGTCTGTGTATTCACGTGTAAGTGACCATAACGGTCTGTATTATTTTATTGTTTGACCCTGGTCGGGCAAGCATTTGGTTGTTTATGGATGTTTAGCCTGGTAGATCCTTGTGGAAAGGTTCTACGGCGTGTAATATTCTCATATGGTTTTGGGGGTGTTACATTTATGATATCGGAGCTTAGGTTGCGGAAACCTAGGCTGTCGGGTCGAGTCAAGTCGTGATCTGTCGAGTAATGTGTTGTCTTGTCGTTCGAGTCGTCAGGTGACAAGTTGAGTTGTGCGTAGTCACAATGTGTCGGTTATGTTATCAGACGATATTAGTATCGTGGGCGACCGTCACCTCCGTGCGGCCTGTGGATGTAAGTCTCCTCCTTTATGTGTAATACCTGTGCATCTCGATTTTATCTTAGTGAGTTAATTGCGGTGCATGATTTTATTTATACAATATTGTGTAATGTACTTGTGTTTAATACTCGTGGCACATAGTATGAGTATAGCTGGGCGTATTGTTGTTTTACTTTTGAACCACCGTGTGGGGTGGTATGGTGTGAAAGATGTAAACCTTGATGGGTTGTGTGAAGGTATCAACGGTAGAGTTTGTGAGGAACTCCGATGAATGATTTTGCTGTGTGTTTAAACTTGATACCACGAGATACATTTGATTGAATTGGCGACCCTGGTTGCCATTTGAGTATGTGGTTTTAAATTCGACTGTTTTTGGAATGTTGTAATTTTTGTCCAGTTTGAGAATATTTTCTGTAGGACTTTACAGTTTGAGAATTTTTGTAGAAATCGATTTTTGGAAAATATTTTGGTGGTGCGATCAAACCACGGTTTATGTGGATTTTTAAAATTTGTTAAATTTTGACAAATGGGCTGTGTATTTGCAATGACACAATCAGACGGTATTTGAAAATGCGTTTTGAAGTACTTCGGACAATGTAAAATATTACCGTCGTTTTGGTTAGGAACTAAAGGATTTTGGGAAATTTTTATTTTGCAGAACGATTTTTGGTTTTCAGAATTTTGAACTTCTTATGTCCACGTGTTGGGGTTAAGTGGTTGTGATAAGTTTGTAGTGTTGTTGTGCTTGCCGGAGGATGTTTCAGTGTTTTCTAAATGTTGAGATACATGGGTTTGATTAAACGATCGAGGTATTAAAAGTGTTTTCAAAAATTTCATATCATCAAATTTTTCAAACTTGAGAATTTTAAAATTTTATCATTTGAATAATACCCCGGAAACATTTTATTTTTACTGCTGGTGTTTGATCCCTACGATACGTGTGTGGTTTTGACTGTGTTTGATTTGGTAAAATCCAAACACCTCTGTTGATGTGACTGTGTGAATTATTTTTGAATGAAGTTCTTAAATTACAGTGTTAGTTCGTGCACTTGTGTGATGACTTGGAGTTGATGCTTTATCGTGCTGCTACTATCGTCCTATGTTGACGTTGTGATGTTTGTTTGGTTGCGTTATTCTATTTGGTCGTCCGTTCAGTATGCCGAGAGGTTGTCGCCTAGGACATGGTCGTAGTCGTGGTCGTGATCAGGAGCGTGAGAGGGCGACCCCCTCCTTGCCGAGTACCAATCAGCTCAGTACAGATCAGGGACATTCGACTAGCGTTAATGTTGACGTTGGCGCCGCCACCATCCTTCGTCAGGTAGTTGATCAGTTAGTGCAGATGAATCAGGTCGTACATCGGAATGAGAATCCAGATGGGGATAACGGGGCTAGTAAGTGGTTACGAGATGTGATGAGGATGCAGCCGCCCCGTTTTGTGGGTTCGTCTGACTTGTTAGGTTGGGAAAGCTGGCTCTTCCAGTTGGACAGAACATTTGGTGCTGTAGCTTGTCCGGATGAAAAGAGGGTACCCATTGCTCAGTACTTGCTTGATAAAGAAGCTGCAGACTGGTGGCAGGCTGTAGTGCCTGCAGATCGTACACCTACATGGGCTGAGTTTAAGACCGCCATGGAGGCAGAGTATTGCCCGTTGCCTGTTCGTGAACGCAGGATCGTTGGGTTTTTCTCGGCTACGCCCCAGGATGTGTCGATATCCCAGGCGATAGTCGATTTTAATCGACAGCTGGCTTATGTTCGTGATCAAGTGAGAAGTGAAGCGGACAAGGTCCGATACTTCAATATGCGCATGAAACCCCATATCCGTGAGAGTATGGCTCCGCTCATGTGTACCACCTTGAAAGATTATCAGGACCGAGCTCTAGCCATCAAGATGGCTGTTTCCATGTCAGAGGGTAGCTTAGGAGGTAAGAGGTAGAAGACCTCGAGTAACTTTTCAAGAGGTCAGAGAAGTGAGATTCGTGAGCCTATTACCTTGTGTTGCCCTTTTGGGAACACTTATCGTTCGTTTGATCAGTCTAAGAATCCTACTCACGAGCCGAGTAAGACAAGCGGCGTGAAGTTATGTTTCAATTGTAGCCGTGTGGGCCATACTCGGAAGAATTGTCGCTCGCCGCAAGTTAACTGTTTTAAATGTGGACATGTGGGACATCAGGCGGTACATTGCGAGACCGTCGTTGAGATGTTCGGGAGCCGAGATCCCGCCCCTATGCGTGGAGAGCTCAGTGGTGCCCAGTAGCATAGTTGCGTGTTGTATTTGTGTTGTAATTCGAGTAGAGATTGATATTTGTTGTGTGAACTTTTTGGTTTTGTTTGTATTCTACCTTGATGTTTTATTTTAAGTTTCGGGATGAAACTTATTTTTTGTGTGATAGAATGTAATATCTGGTACCCTTATTTTCCGTTATCTTGAATTGTGGGTGTTTTGACCTTGGGCATTTTCTTGTTGATGAGAATCGGAATGATTTCTATCGTGATACTCTATTTGTTTCTATCGCATAGCCGTTTTAGTCGGGTGCGACTTGTTGTCGCGTACGTTTCTTTGATTAAATGTGTGCATGTGATGTGGTATGTGATGCGTCGTTAATTGCTCGTTATTGTTTTGAATCATTGTCGGTGGCATTGCGTTGGTCGTCGTGGAGCGTGTTTTCACGCCGTATGTCTCCTTGCGTTTCTTGCAGCGTTTCGCCGTTGGGCGCGAGTTTTCGGTTTTTGTGTATCTCATCGAGTTTTCCTGGCGGGGATATCGCTTCTCCCTACTTGTTTTAAGTTTCGGGACGAAATTTCTTTTAAGGAGGATAGAATGTAATACCCGTAATTTCGATTTCTGGTAATTTCTTTTTCTTGGCAAAAGTCCGTTTTGACGACTCACTCATGACCGTTTCATCATTTTGAGAATGATTAATTCTGCACTTTTCGACATCCGAGTTCGTTTCGGTGCTGTTTTGTTGAGTTCCGTGCTTTTTAGCGACTTTTCCGCGCTTGAGTTCGGTTCTTGCGAATCTCGTCCGAAATTGTTGTTTCGAGTTTCTCGTAAGTTCATTTAATGTTGTTATACGTGTTGTGAGCTTCGGTTTGATTATTCGTTGTGGTATCGTGATTTTCGGACACTTGGGCCATTTTTGTAATTTCCTATAAGTTAGGGAATTTCTTTCCCTTTGTCGCATTACGGACTCTCCGGTGGTCGGAATTATATTTTATTTCAGAGCTTAGCTCTGTCGTCTTGTATACTTCGTGTTTATGTTTCTAGATTCTGGCCTTGTCGTGCGTTTCGAGTTTTATACCTTCGGCAGCAGCGTACTGCTGATCTGGACAGTATTGAACTGCTGCGTTGGTAGCGTACACTACTCCTTGTTGCCTTGTGTGCGCTATCGTTGTGCAGTTAGCGTACGCTAACTTGTTATTGTTAGTGTGCGCTAGCGAGTGGTAGCAGTAGCTACTGGACTGGTTTCGTGGCCCGTTAGTGCACGCTATGGTCCTTGACTAGCGCACGCTAACTGTGTTTTAGGCGGTTTTCTCTGGGGCGTTGACCCCGTTAGCGCACGCTAATACAGGGTGTTTAGCGCATGCTAATAACTGCCCAGTATATACTGGACAGCAGCGTTAAGTCGCCATTTACCTTCCCTTCTTCATCCCTTCCGACGGGAGGGAGCTCCAGAGACGATTTTGAGCGATCTTCTTCATCAAGCTTCATTTTGGAACGGATTTGTGGATGATTAAAAACATCTAATCATTTTCTAGATCTAAATCAAGGTAATTTCTTCTTAGAACCCTAGTTCTTGAATTTTGGGGGTTTGTGAGATTTCGGCCGATTTAAACCGATCTAGACCAGATTTTTGTAAGATCTTCGTTGTATACTCGAGATCCTTTGTTAATATTGAGACTTTGTGGTATGAACTTCGTAAATCCTTATGTTCGTCGATTATGTTAGTATGAGCCTTTAAGATGTCCGGCGAAATACTCCAATGGGTAGAAATTAGGATGATTCCTATATTTTCGAAGCATTGCTGATTCACGGTAGTACTATTTTCGTAGTATTGGTGGGCTGTCGAAGTCTTGGTCGTTTTTGGAAGTTCGAAGGCTACCCGATCGAGTCGCTCGTCGTTTCGTCGCTCGTGATATCGAGGCAAGTATCTTACTATACGACTTGTATCTTGTGACTAGTAATCACGTATGAGATTTATGATGATTGTGCTTGCCTTCGTAAATATGTTCCATTTGAGTTGTTTGTGTTTTCCGCAATTTGAAGGCTTTGTGATAATGGTGTTATATTGGTATACGTGTTAGCTGCTGTGCAATGCATTGTGTACCGAATGTGTGTTATGTTGGTTGCGCGTTGTTGATTGATGATAGTTGTTGAGAGTGTTGAGATTGTGTTATGTGCGTGTGACGTACGATTTTGTGGTGATCAACGCGATTGACTAATTGTGCTCATTGTTGTATGTAATGTGAATGTGAATGTGATGTGCTGGAACGTTAAGTTCACTCGTGTGGGTTCGACGGGGCCTACGAGGATTCATGGCACAGGTCCATGGGATCAGAACTTAGTGTGTGGTGCTGAGGTCCAATCGTGCGGGTCTGACGAGGCCTACGATGATTCATGGCACAGGTCCATTGAATCAGGACACAGTACGTCCAACCGTGCGGGTTCGACGGAACCTACGGTGACACGTGACACAGGTTCACGGGGTCGGGACTGGTTGTTGTGATTGTTGTGTTTGCTCAATCCGTGTGGGTTGTTGAACCTACGGAGACTCGTGGCAAGCGATCACGGAGTCATGAGCATGATTGATTGTTGTGATTGGTTAAGTCCGTGTGGGTTGTTGAACCTACGGAGACACGTGACAGGGGATCACGGTGTCACGAATCATGTTTTGTAAATCAAACTCTTTGTAAGAAAGTTTTAAGAAAAGAATGTTGGGCCGAGCCCCACGAGATTTATGGAAATGTTTTCGTACTGTAAATTGTTGAAATACAATTTGAGATTTGGGTTAAGACCCTAAGATTTTCGAAAGGTTTTGAAATTCTAAAAATTCCCGAGATGATAATCTTATTTTCGAATGCTTCATAGCTTCTCTTTCCTTGTGAAAACCTCCCGGGGGTATTTTGATACTTGATTATTATATTTAATTCACGATTATTACTTGCTTGTTACATTTCGTATGATTTGATACTTGCACTAGTAAAACAGTGGAGTTTTACTAACCCCCGAGTAATCGGGGGGTGGATGTCTGTTTTGCGTCCAGGTACATGCAGATTCAGGGGAGCAGTCACAGGATTGGCACAAGAGGATGACGAGTTGCGATACTAATCATGAGTCGGGAGTTGTTTGATTTTTGTTGTGTTGTCAGAGTTGATTTCAGTCTTCCGCTGTATTGTATTTCGACCCCTGTGTGGGTAATGTCGTTTAAGTCAGTTTTGTTGATTGGGTTGTGTGACCTCATCGGTCTGTGTATTCACGTGTAAGTGACCATAACGGTCTGTATTATTTTATTGTTTGACCCTGGTCGGGCAAGCATTTGGTTGTTTATGGATGTTTAGCCTGGTAGATCCTTGTGGAAAGGGTCTACGGCGTGTAATATTCCCATATGATTTTGGGGGTGTTACAATATTGGTTGTGCCGTTCGGTGCTATTGAGATAGTGTGCTTCTTTGTTGTTCGTATTAGTTCTGGGTCATGAGTATGTGTTGGATAATGTGTCCATTCTAGCAAAATACCTCGACTATATATATTGTGATTGACTCTTGAGGATTTCGGTTTTGGAAATTGTGAATTGATGAGAGTTGTAAGGTTTTTCTCGGGTACTCTCACTCGGGCTTGACTCGACGGGGTCACACGGGGACCTGGTGGCTTAGCGGCTGGACCGGGTCACGAGAGTTACTTTCGAGTGGGCATTCTCACTTGGGGTCGCTCGACGGGGCGCACATGGACTTCGTGGCTTGAGGGCCGGACCGGGTCGCGAGAATTGCCAGAATGTTTGTACTGATGATTAATTGTGATATGTGCGGAGTATCACAATGCTTGGGGCTCGGGGTCGAGAGACATTATATATTGAGTCGTGTTTTTTGGCTAGAATGGCATAAGAGTAATGTATTATGTGTAATATGTCTTTGATAGTGAATTGAAGTTGATGATCGGGTCGCGGACCCTGTGTTTTGTGACCAGAATGGTTGGGTCGTGGACCCTGTGTTTTGTGACTGGAATGGTTGGGTCGTGGACCCTGTGTTTTGTGACCGAAATGGTTGGGTCGTGAACCCCGTGTTTTGTAAACGGATTTGCATTTTGGAAAATGAACTTTGGGGCGGTGACCCTAAGTGGCTTTTGAGGAATTAGAACTTTTCAATCACAAATGTTTTCAAAACTCCCGAGATTTGGAAGTGTTTACAAAGTGCTTACTTGTTTCGTTTTACTTTCAAGACTTAAACTATTTTTAAATCAAAATATCTCGGGAAATCTTTTGTTATATTTTCGGAATGTGTTATGTATGGCTCGTATTTGCACTTTATACTTGTACTAGCAAAACAGTGGAGTTTTGCTAACCCCTGAGTATTCGGGGGTGGATGTCTGTTTTGCATCCAGGTACATGCAGGTTTGGGAGCAAAACAGAGGATCGGCGCGAAGGATGATGGAAGGCGAATGATACTAATCACACGAAGGCCAGTGTTGGATGCAGTCAGTCGGAGTTCGTGTATGGTCTTTCTACTGTCGTACTTTTGGTTTGTGAGTGTATTTTACCCTTGCATGGGTATGATTCGAGATAGAAATGTGTATTTTTGACTTGCATGTTAGTGATGAAAGACCAAGTTGGTCTATTGATTTGGTATTTTATAATGTCGGTATGTAATATATTGTGTTGTTTGGATGTCTAGCCTGGTGGATCCTCACGGAGAGGGTCTGTGGCGTGTAATATTCCCGGTTTGATTCTGGGGGTGTTACATTTATGGTATCGGAGCAGGTTGCGGAAACCTAGGCTGTCGGGTCCAGTGGGGTATTGTCGTGTCTTGTTCTGTCAGATTGTGTCTGTCTAAGTCGTGTCGCGACGCGTCATCTGTGATGTCGGCCGTGATTAGTATCGAGGTGCAGCCATCATCTTCATGCGACCTGTGGATGTAAGTCTCCCTACTATATTGTGCCTTGTGATATACGAGCTGGTATGATTTTGTGTTATGATGTGGAGTTTAAAGGTGATTTGTGATTATGTGGCCTATGTTGTTTGATCCTCGTATGATGCTAGAATGAAAGTGGTGCCAACGTGTATATATATATATATACATCCTGGTATAAGTCGTTTTTACTAGAGTAATGGTCTTGGTGTGGCTACGCAAAGAAAAGATTCGTCAATGTGATGTTTTAAAGATTTACATGTTTTTGGGGAGCTACGTAAATTTTGTTTTAAAACATCCTCCAAAGGGAGGAAAAAGTTTGATTTTCGAATGATGACCTCAAGGTCGAAATTTTTTTGGAGAATTCGAACTACCGATATTTCATTTGCATATTGTATTGTAAGTTTTCAAAATATAATTTTTTAAACTCAAGTGAGGCCTACAAAATGTAGACAAGACGTGACTCTCGCTTTCAACTTATCGGTTTTATGGTTGTTAGTCGAGAAATACGTAATGATGTTCTTGTTGTTCGGGCAATGTTGCCAGTTTTAGATTAAAACAGTGATGTGAATGCTAAGTCGTTTGGTATAAGTTAAGATAGTTCTCTTTATTAATAGACGAGATTTCGATTTTGGATGACAGTTGTCCTTTGATGGTTGCTCGCGAGGTGTTGTAAGTATGTGAATCGATGGCATTTAGATTCGTATGCTGTCGTTGTTCATTGTAACTATCGGTTCTAGTAATGTCGTATATCTGTTCGCAATCATGTTGCTGAATTAGATCAGTTAGCGCACGCTAAGTACGAGGCTAGCGCGCACTAATGTGGCATGAGTAGCGCATGTTAATGTTGTTGTAATGCGCGCTAATCAGTCTGGGCAGAGGATGTGGAACCGCATTTTCAGCCGTTAGGTTTAACTTTCTGCAGTAAGTCGTCTGTGACTGTATTCTATGTGTGTTGTCTAGTGATGACAACTGTTGTGTGTGAATGTGTTATGACTTTTCGTAAGTGCTTGGTGATAACTGATTCTGTTTGATGAATTGATAAATTATGTCTGTTGTGTGCGTGTTCGAAAATGTTTTCCTGAAACTTTCATAAGTTTGTGCAAGTTGCAGAAAATCAAATTTTGAAACTAATTTGACGTTGCGATTAAGTCGGCGGCTTCGTATGAACTTTGAAAATTGTTTGAAATTTGCTACCCGGCCTAAGATTCTCAAATAAAACCTCGACGGTATTGAAAGAGTTGTTTTAAAGTACCTTGAACATTTTGTAAAATGTTATCGTCGTTGATTTTTGTGTAGTGTTTGGAGAATTTTCGGAAATGACTTTTAACGTACTGTTGTATTTTCGAATAATTCGAGTACATGATTTTCAAAAATCTTTCACACAATTTTTTTAAAAAATGAATATGATTTATACTACATGGAGCCCTGGTGTGTTGTCGAGAGTCGCCTTGCTTTGTTTTAAGTTTCGAGATGAAACTTATTTTTAGGAGGGTAGAATGTAATACCCACGATTTCCGTTCCGGTTATTTTGGATTTTTTTCGGATATTTCCCAATGTTGTGCGGAGATTTATACGTCTCGACGGCGATCGATAACAAGGCCGAGCGACCGAGTCCACAACCAAACGAGCTACGGCGAACTTTTCAAAATGAAAGTAACTGTCCACCTTCAAGCATCCAGCGATCGACTCCCAAGGCGATCACCTTTTGGCACCTAGCGATCGACTCTGGTGCCCGACCAAGGACGACCGACCTACGCCATGAACAAGGCCTCCGTCCGTCAAAGCCTACGAAGACTGGATCACGAAGCAAACGCCCATGTGCATATCCACAAAAGGCGCCGCAGAACATGGATCGTTGACTCCAGTCCACATGCCGCTGTCAGTGATAAGGACGGCCTCACCTACTGACAGACCCGCCGAAAGGTCCTAAGTAGGGCCTCCCAGCACAGCGACACGAACGCGTATTGGCCTCTCATTGGTTCGCACTTCTGGCAGCCAACAACTCCTGCGGGCCTTAAGAATACCAACCCATGTGCTAAAGACGATCGCCCGCTTATTATAATTCAGCAGAGCCGATCGCCCAGCAACTCACAGTCCTATAAATAGAGAGCCTCCAACAACTGGGAAAAGGTTCTCCTATCGGTTCCCAAATCGGTTCCGAAATCCGTTCAGAGGAAAATACATACAAACGTACACACTTTCAGACTCTCGGCTTCCTCTCTTGAATCTATCTCAGGATTTCTCTCTCAGCACCTCTCAACCAGAAGACGGTCGGCAGAGGCAAGAACTCCCTGCAGCACAGATTCGAAGAGACACGCAAGCCCGGGAGCTCAGACTTCCAGCTAATACACACTGTGAGAGACCGTCGATTTCTTACAGTCGTCACAGCACCCCATCGTTGTTACAAGAACTCACAGAACACCATATCTGGTTCTTCCGTCAATCTTCACGCTCAATAGCTAAGATAACTAGGATCTTTACACTCATTGTAATTGTACTCTAACATTAATATTTGTACTCCAAAGTATTTGTATTAATAATATCTCGCGAGAGCATTCATGCCCGGGACTAACAACCTCGGCAAATCTTGTGTTCTTTACTTTTCCTACGGAAGTGCTCTCGCATTTGTTTGTTACTCGACCATTCCAGCAATATTCATCTCCGGATAATATTTTGGGTAACAACAATTGGCGCTAGAGGGAGGGCATCTTAACCTTCATTTTTATTCCTACCGTCCCGAAGAACACCCACTGTTCTCGGGGCATATACTTGAAGCGACACTCACTGCTCTTCAAAGAAAAACCTTCAGAGTCATGACGTCTGCCACCACATCGAAGAGAGCCGCTCTCCGAACCACTGGACTTTATGTACCGGCTCGATCCGAGTCCCAGCCGACGGTAGAGGGTAGCCGCGGCGACGCGAGACTCTCGATCCCGCACCTGAGGGACGGCCCCAGCCTTTCGCTCAACCAGTTACAAACTGCGGAACAGATCGAGGAGGCTATGGCCATTCTAAAGGAGCGACGGAGAGCATGCGCGACGCCCGCTATAACTCCCTCGGTCACTCACCGCGTGGGCAAACGGAAGTTCAAGGGGCTACTGGGCGAGCGATCGTCAGAAAGCCCCGATTCGCGAGAAAAGGTTCTCGCAAGGCCGGACGAATCCGTATTCAGTCGCTTGGGAAGCGATCCATCATGGCAACCGGGGCATTATGGCCCCAACCACGAGACGACGGAATCCGAGTCCGTCACCAGGAGTTCGGCCTACCCAACTCCCAGCCGAATACAGGTCAGCCGTCTGGCTCCCGCTCCGAACGCCAGGGGGTCAGTACTTGATTGTCTCGGCTCCCGCTCTGAGCGCCTAGCCGCGAGCAGCCAGGCCGCGGCGATTGCTGCTATGCAACGCCAGCTCGACGAGATGAAAGCGCTCTTGGATACTGGGGCAAGCACCAATAGAAAGATCATCGGACCGACTGAGCCACTCGCGGTCCACATCGAGCTTGCCCCCGTGCAACCAAGGATTGCTCCTCCCAAAACACCTCTATATGAAGGGAGATCGGACCCAAGACCCACCTAAGCAAGTTCCGGATCTACATGACAGGGTGTGGGGAATCAGATGCGACCAAGTGCCGAATCTTCCCGTTAACCTTGGGCGAGCTGGCCCATAGGTGGTACGTCTCACTACCACCGCGATCGATCATCTCCTTTCAGAAACTGGCGAGTGACTTCACATCATACTTCACCGCCAAGGTCGCAAGACCAGAAGGCCCCCACCGCATGATGAAAATCAGGCAGGGGGAAGACGAATCCGACGCAGATTACATCGACCGGGTGGATGAAATAGTCCTCACTGGCGAGCCCATCAGCGATGATCTCGCTCTCTACTCAGTCCTGGGGGGCTTCTACGGTCATTCGCCCATGTTTAGACATCTCACGAAGGATATACCCCCAACCTACGCGATCTTCCGCGCTAAGGCTGCCGACTTTCTGGCCAGGCAGAGGCTGCTCACCGTCGGCCTAGGCGAGGGAATGCCACCTCCCTTTCGAAAGATGGCGATCGCCAAAACCAAAAAGGCGGTCGCCAAGACACTCGGCGATCTCAAGACCTTCGAGGATGTGGAAGCCCATCTCCTCCACAAGTTTAACCGAACTCCGGCCCACATTTTTTACGCCATCAAGGGGCGCGAACCACTAAACAAGCCAAAGGCCATAAGGGACCACAGTCATCTGGACCACAATCAATATTGTGCTTACCACAAGAGTCCCGGCCACAGCACCAACCAATGTCGCGACCTCCTCAGACAACTCTGGAGATTGTTCGAGGAGGGGAAGTTGGACAGCTTATTGGCTTAGCTGGAGCCCCATCAATCTCCCAATACGGTCGCCAGAGTCGAACACGAACAGGCTGAAAAGCTCATACGAGCCGACCCCTCGATCAACCTCGGCGACCTAATCTATATGCTTCAATCAAGAGGAGGAAACTCCGGAAGTCTCTCCCCGATTCCCGCCTCGTCAAACCAAAGGATACCGCCTGAGCAAACGCTTCGAAAAAGAGGATGACTCGCTCGCCCTCTAAAGTTCGTCATCAACATATGGACCTAGGCAGCGATCGCCTCCCCTAGCACAACGTATACCATCGAGGATCGTCATCTGACATGATGATTCAAGGTAGAAAAGTGCTGCCATGGTCGCGAAAATCGATGAAACCGACGATCCGTCCATGCAAGGTTCCTTTGGGCTTCGATCGCTCGCCCTTTGTTTAAATACGAGGCGGGCGTAGCCTGAGGACTCTCCAAAGACAAATCAGAAGATGATTAGCTCGCCCTCTAAAGTTCGTCATCAACATGAAGAACCTAGGCCAGCGATCGCCTTCCCTTACACAACGTATACCGTAGGATCATCATCTGACTGGATGGTCCGAGGTAGAAGAGTGTCGACATGGTCGTGGAGGACGATGGAACCGTTCTCTGTGCCCGTGCAAGGTCCCTTTGGGCCACGATCGCCCGCCCTTCGTTTAAATACGAGGCAGGCGTAGTCCGAGGGCCCTACAAAACAGATATGTGGACACGTTCGCCCGCCCTCAAAGGTCCATCACTTAACATGGTGGATCCTTCCCGGACAATGCGATGCGTCCCTACCCCATCACAATGTATACCGTCGAGGGTCGCCATCTTAATGGCGGTCCGAGGTAGAAAAGTGCTAACAAGCCGCGGTTGTGGAGTCGATTAATCCGACGACGCCCCGTGCAAGGAATCCTCCAGACCAAGACCGCACGCCCTTCGTTTAAATACGAGGCGAGGCGCAGCCTACGGAGGACCCTAACAATTAAGTGAGTCGCGAGAACTTAGCCATCAGACGGAATGTCGCTTGCGCACAAGACACGGTCATGGGGGTCGGTCCATCAAACTCCGCAATCATGCACGGTTCCTCAAGACCGAGATGGATGGCCTTCCTCGAGGAATCTGCAAAATTGAAGACCGCTCGCTCAACGATTTATTTTCGTCCCCTTACTTTCACTAAGTGAACAAAAACAAGGGGGAAAGGTGGAGCTATGTATACGATGATCGTCCCTATTCAATTACATACGGAGATCGGCATTTTTCAGATGTATGTGCAGCGATCAAATTTGTTGTAAAAGTTATCTATATGAGTTTATCAATTCACTTGGAGCTATACACGCAACAATCTCTCCTCACACATTCGTACAAAGTCATGCAAAGACTCAGAAAAGCAATCATTCAAGTAATAAATCGAAGAAGCAAACTTTTATTTCATTACTTGGAATATCAAAGTACATACACGGTCGCCCGAAGGCCTAAGTACAACAAAGCTACAAAAAGCACAAGGAAATCTACAAAAATCACAAGGCAAAAACAAAAACAAAAGAAGGTCGTAGAGCCTCAGGATGCCCCTGCCTGGCCTTCACCTTCGACCACCGGCAACCCAGAACCACTTCGCCGGATCGCCCCGCACCTTGTTCGGGACTCCAAGGATCACCCGACTGGAACGGCCTTGGATATGATAGCCTCCGACCGACCCCTTCTGAACCGTCAGCTTGAACAAGTGGTTCATCTCCAATGGCGAAGGGAGGCGGTACAATCGGTGACCACCGAACAAGGTGAGGGCACAGACGATCTGGAGCTAGGCGTTCGGCGTTAGCTGAAGCGGCGCCACATTCCAAGAAACCAGCAAATGGGAGACGGCGAAAGACAGAGGGAACCGCAGCCCAGCCTCCATGATTGCCTCATTCATGGCGACCATACCCTCCGAAGGTTGGTCGGCTCATTCGTTCTCGGCCGGCGCAAAAAGATCCACATCTGAGGGGACATGATACCTCGCCCTTCAGACGGCCAGGTCCTTCCTAGTCGCCGAGATCCTTATCTGTCCGAGGGACCATGGAGAGCGCTGCGCAGCCCGAAACAGCGAACGTTTAGCAGATTCATAGGGATGAGCGATCGAGTACTCCCGGTAATCGAATTTAGGAGACAGACCGGCCAGCCTCTCTATGATTTCAGCAAAGGCCAAATAGGCCTGGCCAAAAGCACTATGCTGCTCCCAGTATGCCCTCACCGCCAAATCTTTCTCCATCTGCGAGCGTTTTTGCTCAACCGCCGCCTCCCTGGCGGCGTCGGCTTCATTGAATAGTGCCTCGACTTCCGCGGGATCAATACCTACGCGGATAGCCTTGGCGGCCGTCTCCAAATGGAATTCTGTGGAGGATCCTATCCGGACAGTCGAAGTTCCGGCGGCAGAGGCGGTGTCCATTCCAGACGATAAAGGTACTCCAGAAATTTTCGAAAAGAAGAGGAGAAAAGGAGTGTTTTCTTACCGAAGGAAGGAGTCGATCGACGATCGGCAGTCGAAAGCTTCAGAAAATTCTTTGGCAATATTCTTCTTCTCCGATGAAATCGCATAAGGTTCTTAACACTGCAGCCCAGCCCCTTTTTATAGGAGAAGGCAGGGGCTTCCATGCAATTAAGGAGAATCTCTGGGGCCGAAGTGCAACCGTCGCAATTAATGCTCCCTTGAAACCCGCGTACGCGTCGTTTCAAGGTCACGCCAGATGAGGAGTCATAATTAACCGTCGGTCTCCCCCAACAGGAACCTGACACGTGCCCCGGAGACTTTTCCACGTCCGCTGTCATCTCCCGCTCATTTCAGCGACCGAACTGATCGTCCATATTCAAAGTCATTCCGCTCAAAGACGATCGCCAGTTCCGCAAAATGCAGAGTCACTCGTCGAAGTTAAGCGATCGCTAGTAGAACCGCCTCACCCCATGTTTCCAACATCGGAGCGAGCTGGGGGAAATTGTTGTGCGGTGATTTATACGTCTCGACGGCGATAGATAACAAGGCCGAGCGACCGAGTCCACAACCAAACGAGCTACGGCGAACTTGTCAAAACGAAAGTAACTGTCTACCTTCAAGCATCCAGCGATCGACTCCCAAGGTGATCACCTTTTGGCACCTAGCGATCGACTCTGGTGCCCGACCAAGGACGACCGACCTCCGCCACGAACAAGGCCTTCGTCCGTCAAAGTCTACGAAGACTGGATGACAAAGCAAACGCCCATGTACAGATCCACAAAAGGCGCCGCAGAACATGGATCGTTGACTCCAGCCCACATGCAGCTGTCAGTGATAAGGATGGCCTCACCTACCGACAGACCCGCCGAAAGGTCCTAAGTAGGGCCTCCCAGGACAGCGACACAAACGCGTGTTAGCCTCTCATTGGTTCGCACTTCTGGCAGCCAGCAACTCCTGCGGGCCTTAAGGAGACCAACTCATGTGCTAAAGACGATCGCCCGCTTATTATAATTCAGCAGAGGCGATCACCCATCAACTCCCAGTCCTGTAAATAGAGAGCCTCCAGCAACTAGAAAAAGGTTCTCCTCTCGGTTCCCAAATCGATTCCGAAATCCGTTCAGAGCAAAATACATACAAACGTACACACTTTCAGACTCTCGGCTTCCTCTCTTGAATCTATCTCAGGATTTTCTTCTCTCTCAGCACCTCTCAACCAGAAGACGGTCGGCACAGGAAAGAACTCCCTGCAGCACAGATTCGAAGAGACACGCAAGCCCGGGAGCTCAGACTTCCAGCTAATACACACTGTGAGAGACCGTCGATTTCTCACAGTCGTCACATCACTCCATCGTTGTTACAAGAACTCACAAAACACCATATCTGGTTCTTCCGGCAATCTTCACGCTCAATAGCTAAGATAACTAGGGTCGTTACACTCATTGTAATTGTACTCTAACATTAATATTTGTACTCCAAAGTATTTGTATTAATAATATTTCGCGAGAGCATTCAAGCCCGGGACTAACCCCGGCAAATCTTGTGTTGTTTACTTTTCCCACGGAAGTGCTCTCGCATTTGTTTGTTACTCGACCATTCCAGCAATATTCATCTCCGGATAATATTTTGGGTAACAACACCCAGTTGCCGAGCGCTTAAATTATTTTCTCGAGAACTGATTTTGGTGTTTATGGCCGTATATGGTGTTTTGTTGTATGTTGTTTTCATTTCGGATCAATGATGTTGCCCACGAGCGTTTTGTCTTGTTCGTTCCGTGCGATTTTGGAAAATCGAGTCGTCGAGTCATGGTGGTCGGGCACTGGCCGGACGGTTGCGGGCACTGGCTGGACGGGTGCGGCAGGAACCGACGTAGCGCACGCTACGGCCGGAAGGCAGCGCACGCTACGACCGGGAGGCAGCGCACGCTACGGCCGGTTAGCTGCGCGCGCTAGTCGACCGAGACAGTAGGGGCAGAGGGGTTCTGGACTCGAGAGGATCGGCAGGTAGCGCACGCTACTGTCGGACACTGCGCATGCTACTGCCGGCAGGCTGCGCACGCTACCTGGCCGAGCGCTCTAGTCCAGGAAGTCTCTGGATTGCGGCCCGGGACGACAGCGCACGTGTCCAGCGCATGATGGCAGGCCCCGGCCGAACATTCTCGACCATGACCGCCCGTTAGCGCACGCTAGCTCGGCAGCCTAGCGCACGCTAGGCTGCACCAGTATAAATATGACCGAGCAGTCATATTTTCACCCGTTTTTCATTTCTTTCCTTTCGTGTCTGCGGATGGAGTCTTGGAGGTGTCGAAGACATGTTGTTATACTATGAATCCACGAAGTTTGGGAGCTCATATCATCGATTAATCACTCTATAACATCCTTCAATCCAGCGAATCAAGGTTAGTTTTCCTAAAATCCTAGTTTTGGGAAAATTGGGGATTTTCTTTGATTTCATCCGTTTAATTCGTCATAACTTAGAATAGTGATGGATTGATGATTTTTAAGTTGTATTATATCGAATCCCTTGTTTTTTCCATGATTGGATTGCCGAGGATTCGTCGTTTTATTGAGTTTATAATCGACGCCTTGAAGGTGTTCGATAAAATGTACAAAGGGGATTCGAGCGTTCTACGATTATTCTTCCTAGTACCATCTTCAATTTATTCATGGTATGATGTTAGGGTCAGGTTCCTTGCGAAGAACTCGAGTCGGAACCCTTCCGTTCGCCGTTTCCCGATTGGTTGCGTTACCGTCGTTTCCGCCGGAGAGTTGTGGGCGTTCGAGATTTCCTGGTTGAGCCATGTTCGTCGGAGTATCCAGTATCAATTATCGAGGCAAGTATATTGCCCATACATTACGTGTTTTGTGGATATAATGGTTGGTAATCAACGATATGTGCTAAACGAATTGTTTACAACCATTTTTCAAAAGAATCGGTATATTTACAATCATGGTTTTCTTAAAAGATGATTCTTGTGTTCGGGAATTAATGTGCTTAATTGACTATGTGTGTTAGTGTCGAGTATAGGATCACCCTATTTTCGAGTGATGCCATTATGTGTGATTTTGTCGTCGGTAAGTTTAAAGTTCAATTATTTTGTTAAGATTGCGTGTGGAGTCATGCGGATGTGTGTGAATATGTTAGCTTATGTGATATTGGTTGTGCTGGCGTTCGGTGCTATTGAGATAGTGTGCTTCTTTGTTGTTCGTATTAGTTCTGGGTCATGAGTATGTGTTGGATAATTTGGCCATTCTAGCAAAATACCTCGACTATATATATTGTGATTGACTCTTGAGGATTTCGGTTTTGGAAATTGTGAATTGATGAGAGTTGTAAGGTTTTTCTCGGGTACTCTCACTCGGGGTTGACTCGACGGGGTCACAGGGGGACCTGGTGGCTTAGCGGCTGGACCGGGTCACAAGAGTTACTTTCGAGTGGGCATTCTCACTTGGGGTCGCTTGACGGGGCGCACAGGGACTTGGTGGCTTGAGGGCCGGACCGGGTCGCGAGAATTGCCAGAATGTTTGTACTGATGATTAATTGTGATATGTTCGGAATATCACAATGCTTGGGGCTCGAGGTTGAGAGACATTATATATTGAGTCGTATTGTTTGGCTAGAATGGCATAAGAGTAATGTATTATGTGTAATATGTCTTTGGTAGTGAATTGAAGTTGATGATCGGGTCGTGAACCCTGTGTTTTGTGACCAGAATGGTTGGGTCGTGGACCCTGTGTTTTGTGACTGGAATGGTTGGATCGTGGACCCTGTGTTTTGTGACCAGAATGGTTGGGTCGTGAACCCCGTGTTTTGTTAACGGATTTGCATTTTGGAAAATGAACTTTGGGGCGGTGACCCTAAGTGGCTTTTGAGGAATTAGAACTTTTCAATCATAAATGTTTTCAAAACTCCCGAGATTTGGAAGTGTTTACAAAGTGCTTACTTTTTTCGTTTTACTTTCAAGACTTAAACTATTTTTAAATCAAAATATCTCGGGAAATCTTTTGTTGTATTTTCGGAATGTGTTATGTATGGCTCGTATTTGCACTCTATACTTGTACTAGCAAAACAATGGAGTTTTGCTAACCCCCGAGTATTCAGGGGTGGATGTCTGTTTTGCATCCAGGTACATGCAGGTTTGGGAGCAAAACACAGGATCGGCGCGAAGGATGATGGAAGGCGAATGATACTAATCACACGAAGGCCAGTGTTGGATGCAGTCAGTCGGAGTTCGTGTATGGTCTTTCTACTGTCGTACTTTTGGTGTGTGAGTGTATTTTACCCTTGCATGGGTATGAGTCGAGATAGAAATGTGTATTTTTGACTTGCATGTTAGTGATGAAAGACCAAGTTGGTCTATTGATTTGGTATTTTATCATGTCGGTATGTAATGTATTGTGTTGTTTGGATGTCTAGCCTGGTGGATCCTCACGGAAAGGGTCTGCAGCGTGTAATATTCCCGGTTTGATTCTGGGGGTGTTACAGTAGGTTGAGCCGTTCACATAGACTGGCTTTAGGCTTCTTCGACTTGATTCTTCTCACATAGATTGAAGCTTCGTCCTTCAACTCTATTCTTCTCACATAGGTCGGAATAGCTTGACTTAGTCCACACAGGGCTAAGAGTCTCAATAATAAGGTGTTTAAAGTATCACGAATGAAACAACAATTGTAGGCTTTATATGCTTCACTATAGTTGTGTTGTTCTCTGTTGAGGACTTTGATATTTCTTCACTCAAGATATTCGATGTATGCTTGAAGAAATATATTACTCTTGGATAATAAGTTCTTTATCAGTAAGTTCGTGTGTAAGAGGACATTGCTTGGGTTATTTATAACCTTGGAAATAGATCCATTATAAATGTAGTCGTTGGCTGATTGGTGAGATTTAGACCGGTCTATTGGCGGCTTCAAAGTGTTTGAATTAAAGATATTTCGCATTTAATACTTCATACATTCCTTTTGATTCGCATTAAATGCCCTTCTGTCTGCAGTCTTCTCGGCCGCATTAAATGATATCTTGTCAGCATTAAATACTACTTTAAAATAGCGAATACTTTGTGAATAAAGAATTGATTATCTCACAATGGTTTAAAGTTCTAAGTCTATATCATGTTGGTTTGTGTTTTTCTTTCTTAAGTACAACACATACAACTTCTTTGATGTAACCAACGGTTCTTCTTGTTGTATCCTGGTATTTTTGTATGTATCAAGTTAAGCTGTATGGACAAGTTGTAGAGCGCATTTATCAAAACATTTGGGGTATTATTTGTAACACCCCCAATCCGCTCAGTGATATTACACACCGTAGAACCTTTCCTCAAGGATCTACCAGGCTCGTAACAAAATCGAACATCTCAATAATGCCTTTAAGGCAAAAATGACCCAGTAGACCGATTTGGTCTTTCAATAAATACATACAACTCAATCTCAATACATGCCCACGCAGGGGTCGAATACAACACACTCCCGTACAACGGAAAAAAAAATACTGCAGCAGAAATAAAATACAACTGAACCAATACAACAACGTACGGGTCCTCATATGATTAGTATCGTTCAGCTTTCATCATCCTTCATGCCGACCCTGTGTTATGCTCCCCAAAACCTGAATGCAATACAGACATCCACCCCTCGATTTCTCGGGGGTTAGCGAAATCCCACTATTTTGATAGTGCAAGTGCATAATCATACGAAATGTAACAAACAATTAAAATCACGAATAAGATACGACAATTAACCACCAAAGCGTTCCCGGGAGGTTTTATTATTTAGAAAGCAATCAACGAAGTATTTGAAAATTAATTCCTCATCTTGGGGATTTTAAAAGTAGAAACCTTATTGGACCTCAAGTCCTTAGTTGAAAATAACCATTTCACGACGAATAGGTCTCGGCCCAAAATTACTTTCCGTAAAATGACCTTTACAAAACCGTTGGGATCTCATCCCAAATCTCATCAAATCACAGCACCAAAGGACAATAGCAAGGTCCGTTTTTCCAACATCAAAACTCCACAATTAAAAGATTAAATACACACGATAAAAATACTTTAATGCCATCCTAGATAAGTAAGCCAAATGAATATCTTACCTCTTACACACTTAGTCAATGCATGCAATCATGAAAACATAGTCCAAAAGCACTCATTTCCGGAAATGCCATAATCAAATCACATTTGTAAAATGTACCACAATTAACTGTCGATCCACACCTCGGTGGACCCCTACCGAGACCCTGTCGGATCTAACCCATAGTGGTTAAAAGCAAGCTCATCGATCCACACCTCCGTGGACCCCTAACGAGACCCCGTCGGATCTAACCCGTAGTGAGCATGCACACAAACACACACATTACTCATGTAATACTAATATTCTAAGAATGTAAGCTCATCAAGAATACTTACTAGAGATGGCCACTTACCCGACACTATTATCATACTCATCACAATACTTCCATCACGAACAATCAATCGCGACACAACAACACAATTAATACGGAATACCCAATTCCATAACTTTAAACAAGCAGGGGTATCATTAAAGCCCTCAACGTTCAAAATAATCAAATCATAATTAACTCACACAAATCATATTCACGAGGGTAAACCAACCATCGTAAATCCAACATGTAAAATCTATTTGCAAGACACAAATCGTATAAAAAAATACTTGCCTCGAAACCACGATCGAAACGAGACAAAGAACGGGATGCGGCCTGGCATCCCCGAACTCCTGAACATAATCGGGAATACAATAGCACCGCGAACGCTACGAGAATAACACCACGCGAATTACCATCACCAAGCAGAGATAAACTCATAATCCTCGAGCACCAATAATCCTCCGGAAGAATTAACAAAAACATGATTACGACGAGGATCAAGACCAAAAGCAACGGAGGCCACAACAAACTATCGAAGGAACTCGTCTGAACATTTAATCGAACATTAAATGTTCACTACACCTAAAGAATACCAAAATAATTATTCGGGTTGAAACGAACCGAAGATATGGATATACAATCCATAAAACATGTTTAACAACATCATTAGACAACAATCGGTTTATCAAAACCGAAAGGAAAATGAAATCAAGAATAAAATTCCCAAAAAGTCAACGCTAGGGAATCAAGAAGGAATACCTTGATCCGGCGAAGAACAAAGGATTAAATGATGTTAAACACATGAATACTACTAAGATTAATCATATCCATCATGGATTAATCAACAATACGGAACGAATCGGACAAAAACCCCAAATTTTCCAAAAATAGGGTTATAGGAGATTTACCTTGATTAAGGATGAAGAACAAGTGTTAGTGTTGTTAATCTTCACCAAGATCTCAAGAAAGAAGATAGTTTGAAGTTACAAGACTTCAAATCGCTCAAGATTCGCCCAGAAATCGCCAAATGACCGGAGAGGAAAAGAGAGGAGGAAAAATGATTAATCTGGGTAAACTCCCTGGTTTTCATAGCCAGGGAGCGTTAGCGTGCGCTAACCTTAAAGTTAGCGTGCGCTATCGGTCGAAATTCCAGTCCAGAAAGCTAACACCCCAGTCCAGAACATATAGTTCTGGACCGCTAGAGTGCGCTACCAATAATTAGCGTGCGCTAATAGCCCCTCGGTAGCGCGCGCTATTGGGCCATAGCGTGCGCTACCTGGACACCAAACCGAGTCCAAAAGCAACTGCCCAGCACTAGACTATCGTGTTAGCGCGTGCTACCGGACACCTAGCGCGCGCTAGTCCGCAACAACAACGTGCCCTAGACAAAAATGTAGCGTGCGCTAATCTGCCTGTCCAGAGAGCAGAGACCAGAACCAAACTCCCTGCCACTTCCAGACTCGACTCGCTAGCACGCACTACGAAGCAAACGTAGCGTGCACTACTATATGGTACTTAGCGTGCGCTAAACAAGAATGATAGCGCGCGCTAGGCACGGAATAATAACGGCCCCAAAACACCGAAAAATGAACGAAACATCAAACGGCAGCTCACAACAAGCACAATAACAAAGTTAAACGGACTTACGGGAAACAGGAAACGATAGTTTCGAACGAGATTCGCAAGAATCGAACTCAAATGCAGAAAAGTCGCCAAAAAGTACGGAACCCAGCAAAATGACACCGAAACGAACTCGTATGTAAAAAAGTGTAGCATGAATCATTCTCAGAATGACGAAACGGTCACAGGCGAGCCGTTAAAATGGACTCCTGCCAAAAAAAAGAAATTTACCGAATATCGAAAATTGCGGATATTACATACTACCCTCCTTAAAAGAAGTTTCGTCCCGGAACTTAAAACAAGTAGGGAGGAGCAATATACCACCAGGAGCATCTAAAATGGATACGCAAGAACCGCGTAATTTACGCCCATCGGCGAAACGTTACAAGAAACGAAAAGAGGCAAACGGCGTGGAGACACGCTCAATGACAACCATCACAATGCCACAAACAGGGCATAACATGATCAACAAGTGCCAAGCACCACCAAACAGATAACGCAACCAAGTCAATTGTCCGAACCATCAAGAGACAAAAGGCACATATTACAAGAAAACACGCACAATCGAAAAAAAAGAAATGACGCGTACAACGATCCGTAAAGGTAACCACGGAGAACTCCGACCACGTCGAAATTCTCGAAAACCACACTAGGCATCTCCTTGTCCCTTCGGAGCAGAGACGCAAACTCGATCTTCCAACCTCTCAGCTACCATCTCGCAGTGCACGGCTCGGCGACCCACCTGGCCACACTCGAAACAGCTGACTAACGGGGAAAGATAATTCTCCGCGGTATGAGATCAGGCAACAACAGTCAAACAACCACGATCGAACAACAACGAATGAACAACAACGAACAAAAAACAATGATCGAACAACAACGATCGAACAACAATGATCAAACAACAACGATCGAACCACAATGATCGAACAACAACAACGATCGAAAAATAATGATCGAATAACAACTCTGAAATTCACACTTCAACTCAAGACATTAAAAGAGCTGGTAGAAACTAAAAGATGTTACTTTCGGACAAGGTTCACAAGAATCGAACCAAACTCGGAAAAGTCATAGCGATAACCAGATCGATCCAAAGCAAGATCACGGCTCGTCCGAACGATAAAAACCGAAATACAGGACAAGTTCAGAAATTATCAACAAACACGAGCGAGTCGATAGAATTGAGAAAGAGAAAATGCAGAAGTCAAAAATAATATGGGTATTACATTCGACCTCTTCTAAAAGAAGTGTCGTCCCCGAAACTCACAACAACGGAAGCAAGGTAACAATACAACAAGCAACTGACACATCCCGGAACAATCACCGATGCACACAATCATACCAGCCCAAACTCTAACAGCTCGCACATGTGCGATAATGCACAAATCACCACGAGGCGACAACATTCAATACCAACATCACACCTCTCACAGAGGGCTAACACGACAAATGTGTGGCGAACGACTCAACGCTCACACCACCAACTTAATCACAACTCAGAGGGCCAACACCCTAACGACAATGCTAACGTCACACACACATTCCCCGACCGTAACAGGAAATGATATATTTTAAAAACGAAAACCACCTTTTGAAAATAATTTGGAAACACCAGTTGATATTGAGTATCATATATCGAAAAAAAAGGTAGTACAAACATCGTCATTGAGACTTTGAAAAACCATCTTGCGTTTAATAAAAAACATGAGGACACCTTTCTTTAAATTAAAACTTTTCAGAAATATTCGACCTTCGTGTCTAAGAAAATGCGTTTCTACATCATTGGAAATATCTCAAAATATTTTGGTCCTCAAAGGGGAATAATTTTGAAACATAGCGTGGTACTAGTAGGCACATTGAAGGTACTGCGACAAAATAATCCATTTTAAAAATACGTCTCGAGATTTATTTTCTAAGATACTCAAGGTTTTTTCAGAAATCTAATAGGTCAGAATGCCCAAAATTCACACGTATCGACTTTCGCTTAAACACATCATAGCACACGCATCAAATCGTTCAAAATCAAGACAATACATGTCTTTTACCGAAAAACAAGCAGTAACATATCACAGTCGAAAACCGCCTAGGATCGGGGCGAAACCACTGACCCTATTCGAGGCCTCTAAGGACCCTCCCGAACTGGCTAGCGAACAAACTCGTGAATCCGGAGTGAAGTCACGGATTCTCCCGAGGCCTCGTCGGACCCTCCCGGAGTGAGCAAATCGAACACGTATAAGCACAAAGGTTTCACAAGAATATTTGCAAAACGAGCAAATAAATTTGAAAATCATTAGCAGCGGACAAAAACAACAGTCGAGAAGATATAAGCAGCGAAAACACTCCTCGCATAAACAAAATATGAGAGTCGAATAAACACATATCACTAGACCAAAAATCTACATAAGGATTCCATCGCTTAACACATAATCATACCAATAACTCGTATCACACGAGGCACAACACAAAGAAGGGAGACTTACATCCACAAGTCGCACGAAGATGACGATCGCCCCCACGATACTAATCACGACCAACAAACTCAGATGACGCATCACTACACGACTCAGTCAGATAAAATCCGACGAGACAAAACTCAACAGACACAACTTGACCCGACAACCTAAGTTTCCACAACCTAAGCTCCGATACCATTTATGTAACACCCCCAATCCGCTCAGGGATATTACACGTCGTAGAACCTTTCCTCATGGATCTACCAGGCTGGTAATAAAATCGAACATCTCAATAATGCCTTTAAGGCTAAAATGACTCATTAGACCGATTTGGTCCTTCAATAAATACATACAACTCAATCTCAATACATGCCCACGCAGGGGTCGAATACAACACTCCCGTACAACGGGAACAAAAATACTGCAGCGGAAATAAAATACAACTGAACCAATACAACAACGTATGGGTCCTCATGTGATTAGTATCGTTCATCTTTCATCATCCTTCATTCCGACCCTGTGTTATGCTCCCCAAAACCTGAATGCAATATAGACATCCACCCCTCGATTTCTCGGGGGTTAGCAAAATCCCACTATTTTGCTAGTGCAAGTGCATAATCATACGAAATGTAACAAACAATTAGAAATCACGAATCAGATACGACAATTAACCACCAAAGCCTTCCCGAGAGGTTTTATTATTTAGAAAGCAATCAACGAAGTGTTTGAAAATAAATTCCTCATCTTGGGGATTTTAAAAGTAGAAACCTTATTGGACCTAAAGTTCTTAGTTAAAAATAACCATTTCACGACGAATGGGTCTCGGCCCAAAATTACTTTCCGTAAAATGACCTTCACAAAACCGTTGGGATCTCGTCCCAAATCTCATCAAATCACAGTACCAAAAGACAATTGAAAGGTCCGTTTTCCAATATCAAAACCCCACAATTAAAAGATTAAACACACACGACAAAAATATCTAGTGCCATCCTAGCTAAGTAAGCCAAATGAACATCTTACCTCTTACACACTTAGTCAATGCATGCAATCGTGAAAACATAGTCCAAAAGCACTCATTTTCGGAAATGCCATAATCAAATCACATTTGTAAAATGCACCACAATTAACCGTCGATCCACACCTACGTGGACCCCTACCGAGACCCCATCGGATCTAACCCGTAGTGGTTAAAAGCAAGCTCATCGATCCACACCTCAGTGAACCCCTACCGAGACCTCGTTGGATCTAACCAGTAGTGAGCATACACACACACACGTTGCTCATGCAATACTAATATGCTAAGAATATAAGCTCGTCAAGAATACTTACTAGAGATGGCCACTTACCCGACACAATTATCATACTCATCACAATACTTCCATCACGAAAAATCAATCGCGACACAACAACACAATTAACACGGAATACCCGATTCCATAACTTTAAACAAGTAGGGGTATCATTAAAGCCCTCAACGTTCAAAATAATCAAATCATAATTAACTCACACAAATCATAGTCACGAGTGTAAACCAACCATCGTAAATCCAATATGTAAAATCTATTTGCAAGACAAAAATCGTATAAAAAAAATACTTGCCTCGAAACCACGATCGAAACGAGACAAAGAACGGGATGCGGCCTGGCAGCCCTGAACTCCTACGATAGCACCGCGAACGTTACGAGAATAACACCACGCGAATTACCATAACCAAGCATAGATCAAATCATAATCCTCGAGCACCAATAATCCTCCGGAAGAATCAATAAAAACATGATTACGGCGAGGATCAAGACCAAAAGCAACGGAGGCCACAACAAACTATCGAAGGAACTCATCTGAACATTTAATCGAACATTAAATGTTCACTACACCTAAAGAACACCAAAATAATTATTCGGGTTGAAACGAACCGAAGATATGGATATAAAATCCATAAAACATGTTTAACAACATCATTAGACAACAATCGGTTTATCAAAACCGAAAGGAAAACGAAATCAAGAATAAAATTCCCAAAAAGTCAACGCTAGGGAATCAAGAAGGAATACCTTGATCCGGCGAAGAACAAAGGATTAAATGATGTTAAACACATGAATACTACTAAGATTAATCATATCCATCATGGATTAATCAACAACGTAACGAATCGGACAAAACCTCTAAATTTCCCAAAAATAGGGTTATAGGAGATTTACCTTGATTAAGGATGAAGAACAAGTGTTGGTGTTGTTAATATTCACCAAAATCTCAAGAAAGAAGATTGTTTGAAGTTACAAGACTTCAAATCGCTCAAGATTCGCCCAGAAATCGCCAAATGACCGGAGAGGAAAAGAGAGGAGGAAAAATGATTAATCTGGGTCAACTCCCTTGTTTTTATAGCCAGGGAGCGTTAGCGTGCGCTAACCTTAAAGTTAGCGTGCGCTATCGGTTGAAATTCCAGTCCAGAAAGCTAACACCCCAGTCCAGAACATATAGTTCTGGACCGCTAGCGTGCGCTACCAATAATTAGCGTGCGCTAATAGCCCCTCGGTAGCGCGCGCTATTGGGCCATAGCGTGCGCTACCTGGACACCAAACCGAGTCCAAAAGCAACTGCCCAGCACTGGACTATCGCGTTAGCGCGTGCTACCGGACACCTAGCGCGCGCTAGTCCGCAACAACAACGTGCGCTAGACAAAAATGTAGCGTGCGCTAATCTGCCTGTCCAGAGAGCAGAGACCAGAACCAAACTCACTGCCACTTCCAGACTCGACTCGCTAGCGCGCGCTACGAAGCAAACGTAGCGTGCACTACTATATGGTACTTAGCGTGCGCTAAACAAGAATGATTGCACGTGCTAGGCACGGAATAATAACGGCCCCGAAACACCGAAACGCGAACGAAATATCAAACGACAGCTCACAACAAGCACAATAACAAAGTTAAACGGACTTACGGGAAACACGAAACGACAGTTTCGAACAAGATTCGCAAGAATCGAACTCAAATGCAGAAAAGTCGCCAAAAAGTACGGAACCCAGCAAAACGACATCGAAACGAACTCGGATGTCAAAAAGTGTAGCATGAATCATTCTCAGAATGACGAAACGGTCACAACGACCCGTTAAAATGGACTCTTGCCAAAAAAAAGAAAACCAAACCAAACCAAACCAAACATACCCAGTATATCCCGCTCAGAGCAGGGCCTAGGGAGGGTACGATGTACGCAGACCATGCCCCTACCTATTACGGTAGGGAGGCTGTTTCCGTGAAGACCCTCAACTTTGTGCACAACAACATATTGAGTGAAAAATACAAAGGGAAGCATATGATACGAAAAAAATAAAACTCATTACCATACCTGAGCTCATGGCTTAATCCACATGGGACTTACCTAAGAGGAATTTGGATACTTCACTCCCGATGAGCGCTGCTCAAACATAAGAGAGGTTGACTCCGCGCACAACTCCCTGTCGAAAATACACCACACGCAAAAGGCAATAGGATAAAATATACAATAAATGAAAAAATGCAATGCTCTAGGTCAAAGCTAACCGAGACAACTCAACCCTGAGGCTCTCAACTACAGCACCACTCCCAACTAAATAATCCACAAGTCTGATCTGGCGCCTCCAAGCGCACCTATCAACAGTCATAGTCTCGGAAAGATTTAAGACCTTCAAATCTAATCTCAGCTGCTCCTCCCACGTCCTCATCGGTCTGCCTCTCCTCCTCTCCCCGACAACTACTAAACTCTCGACCCTTCTCACTGGAGCAGATGCCTGCCTCCTGCGGACGTGGCCAAATCATCTCAATCTCCCTTCCCTAACTTTCGCTGAAATGGGCGCCACTTCTAGCGCGTTCCTGAAGACCCCATTCGAGATTCTATCTAACATTGTGCGACCACACGACCAGCGTAACATTCTCATTTCAGCCGCTTCCTACTTGCTCTCAAGCGACTTCTTCATCGCCCAACATTCAGAGCCATACAACATTGCAGGTCGGATTGCCGATCTATAGAATTTACCCTTCAGCTTTAGAGGGACTTTCTTGTCGCACAGGACCCCTGTCGCTGCTCTCCACCTTAGCCACCCCGCCTTGATGCGATGAGTGACATCATCTTCACACTCACCTTCCTTCTGAATGATTGAACCCAAATACTTGAACTTATCCGTACGGGGAACGATCTGATCCGCAATCATTACCTCTACATCTTCCTCGTTGGCCTCACCACTAAAGTTACACCAGAGATACTCTGTCTTAGACCGGCTCACACGCAAGCCCTGAGATTCTAACTTAGACCTCCATATCTCCAACTTCGAGTTCACCTCCCTCCTCGACTCCGCCACTAACACAATGTCGTAAGCAAAAAGCATGCACCACGGGATGCCATCTTGTATCCCCCGCAAAATGACGTCAAGGATCAGAGCGAAGAGAAGAGGGCTTAGCGCCGACCCCTGGTGTAGCCCTATCTCGACCGGAAAATACTGGGTGTCACCAAAAAAAAGAAATTTACCGAAAATCAAAAATTGCGGATATTACATTATTTTTTTCTAAGATTATTCTTATGTATTATTATGATTATGGTTGCTGTGATATATATTATTGTTGTTGTTATATATATGTTTGTTATCTAATATATCTGTTATTACTATCTTTCAGTAAATTCAGTTCAATTCAGTTCAGTTTCGTTCGGTTCATCAAAATTTAGTTCAATTCATGAGTTCATTCAATTTTATTCAGTTCAGCAAATTTCAACTTAGAAGAACAGAGCATAAATATATTTCAACGGGATGGATAGAATTTTTTTATAGCTTATTTTTTTAATATTTTTATCATTATATTTTAAGAGATGGTTTATAACCAAAAGTAAATATGACAATAACAAAACTACAATAATTAATACTTGTGCCCCTCAACGGAACATTCATTGACAAAAATAATTAACTAATACTCCCCACAATAAATGTTGTCTAATTTTATTTTTCTTTCTATTTACATTTCTTACAGATTTTATGATCAGGGGCGGACCTACGCGAACCTTGGTGATACAAATACAACATCAGAATTTTGGTTTCAAAATCAAAACGACGTCACTTTTTCTTGAACATAGTGATGTCATTTTAATCAAAGGATGACATTTTTTCTTAATCAAAACGTCTTTGTCTTGGTTGAAACAAAGTCGTTTTGCTCTTTGTGCAAAACGACGTCATTTTGTTTGTATCATATTAAAGAAAGGTCTCGCAACCTGTAAGAACAGGGAGTCCCACGACCTGTGAGAACAGAAAGTCAGCCTCCGAGAGAGAAACACACACGCACATTGGCACAAAAATTTTACCACTCAGCATGTCGACGAGTCGACCAACCTTCACTACCGATGGCACGCGTCCGCCTCGCCACTAGACCGCTGCTGAGTGCCGACGACCCGCTTGGCTGCCTCCTGCCGCCCAATCCTCCAAATCCACCTCCATGGACCACGACCGTTGCTTCGCCTTTCAGTATTGGACAGGTAAGTTGTTTTTCAATCATTTCTTCATTTATTTGATTCCACTTTAGGGTTTTTTAGGCATTAAAATTTTGGTTTATTTGATCATTGATTTCACTTTAATTTTGTGAATGTGCTTTGAGTTAAGGGTTGACGTACTTAAAAAGTTATTGGTGATGATATTATTTTAGCATATTTTCAGGAAATAAATTCTAAGCTATTTTCTTTGTAAACGTATGGATATTTTATAATTAGTATGAATTTCATTATTATTTGTAATCTTTAATATAATTTATATATTATTTATTGCATGATATTTTCTTGCCTTTGTTACTTTTTCTTGTTGTACGTTGGTGTACCAATAGCTTTTGGATATTGAATCCGCCTATATTTATGATACAGAATGATTGTCCTTATTTCTGAGTACCTCCTAAGAACTCAAGTTCATCTCATTCTAGAACTAAAGTTCCAGCATTATATGTTCGTCTTGGATCACCCTCACATGGATCAAAAAACCGTGCGTATTGAGCTTTGCGATGGTCTCTATTTGCTTGTGTTTTTGTATTTTCAAGTTAATTATATATTTAGCTTCTCTATTTTTTTCCTATCATCTAATCACACCTCATTTCTTCTTCATTTCCTTATATTCTCATAGAACATAGGAGAATATTTGAATAAGTTAAAAATTGTCATTTTATTCTATTTCTTAATTTTTGTACTTTCTCTGTCTCAGCTAAAGGTTACTCCCTCTATTTCTATTTTAATTGATTTGTATTTTACGAGAATATATATATAAAAGAGCCATATTTAAGAAACTCATCCATTACATATCTAATGAAAAAGGCTCATATTATATATTTTATTAACATTGAATGTACAAATTCAATTTTCAACACATCTCACATTTAAGATGCTCTATTTTTAAAATATCCGGTTTTGGGATATTAAATCTTCCTCATTTGTTATCTATTTTATATGTAAAATATATCAATTTCTAATTATCTTCTTCGTTATTCGATTTCAGATCATGAAAGCTATGTAAACTATTTTTTCGTGTGATGAGAATTATACATCAGAGGAATAAAACTTTTGCCTCGTACAAAGTATTTTTTAACACCTAGAAAAAAGGTATGTAGCCAATTAAGAAAAATTATGAACTAAAAAGTAATATTTTAATGGTCAACCGTTATAAATATAATATAACATATAGAGAGAAAACTTGAAAAAGTTAAATAATAGGAAGAAGAAACATCATTTTGTTATTAATTCACCTCCAACACATATAAGTGTCTTTATATAGGTATTGAAAACATAAGTTACAAAGTATAGTGAAAGGTCAAAGATCTTCTTGAAATGATAAGAATCTCATGTATTAATATAAAAAACTAAGAGCCAAGGGTCATCCACATTTATATATAACACTCCCCCTTGGATGACTTGTACAAACATCATGCCTCGTTAAAACCTTACTGAGAAAAACCCCGTGGGAAAAATCCTAGTGAAGAAAAAAGAGTATATGTGTTGTACCAATGATAAAAAGAGTGAGTCTTGTATGTCTCTCCCTCATTGCAACATGACTATTATTGTCAATATATGTCTCAAAATTTGCGCATTCCGGTCGTGTGTACCAATTTCTCGAAGGAAAATATAGGAAGTGCTTTTGTGAATAAATCTGTTGGATTTTCACATGGGCGAATGTGACAAATATAATTTATCCACTTTGGTGAAGCATAGTTAAAAATTTGGTTGGATCAATGTGCTTCGTTCTATCTCCTTTAATGTAACTTTCTTTAGTCTGAGTGATACATGCTTCATTATCTTTGAGTAAAACAGTATGACTTTCTTTATTGATTGAAAGATCACATAATTCTCCGATATGGTGGACCAAAGACCTTTGTCAAATGCATTCTCGACTTGCTTTATGAAGTGCTAAAAGTTCAACATGGTTCGAAGAAGTCGCTGCAAGAGTCTGCTTTGTAGACCGCCAAGATATTGCGGTATCACCATATGTGAATATGTAACCTATTTGTGATCTTTCTCTATGGGAATCAGACAGATATCCAGCATTAGCATAACCAATCAATTCTGCATTTGAGTCCTTGGAATAAAATAAACTCGTATCCATTGTTCCTTGTAGATATCCAAATATCTGTTTCACACCAATCCAACGTCTTCGAGTTGGAGCAGAACAATGTCTTGCCAATAAATTAACTAAAATAATAATATCGGGATGTGTATAATTGGCAAGATACATTAATACACCAATAGCACTAAGATATGGTACTTCATGACCAAGAAGTTATTCTACCTCTTCTCTTGGGCGCAATAAAACCTTTTTCTTTTCAACTGAACCTGCAACCATAGGGCTATAGACACGATATGATATATCTATAATAAATCATTTAAGAATCTTTTCAATATATGATGACTAGTGAACAAAGATTCCTTTTGATAAATATTCAACTTGAAAACCAGGACAAAGTTTTGTTTTACATAAGTCTTTCATTTCAAATTCCTTTTTTAGATATGTAACCGTCTCATCAAGTTCAACAGGAGTCCCAATGATGTTCAAATCATCAACATAAACTGCAATGATATTAAATCCCCCTTTTGTCCTTTTAATAAAGACACGTGTACAGATCACATTATTCATATATCATTTTTTCAAAATGTACTCACTGATACGATTATACCACATCCGTCCTGATTTTTTTAACCCGTACAAGGATCTTTGTAACTTAATTGAGTACACTTCTCGGGGATTTGAGCTACATGCTTCAGGTATTTTCAACCCTTCAGGGATTTTTATGTAGATGTCATTAGCAAGTGACCCATATAAGCAGGCATTCACAACATCCATTAAGTTCATTGAGACCCCTTCTAAAATTGACAGACTTAGCAAAAATCTGAATGTCGTTGGCATTGATTACCGGTGAATAAGTCTCTTCATAATCAATTCTCTGTCTTTGTGAGAAAGTTGTGCAACAAGGCGTGCTTTGTATCTCACATCTTTATTTTTCTCATTGCGGTTGCGCACAAATACCCATCTATAACCAACGGGTTTTACACCTACAGGTGTTTGGACAACTGGTCAAAAAACTTGACGTTTTTCAAGTGATTTCAATTCTGCCTCAATAGCATCTTGCCATTTTGGTCAATCATTTCTTCTTTTATATTCATAGATCGATCTAAGTTCATGATCCTCAATTTATTCAACAATATCAAGAGCAGATGCATATGCAAATATATCATCCATGATTATTTCTTTTCTATTCCACCTCTTTCTAGAAATGATGTAGTTTATCGAGATCTCTTTATTGTTTTCATTTAAGGTGTCTGATCATCTTTTGAAGACGTCTATTCAGTGATACAATCTGTTTCTTTTGGATTGATGTCATTTGGTGTACCAACTTGTTTATCAAGTTTCCTTATTTTTCTTGGATTTTTATCCTTGGATCCAATAGGTCTACCACACTTCTGGCATGCTTTAGACTCATTCACTAACATAAATTTATTATCTTCATCAGGAATTTTAATTTTACAAAGAACATCGACAGTTGGTTTATGTGAATTCGTCACTGTCTTAACATCAGTAAGTAGATGAGGCAATTTATTTGCAACCTCTTATAGATGGATAATCTTTGAACTTCAAGTTCATATTAATTTGTTCGAGGATCGTAATTGTAATATCCGCAATTTTTGATTTTCGGTAAATTTTTTTTTGACAGGAGTCCGTTTTAACGGCTCACCTATGACCGTTTCGTCACTCTGAGAATGGTTCATTCTACACTTTTTGACATCATAGTTCGTTTCGGCGTCATTTTGCTGAGTTTCGTGCCTTTTGGAGACTTTTTCGCATTTGAGTTTGATTCTTGCGAATCTCGTTCGAAACCGTTGTTTCGTGTTCCCCATAAGTCCGTTTAACTTTGTTATTATGCGTGTTGCGAGCTTCCATTTGTTGTTTCAATCTTGTTTCGTGTGTTTCGGGTGTTTCGGGTGTTTGGGTCGTTTTGCACCCGGCTACCTAGCGCACGCTATGGATGTTAGTTAGCGCGCGCTAGCGTATTTGGTAGCGAATGCTACGCTTGTTTTGTAGCGCGCGCTAGTGACTCGGGCTCAGCAGTGGTAGTAGTCTGCTTCTGCCCTCTGCTCTCTGGAGAGTTGTTCTAGCGCACGCTAAGATGTTGTTCTAGCGCACGCTATCGTTCAGACTTAGCGCACGCAGACTGGCTGGTAGCGCGCGCTAATCTGGCAGTCCAGTACTGGACAGAATGTTTCTGGACTCGGCTGATGTTCAGGTAGCGCACACTATGGCCCGATAGCGCGCGCTATCGAGGGGCGGTTAGCGCATGCTACTTCCTGGTAGCGCACGCTAACGGTCCAGAACCGAAGGTTCTGGATTGGGTTTTTGGCCGATAGTGCACGCTAACCTTGAAGGTTAGCGCACGCAAATAACTCTCTGGCTATAAAAACCAGAGAGTTGACCGGGGCAGCTCATTTCTTTCTCTTTTCATCTCCTCTCCACGACCGACGATTCCAAGGGCGATTTGAGGGCGATTTCTTCTTCCAATCACTTCAGAAATCATTTTCCTTGAGTTCTTGGTGTGGATTAACAACACCAACACTTGTCCTTCATCCTTAATCAAGGTACTCCTAGAACCCTATTCTTGGGGAAATTTTGGGGTTTTTGGATCTTTGTCGGATTCGTTCCGTATTGTCGATTAATCCATGATGAGTATGATTAATCTTAGTAGTATTCATGTGTTTGACATCATTTAATCCATTGTTCTTCTCCGGATCAAGGTATTTTTCTTGATTCCCTAGAGTCGACTTTTTGGGAGTTCTATTCTTGATTTCGTTTTCCATTCGGTTTTGATAAACCGATTGTTGTCCAATAATGTTGTTAAACATGTTTTATAGATTGTATATCCAAATCTTCGGTTAGTTTCAACCTGAATGATGATTTCGGTGTCCTTGAGGTGTAGTGAACATTTAATGTTCGATTAAATGTTCGAATAAATTTTCCTTCGATAACTTGATGTGGTCTCCGTTGGTTTGGTCTTGATCCTCGTCGTAATCATGTTTTTGTTGTTTCTTTCGGAGGATTATAGATGCTCGATGATTCCGCGTTGACCTCCGTTTTCTGTTGGTAATTCGTGTGGTGTTTTCTCGTGGTGTTCGCGGTGCTATTATATTCTTGATGATGTTCAGAAGTTTGGGGCTGCCCGGCCGCATCACGTCCATCGTCTCGTTTCGATCGTGGTTTCGAGGCAAGTTTCTTTCTTATACAATTTGTGTCCTGCAAATAGAGTTTACATGTTGGATTTACGATGGTTGGTTTACCCTCATGAATATAATTCGTGTGAGTTGATTATGATTTGGTTATTTTGAACGTTGAGGGTTTTAATAATACCCATGCTTGTGGAATCGTGTATTCCGTGTTAATTGTGTTGTTGGGTCGTGATTGATTGTTCATGATGGAGGTATTGTGATGAGTATGATAACGGAGTCGGATAAATGGCCATCTCTAGTAAGTATTCTTAATGAACTTACATTCTTAGCATATTAGTATTGCATGAGTAACGTCTGTGTATATGCTCACTACGGGTTAGATCCGATGGGGTCTCGGTAGGGGTCCACATAGGCATGGGTCCGCGAGCTTGCTTTTAACCACTACGGGTTAGATCTGACGGGGTCTCGGTAGGGGTCCACAGAGGCGTGGGTCCACGGTTAATTGTGGTGCATTTTGTAAATGTGTTTTGATATTGGCATTTCCGGAAATGAGTGTTTTTAACTGTGATTTCATGATTGCATGCATTGACTAAGTGTGTAAGAGGTAAATTGTTCATTTGGCCTACTTGGGTAGGATGGCACTAGAATATTGTCGTTTGTGTTTAGTCCTTTAGTTGTGGGTTTTGATGTTGGAAAACAGACCTTGCTACTGTTCTCGTGTACTGTGATTTGATGAGACTTGGGAAGATCTTAATAGTTTTATAAAGGTCGTTTTACGGAAAGTGATTTTAGGCCGTGACCCATTCATTTTTGAAACGGTTAGTTCTCAACTAAGGACTTGAAGTCCAACAAGGTTTCTACTTTTAAAATCCCCGAGATGAGGAATTTATTTTCAAACACTTCAGTGATTGCTTTCTAATTAATAAAACTTCTCGGGAAGGCTTTTGTAGTTAATTGTCGTACCCGATTCGTGATTTCCATTTGTTTGTTACATTTCGTATGGTTATGTACTTGCACTAGCAAAATAGTGGAATTTTGCTAACCCCCGAGTAATCGGGGGTGGATGTCTGTATTGCATTCAGGTTTTGGGGAGCATAGCACAAGGTCGGCATGAAGGATGATGAAAGATGAACGATACTAATCACATGAGGACCCGTACGTTGCTAATTTCTCCCTTTTTAGAATGGCTGTTGTATTGGTTCAGTCGTATTTTATTTATGCTGCAGTATTCTTTCCCCGTTGTATGGGAGTGTGTTGTATTTGACCCCTGCGTGGGCATGTATTGAGATTGAGTTGTATATATTTATTGAAAGACCAAATCGGTCTACTGAGTCTTTTAGCCTTAAAGGCGTTGTTGAGATGTATGATTTTGTTACCAGCCTGGTAGATCCTTGAGGAAAGGTTCTACGACGCGTAATATCCCTGAGCGGATTAGGGGTGTTACATAAATGGTATCGGAGCTTAGGTTGTGGAAACCTAGGCTGTCGGGTCAAGTTGTGTCTGTTGAGTTTTGTCACGTCGGATTTTATGACTGAGTCGTGTCGCGATGCGTCGTCTGAGTTCGTTGGTCGGGATTAGTATCGTGGGGCGATCATCATTTTCGTGCGAACTGTGGATGTAAGTCTCCCTTCTTTGTGTTGTGCCTCGTGTGACATGAGCTACTTGTATGATTAGTTGTTAAGTGATAGAATCCTTATGTGGATTTTGATTTCGTGATATGTGGATATTTGACTCTCATATTTTGTTTATATGAGGAGTGATAGCGCTGCTAAAGTATTATCGACTGTTTGTTTTCCGGTAAAAGACATGTATTGTCTTGATTTTGAACGATTTGATGCATGTGCTATGATGTGTTTGAGCGAATGTCGATATGTGTGAATTTTGGGCATTCTGGCCTATTGGATTTCTGAAAAACTTGAGTATCTTAGAAAATAAATCTCGAGACGTACTTTTAAAATGGATTACTTTCTCGCGGTACCTTCAAGGTGCCTACTAGTGCCACACTATGTTTCAAAATTATTCCACTTTGAGGACCGAAATATTTTGAGATAATTCCAATGATTTAGAAACGCATTTGTTTAGACCCGAAGGTCGAATATTTCAGAAAAATTTCAACTTAAAGAAAAGTGTCCTCATTTTTTTTTCAAACGCAAGATGGTTTTTCAAGGTCTCGATAACGATGTTTGTACTACTTTCTGAAAGGTGATACTCAAGATCAACTAGTGTTTCCAAAATTATTTTCAAAAGGTGGTTTCATTTTCAAAACCTATCACTTCCTGCTTGTGGTCAGAGAAAGTGTGTATGATGTTAGTATTGTCGTTAGGGTGTTAGCCCTCTGTTAGAGGTGCGAGGTTGGTATTGAATGTTGTCTCTTCGTGGTGATTTGCGGGTAATCACGCCTGTGCGAGCTGTTAGAGCTTGGGTTTGTACAGTTGTGTACATACGGGATTGTTTCATGATGTTTGGTAATTGTATGTTGGTTGTCGTTTGGGCCGTTGAATCGTCGTACGATGTCGTTGTTGTTGTTGTGATTTTTGTATTTGTTGATGCGTTATGCTGAGTTGGCATCTCCGGTATGTTTTTTTGCGGTGTTATATTCCATTATACCTAGAAGTTGTGTTTTTGGTATGCCGAGCTGAGGTGCTTCAACCGTAATGTGCCGGGGGCATGTACGTACAAATTGTCCTTCCCCACCAGTAGCATGTTACAAGTGTGGACTCGAGGGATTCAGAACCCAATTTTGCGAGTTGATTACCGAGTCTTCCGGGGTACGAACTTCAGCATCGGTGTCAGGATAGACTTGGAGAGGCCCATGAAAGATGTTTCTGTCGGTTGCTTGTTATGTTGCTACCTTATTTCTGTGTTGTGAGTCTCGAGGACGACATTTCTTTTATAAAAGGTTGAATGTAATACCCGTATTATTTTGACTTCTGCATTTTCTCTTTCTCAATTCGATCGACTCGCACGTGTTCGTTGATACTTTCTGAACTTGTTCGGTATCTCAATTGTCATCGTTCGAACAGGTTGTGACCTTGTTTCGGATCAATCTGTTTATCGTTGTGACTTTACCGAGTTCGGTTCGATTCTTGTGAACCTTGTTCGAAAGTAACGTCTTTTAGTTTCTACAAGTTCTTTTAATATCTTGAGTTGAAGTGTGAACTTCGGAGTCGTTGTTCGACCGTTATTATTTGATCGTTGTTGTTCGATAGTTGTTGTTCGATGATTGTTATTCAATCATGGTTATCCGACTTTTTGTTGTCTGATCTCGTACCTCGAAGAATTGTCGTTCACCGTTGGTCAGTTGTTTCGATTGTGGTCATTTGGGACACCGAGTCGTGCATTGCGAGATGGTAGCTAAGAGGTTTGGAGATCGAGTTTGCGTCTCTGCTCCTAAGGGACATGGAGATGCCTAATGTGGTTTTCGAGAATTTCGCTGTGGTCGGAGTTCTCCGTGGTTACCTTTACGGATCGTTGTACGCGTCATTTCTATTTTTTCGACTGTGCTTATTTTCTTGTAATAGGTGCCTTTTGTCTCTTGATGGCTCATACAATTGACTTGGTTGCGTTATCTGTTTGGTGGTACTTGGCACTTGTTGATCGTGTTATGCCCCACTTGTGGCATTGTGATGGTTGTCGTTGAGCGTGTTTCCACACCGTACGTTCCTTCGCGTTTCTTATAACGGTTCGCCGGTGGGCATAAGTTGCACGGTTCTTGTGTATCTGGTTGAGATGTTCCTAGTGGGATATTGCTCCTCCCTACTTGTTTTAAGTTTCGGGACGAAACTTCTTTTAAGGAGGGTAGAATGTAATATCCGTAATTTTCGATTTTCGGTAAATTTCTTTTTTTTTTTCCACAGGAGTCCATTTTAACGGCTCACCTGTGACCGTTTCGTCACTCTGAGAATGGTTCATTCTACACTTTTTGACATCCGAGTTCGTTTCAGTGTCGTTTTGCTGAGTTCCGTGCCTTTTGGAGACTTTTCCGCGTTTGAGTTCGATTCTTGCGAATCTCGTTTGAAACCGTTGTTTTGTGTTCCCCGTAAGTCCGTTTAACTTTGTTATTATGCGTGTTGTGAGCTTCCGTTTGTTGTTTCGATCGTGTTTCGTGTGTTTCGGGTGTTTGGGTTGTTTTGCACCCGGCTGCCTAGCGCACGCCATGGATGTTAGTTAGCGCGCGCTAGCGTCTTTGGTAGCGCACGTTACGCTTGTTTTGTAGCGTGCGCTAGTGACTCGGGCACAGCAGTGGCAGTAGTCTGCTTCTGCCCTCTGCTCTCTGGAGAGTTGTTCTAGCGCACGCTAAGATGTTGTTCTAGAGCACGCTATCGTTCGGACTTAGCACACGCAGAGTGGCCGGTAGCGCGCGCTAATCCGGCAGTCCAGTACTGGACATAATGTTTCTGGACTCAGCTGATGTTCAGGTAGCGCATGCTATGGCCCGATAGCGCACGCTATCGAGGGGCGGTTAGTGCTACTTCCTGGTAGCATACGCTAACGGTCCAGAACCGTAGGTTCTGGACTGCGTTTTTGGCCGATAGCGCACGCTAACCTTGAAGGTTAGCGCATGCTAATAACTCTCTGGCTATAAAAACCAGAGAGTTGACCGAGGCAGCTCATTTCTTTCTCTTTTCGTCTCCTCTCCATGGCCGACGATTCCAAGGGCGATTTCTTCTTCCAATCACTTCAGAAATCATTTTCCTTGAGTTCTTGGTGTGAATTAACAACACCAACACTTGTTCTTCATCCTTAATCAAGGTAAATCTCCTAGAACCCTATTCTTGGGGAAATTTTGGGGTTTTTGGATCTTTGTCTGATTCGTTCCGTATTGTCGATTAATCCATGATGAGTATGATTAATCTTAGTAGTATTCATGTGTTTGACATCATTTAATCCTTTGTTCTTCGCCGGATCAAGGTATTTTTCTTGATTCCCTAGAGTCGACTTTTTGGGAGTTTTATTCTTGATTTCGTTTTCCATTCAGTTTTGATAAACCGAATGTTGTCCAATAATGTTGTTAAACATGTTTTATGGATTGTATATCCATATCTTCGGTTAGTTTCAACCTGAATGATGATTTCGGTGTCCTTGAGGTGTAGTGAACATTTAATGTTCGATTAAATGTTCGAATGAGATTTCCTTCGATAGAATGATGTGGTCTCCATTGGTTTGGTCTTGATCCTCGTCGTAATCATGTTTTTGTTGTTTCTTCCGGAGGATTATAGGTGCTCGAGGATTCCGCTTTGACCTCCGTTTTGTGTTAGTAATTAGTGTGGTGTTTTCTCGTGGTGTTCGCGGTGCTATTATATTCTTGATGATGTTCAGGAGTTCGGAGCTGCCCGGCCACATCCCGTCCATCGTCTCATTTCGATCGTGGTTTCGAGGCAAGTATCTTTCTTATACGATTTGTGTCCTACAAATAGAGTTTACATGTTGGATTTACGATGGTTGGTTTACCCTCGTGAATATGATTCGTATGAGTTGTATATGATTTGGTTATTTTGAACGTTGAGGGTTTTAATGATACCCCTGCTTGTTTAATGTTGTGGAATCGTGTATTTCGTGTTAATTGTAATATCCGGATTAATTATTGAGTATTTCATCTATAATTGAACCATGTATTATTCGGAATTGTGATATCGATAATCGAAGTATGATATTTTTCGTATTTGTATCCTTGTACATGAGTATGGCAACATGTAAATTTTCTCATGCAAATACGTGATAACGTACGCTAAGAAGGAAGCTTAACGTACTTTATCCGTCAAAGTTAGCATACGCTACGAATGTAGCGTAGCGCACGTTAAACAACTAATAATTGAGCTGGTCGGCTAGCACATGCGCCAGCCGGACATGGGTCCGGATAAGATTCCCGTGGATGAACCTGGACACTTTTGAAGTCAACGATTGTTAACGTACGCTAAGGAATGTGTCTATCGTACGCTAATGTGTGTTACTTACGTACGTAACCTAATGGTGTAACGTACGTAATCGATTATAGAATGAGGACAGTTAACTATCAGTGACGATAGCGTACTCTAAGGACATCACGGTAGCGTACGCTAAATAGCAAACGTACGTTATGTAACACCCCAAACTAGGCGGATATTACAGTGCCGTGGACCCCCGACTGGGACCCACCAGGCGAATGAAAATGAATGAATTACACAGGTAAATGTAGTACCGAACCACATTACAACATCAATTACTCCGACGAGGAGTTTTATACAACACACCCAGGATAAAATAGAATACATGTGTATTTTATGTGACGATAAAATACACAACACTGAATGAAATGAGCATTCAAACGGAATGTCTGCAGCGGAATAAAATAAAGGAAACATAAATGACTGAATAAATGAGCAATGCATCGGGCCCCTACTAGTATCACTGACTCTCGTCACCGTGCTCTCCCGTGCTTTAGCCTTGCCATGACACGAAAAACAATATCCCCAACGGTCGATACGTAACAACAATCCTCAAGGGTTGAAAATACACAATCATGATATATCCGAAATTATGAATTATTCTTGTCGAAACATACGCAATCAAACATGCTATATGAATCGACTAATCAAGACGGCTCAAAGGAATGGCGCCACACTACGTCCGGGATGGAAATGCGTCCGTGCACAAGCCACCAACGATCAAACACGCGTGGTCTTGTACCTAATCGTCTCACGAGCAATCGACTCGTGCACACCCAATGTGAGGCCACCAACCAACACACGACTATAATGTGCCCGACATGAAAATCCTACACATACCAACTGCACGCCAAGATGACCCGAATGCCACAATATGACAAAAGTGACAATGAAAATGAATAATGACTCACCAAGATTGAATGATGGTGAAATGAATGATAGCTCAATGAAATGATCGGAACCGCTGCTCCTTATGACGAGGTGATTAATTGACAATGACGAAGTTTTGATACGATTAATACAATGATGAATGAGTTATGATTATGAATGAACAACGACAAAAGGAATGAATATCCTTTTAACCGAGTAAGAATTAACTTACACAATACCGATGATGAATGTCCGTCCACGAACAACGTCCTAAATGAAATATCGGTCGCTCGAACAACCTTGAATAATACAATTACCAATAATCCGATCATTACGCAAATCAAAACGATCATAATCGACTCAAACATCGACACAACGATATCCGAGCTCGAATGAATCGAAACCAACTCCAAGATGAGTATTTCAAACCATCAAAACACTTTCAAGGATATCAATAATCCATTAGGAATCCATAACTCATGATTACAACAACATCAATCGGAAAATCCCCAATTAATCAAGTCAACCCCAAGGGTTCTTGAGATAATTCCGAAAATAACCATTAAATCCGTAGGAATATGTTTACACAAGTTAGATAATCCATAACTAACATATTCCACTGATAATCCAAGCTTACACGAAGAAATCGGAAGGAAAACCCCAAAAATCCGAAATTCTAGATCCAAGAGATTAATACCTTTGATTCGATGTGATGAAGATGATGAAATGATGATCAATCCGAAAGATGAGCTTGAAGATGATGATTGATGATTACACCTCGAAGAATCCTCTCCGAATCGCTCGAAATCGCCCAAAACTACCGAAGGAATGAAATGAGATGAAAAATGACGAACTCTGACTAAACTGTCCAATTTATACTCAGTCCAGGTTAGCGTGCGCTAGCCCTTGTGCATAGCGTGCGCTAACGTGTAATTTGGGTAGTCCAAGACTTCGTCCGAACACGGTAGCGCGCGCTACGTACCTATTTGTAGCGTGCGCTACGGCCATACTACTAGCGTGCGCTAATATCCATTGTTAGCGTGCGCTAGTGAAATATTTGACGCCCAGTACTGGAGTCCAGAAAACTGTCTGCCTCTGATCTGACCCCGATAGCGTGCGCTACAACCATTGTTTAGCGTGCGCTAATATATCGGTTGCGTACGCTAACAACAATGCATAGCGTATGCTATGAATTAACCCGGTGCAGTCCAGTAGCCACTGGACTCAACCTGATCCGTCCCTAGCGCGCGCTACTCCACACATATAGCGTGCGCTACTTACCACTCGTAGCGTGCGCTACAAATATTCTCACCTGCAGTCCAGTACCTTCTGGACTGCAGCCAAGGTAGCCTTAGCGTGCGCTAAAGCTGAGCGGTAGCGTGCGCTACCTATACCCAATTAGCGTACGCTAAAAGGAGTATGTAGCGTGCGCTACTCCTCACGCACAGCTCGCAACGAAAATGACAATGATGATAAACATGGCACGAAACTCCAATCAGATTAGTGATGAATGACGATTGATACACGATACAATTACTCTGAATGATAAATACCATGACTGAATATGAGTGACAAATGATCAATGATGAATGAGATTACTGAGCATCAATTACTGAATGATAATTACTGAGTGATAATTACTGAATGATAATTACTGAGTTACAACCGGGTATTACACGTTATGCGTGGAAGGCTAACGTACGTAAAGACAGAAACCTTATAAAATGGACAGCACCCCATTTTATTTTGTTTACGTTTTCTTCAACTGTCTTTCATTTCTTTGAAGTCCAGAGAGCCTTCCCTTCTTCATAAACATCCATAGGCCATCTATAGTCGATCTTGGAAGATTGGATAGCATTTATGCCTGATCATTAAAGTGAAGAAATATCTTGGTTTGGCACACAAGCAACCGGAGTTGGACTCTACCTATTGTTTCGGTGTTTTCTTCATCTTAAGGTATGTTATGCTATCCCCAACCTTGGATTCATGTTCTTAGGGATGTTATGATCATACTACCGATGATAGTAGATCACATAGACGACTTATGCAAACCAAATATCATGTTTAGAAGTTGGGATGATTATGATTGAGTTATCATTGTTGGGAACATCGTAGTTGGAATCTTGTTATGTCAAATGCTGAGAATAATGTTCTGATATTGATAATCCATATCGAATGTTATCGTCATATTGATCGTAGACTTAGTGTTGATGCCACCTTTGCTAAAATGGACTTAAGATAGAATCATCAAAAGTTGTATCCTTTCTTATAAGTTGGATTGATTAGTTCATCTTTAAGATAAAGTTTGAATGTAATGATGATATTGGAAACAAACGCATCAACCTTAGATCACCCGAACTTCACATGAGAATGGTAATCGAGATTGGATATAAGTGTTGTGATGATATACATTTCCTTGAATTCGAATATGTTTGAATCTGTAAGATCATTCATAATTGTATGAGCATGATATGTAGAAGAGTAACATACGTTAATCACTGAGGATTTCGTACGCTTCATCATAAATCGTAATTTGATCGCTCAAAGAGAGACTGCCGATGCTTGTTTAGCGTACGCTATGCTCTGCAGCTTACGTACGCTAACGGGCAGGGTTAACGTACGCTACGTTTGGTACGTAACATATATTACATCATCAGACGAGTCAGTCGACTGATCAGAGAGGAACTGGCGATACATGGTTAACGTACGCTAGACTTTGTAGCTTACGTACGCTAGCGAGTAGGTTTAACGTACGCTACAAAGATTATGTAACGTACATTATGCATGTCAGACAGAATACGTTTTATGTACTTCCGACCGTAATTTGGATTGTTAGATGTTCGTTCGACATGAGATGAACTCCATATTATTTCTTTTGTTTAAGGTTCGAGCTTTGCTACGTGATTGATCGAAGGGACGACCTTCAAGTATTTTGATATTCGTGGAAGTATTATTCTTGTCATTGAATCGAGGCAAGTACTTTAATTGTTCTATGTATTGATGTTATACATATTGTTGTGCATATATGTCATTGTTGTATGTCCACCTCGTGTTGGTCCGACGGGATCATCGGGGGATCTATGCTAGCGTGCGCTGGATCATCGGACGGGTTTTTCCACCACGGGTTGGTCTGATGGGATCATCGTGGGTTCTAGGCAGTGAACGCTTGATCGTCGGAATCACCATGTGTATGTTGTGATTATCATTTGTGTATGTTATTTATGAGTTTCTCGTAGGAGGAAACTCGTTGGTATATTGTCATTTATGTTATTATTATTCTTCATGAAATATTGAATAATATGTCGTGGTACTTGTACTAGCATCGTTGTGCTAACCCCTTCGGGGGTGAACATTTGTTTATGTTCAGGATCAAGAAGAGCAGGGAAACAACCACTGGAGCTGCATGACGACGAGGGTGCAGAGTGATGTTCCGACCGGGTTTGTTTGTGTGTTGTTTGTATTGTTTTAATAAGTACTCGAGTACATCGTCGTTTGTGATATTTGGATTTGGTGATGTATTGATATTATTCCTTTGGATAATTGTATTCTCGGTATTGGCCCAGAACTGTTGTATTTTATTTCTGTTACTTTCATATATTGGCATCTGTTATTGTCTTTTTATTTCTTCACTCTTGTAAATTCTTATGTAAAGGATTTACGGCGCTGTAATATTCCTGAATATATCAGGGGTGTTACAGATTATGGTATCGGAGCTAAGATTATGGATATCTTGGCTAGTGCTGTTATTGGACCGGTTCGGACCGGGTTTCAACAAAATCGGGACCGGTCCGATAACTTGTCGGATGCATCCGGACCGGACCGGTAAGAATGCCGGATCCATTTTCGGAACCGGGACCGGTCCGATAAAATCCGGGTGCTTATCCGGACCGAACCGAAAACCCGAGATCCGGACCGAACGTGAATTTTAGTTAGCTGAAATTCAGCTGCTGAAGGTTCACCTGAACAACCTGAAATTACTAATTCCATAACAGGGTGTATTACCAAGTCCTAAAACCTGCTAAAATACATATCCTCTTAAAAATTGAATTTTAAAGACAACCACATCCAGACACACATCCACATACACATCCACATTTTACATTCAAAATAATTACATTCATAGTTATTGCCTCAAAAATATATTTTTATTATTGACTAGTAGCAAAAACAAAAGATAAGAAAAAATGCATCTTCAATCTTTATCTTGAATCTCGAGTTCTTGACCTTGACTCAAGTAGTTGAGGTATAGGTAGTTTCTCCCAAACAATCCTACAAACAATCAACATAGATGCACAAATTAGTATCACAAAGTCCCAAAATTCATTGTTGGTTGTTTTTTGTAGTCTAAATATTTATGTCAAGCAAAAGTAAGTAATACACCATAAAGGAGACCAAACAAGTGACATTTAACAAATAAAATGGGAATATTGTGGCAAGTAGAAATAGTTGACCATCAAGGACATTGAAGAACTTGCAGTCTAACAGAAAAGAATATTGTGGCAAGTAGAAATACCTTTATTAATATGTGTAGAGTAATTCTGAATATTCTTGTTCTTGCAGTCCAGCAGAAAAGAACTTGCAACAGACATTGAAGACATAGAATATTACCTTGGCGAAGTCGTACTCTAAATGCACATCATCATCTTCTTCTTCAAGCTACATCCAAAACCAAGTAAAAAAAAACCATAGAAAGAAGTCAAGGAACAAAACATATACATAATACATCCATAAGTTGAAGGGAAAAACTAAATAAAGAATTACATACAATACTTCGCCGATGCCCTTTCTTCATTACAACTCTTTCACCCAATCACCTCCACAAAGAAGCATCTCAACTGTCTCAACTTTCATAGAAGATCTTTTTGGATCAATAATTCTTTTGCCTGCACTAAAAGTTGCTTCTGAAGCAACACTTGTGATAGGAATAGAGAGAATATCTTTGGCCATCTTACTAAGAATTGGATATTTTAGCTCGTTAGCCATCCACCATTGTAACACATCGAACTTATTCCCCCCGGATGGATCTTTAATGGTTTTTTCTTCAACATAAAGATCAAGATCAGACTTCACTTTATCAACTAAATCTACAGTGTCTAGGTACATCTCAAAACTCCTTTTTCCCAGCCCAGAACTTGAACAAGCCTGTACTGGTTTACCATAACTTTGGGTTCCATTATCTTTCTTGTATGTACTTTCATAAACCTTAAACAAAGAAGATATGCAATTTGACACAAATTCCTTATTGTCTTTTGCATCATCACCATCTGGATACATGGATGTATAAACCCATGCGATAAAAACCATTTTATACCTGTACAAGAAATATCACATAAGTAGCCCATGTAATGAACAAACAAATAAAATAGCACTCACATATAAACAACTCAGAAAATAGCATCACTAGCATATAGAGAATCAGATTTGTTTACCTTGGATCAACAAAAGCACCAATTGATATTAAGATATTGCTTTGCGACCAATACTTGTCGTATTTCATTTTCATTTCAGCATCCATCATTTACAAGTGAGGCTTGGTGGTTAATTGAGCATTCTTATCCAACAACCTTTTGACCCTCCAAAGCTCGGCCAAAAATAAATTTACAGTCGGATAAGAAGTGCCACTAATAATCTCTGTAACATCCGCAAACACAACTAGAAACATGCAAATATCATCAACCATTTCCCAGTCACTATCATTTGGAAAATAGTGGAGAAATGATGCATTCTCCTCCGCATACCTTGGCCAAACAGTTTTATAGCCACAAGTAGTAGACAGCATTTTCCAGGTTGAATTCCATCTTATTTTAGTGTCCAGAACTTGCATTCTACCCACAAGTTCTAACTCTTTAACTATTTTTGCATATTGTTTGCATCTTCCCTCAGAGTTCAACAAATATTTGACACCTCCTCTTATTTTATCGACCACTGTTTTGATAACATCAAGGCCATCTTGAACAAGTAAGTTCAAGATATGTGTACAACAACGAACATGGAATAATTGGCCACCTAAAACTAGATTTTTCTTATTAGTAAAGTCTACCTTCAATCGTGCAATGCAATTATCGTTGGCGGATGCATTATCAACACTAATAGACACAACTTTATCCTTTATACGCCAATCATCCATGACCCTTATCAATTCCCTAGCAATTACCTCTCCCGAATGAGGGGGAGGTACATTAGTGAATGCCAAGACCCTCTTATGAAGTTGCCATTTCGAGTCAATAAAATGGCCGGTTACAGTCATGTAACCAATTTTTTGTTCACCAGACCACCACAAGTCAGTAGTTAAACTGACCCTGTTAACTTTAGACATCGCTTGTCTCATTTTCCCCTTCTCAGTATTATAAAAAAACTGACAATCAGACTTTACCATATGACGTGTTATCCTTCTATATCCTGGATATATTTCTCGCAAAAAACGATTAAATATAACACCCTCCATCATCAGAAATGGGAATTCATGCCCTAACACCATATGAGCAACAAGCTCTCTAACCTTACCGTGATTGTATTGCCATGTAGCAATACATGGACCACTATCACTACCAACTATTGTATTGCCACTTAATTTTGATTGGATGGATCCTTTTTCATTTATCTCTTGTTTTAGGTGCAATTTTCTTTGAATACATTTTGTTGTCAAATGTTTATAAGCATTTGAGGTACTACCATTTTTTAGATCAATAGTGTACTTTGCTGGACACCACTTACATTTTCGTATTTTTGTGCCATCTGGGAGAGTGACAACAGTCATCTCTGTGTGTACGATTGATTTTTTTTCCCGCTCACGCTTCCCATATCCATTCTTTGAAGGGTCATCCGGCCTAGCTCTGGTTGACCCTTCAGTTTGGCTATCAGACATCAAGTTGTCATTGACAACTAAGTCCAAATGTTCCCCAATATCAAGCCCCTCTATGTGTTGGAACATTTTGTTCCATACATAAATTAAAAGTGTTTTGATGATTAAAGGTGTTAAACCAAACAAAACAACCAAGAGGCGAAGCAAGCATCGAAGGAAAACGAAGTGCAAAAAGCTGGACAGAAGGCCTATTAACGTACGCTATACAGATAGATTAACGTACGTAATATTGGATGCTTAACGTACGTAATACATGTTATGTAACGTACGTAATGTTCTGTTTGCGAAGTCAAAGAAGAAGAACATTGGAAGATGACGTCATGGCATAGGTCAGCGAGCAACGGACATATTGACTAAAGTTAACGTACGTAATGGGTAGATGGCTAACGTACGTAACTCAAATGACGAAACTCCCTGGACTGAATCTGGAAGAGGCTTACGTACGTAACCCGTGGTGGTTAACGTACGTAACGAGGCTTGCGTACGTAATAAGGAGACGATAACGTACGTAATGAGCAGTCTGGCAGCTAACGGCTAGTTTGATGATGGAGCCTATAAATACCATTCCTATGGTATTGTTTGAGAACAACAACCTTGAGCAAATAGTCTATACTTGTGATATTATTATACACATTCTTGTTGTTGATATTGAGCTTAATTGTAAGTTTTTGAGTGAGAATTCACGAAAACATAAACGAGTGGTAAAAGAAGTGATACGATTGGATTCGGTGTTATTAGGATCAAGGATCCGGCATTATTAGAATCACAATCGCTATCTAAGTGAGGTTTATCTAGTACCCATAGAAATCTATAGAGGTTGATTCTTTGTCCTACGAAAAGGAAAACGGTTTAACTTGGACCGACAATTGGTATCGGAGCGGTACTCCAATACACGGCTTAACATTCGAGGAGAAAAAGATCCAATGGCATTTCAATTCTCTCCAGTCGAAGGCCTTGATCTCAACCGACCACCATTCTTCGATGGCTCAAATTATTTGACATGGAAGAAAAAGATGTCAATCTTTATTCGTGCCTACGATATAGAGATTTGGAAGATTATTTGTCTCGGCCCAAAAGTTCCTATCAAATCCGACGGTACGCTCAAATCTTTTGAAGAATACGACGATGCCGATTGGAAAAATGACCATCTAAATTGTAAGGCCACCCAACTTTTATTTTGTGCCTTAAATCCCGAAGAGGTCAATCGAATCTCATTGTGTGAAAGTGCGAAAGAAATATGGAAAATTCTCGAAATCACACACGAAGGGACAACTCAAGTCAAAGAGACGAAAATCAATATGCTTCTCCATGACTAAGAGTTATTCATGATGGAGGGTGACGAGTCCATCACCAATATGCTCGACCGATTCTCGGTCATCACCAATGGACTTGCCTCGTTCGGAAAACCATTATCTAGTAGTGAAAAAGTTAAGAAAATTTTACGATCACTACCTAGCGAATGGGACGGCACCGTGACCGCGATTATGGAATCTAAAGATCTCAACACGCTTGATTTTAGCGCCCTCGTTGGTTCGCTAATTAATTATGAGACCGTGTTAAAATCACGAAGTGTCAAGCCAAAGCCGAAGGAACGATCGTTAGCCATGAAGGCTAAGATGTCGAAAAAGAAAGAAGAAATCCCGGTGGAAGAAAGCGACGAAGAAGCGGCATATTATGCCAAGAATATTAATAAATTCCAAACTTTATTAAACTGGAGGAAGAAAGATATCTCGAGTGAAACGAAGAAATTCGACAACTCTTGTCGACTATGTGGAAAACCAGGCCACTTCGCTAAGCATTGCCATGCCAAACCCAAGAAGGAGGTTCTCGTGGCTACTTGGAGCGATGAAGACGAAGATGATGAATTCATCAATCAAAATAATCTCGCTCTCATGGCCCGGAGTTCGTTCGACGACAGCGACGTCGAAAGCGAGGTTAGTATACCCTCCCGTGATGAACTCTTTGATGCATTTGAATTACTACATATAGATTTTCAAAATGCATTATCGGAAATCAAATCCCTTAAGTCTAAAATTAAATCTTTGAAAATTGAAAATTCCAAAATTATCGAAAAGGGGAAATTTGTTGAAATCGATCATTCAAAGTGTATTGAAAATGAAAATATTTTGAAGAATGATCTCGCTAAAATCCAAACCGAGCTTAAATCTTTGACAAAGAAATTCTCGCACGGAAATGAGAAATTTGAACAAATGCTTGGTGTTCAAAAATTTACTTTGAATAAAGAGGGGTTAGGATTCAAAACTCGTTTGAAAAACGAATCCATTAATTTTAAGATACCCCATTGCGAAAAGTGTTTAAAAATCGGGCATCATATTTCAAGTTGCAAAAGCCCGAGACGGACGATAAAAATTAAGAAAATTTGGGTTCCTAAAGGAACAATCGTTTCAAATATCGTCTACGTTTCTAAACAAAAACCAACTATAGGTTGGATCCCCAAACATTGATTTTTGGTATTTTACTCAGGGGGGGTAATTTTTTTTAAAACAGATAATATTTTCAGGTGGAGTTAATACCCTTGTATTTATTTTTACATATTTCATATTTATTGAATTTTTTTGATGAATACAAAAAGGGGGAGAGATAGGAGAATGGAGAAATAAGTCGAAAATGTGATTAACTGTGAAAGGGGGAGAAAATCAAAGAAAATCGATAGCATACAAAAAGAATTGGAAAAACGAAGGAGTTGAACAAAAATAAGGAGAAGTCGAAAATGAGAAAAGAAAAATGAGGAGACGTCAAAAAGACGATGAAAAAAAAAATTGAAAATGAGAAAAGAAAAGAAGAAAAGAAATAAGGAGTCGAAAAATAAATGGGAGAAGAACTAACGAAACGGACAAAGTCGAAAACTTTAGTCTGTACACATATACATATATTTGTATTTTTGCAGGTAAATTCCATCGACGATGTTTTGTTTTGTAATCATCAAAAAGGGGAAGATTGTTGGAACATTTTGTTCCATACATAAATTAAAAGTGTTTTGATGATTAAACGTGTTAAACAAAACAAAACAGCGAAGAGGCGAAGCAAGCATCAAAGGAAAACGAAGTGCAAAAAGCTGGACAGAAGGCCTATTAACGTACGCTATACAGATAGATTAACGTACGTAATATTGGATGCTTAACGTACATAATACATGTTATGTAACGTACGTAATGTGCTGTTTGCGAAGTCAAAGAAGAAGAACGTTGGAAGATGACGTCATGGCATAGGTCAACGAGCAACGGACATATTGACTGAAGTTAATGTACGTAATGTGTAGATGGCTAACGTACGTAACTCAAATGACGAAACTCCCTGGACTGAATCTGGAAGAGGCTTACGTATGTAACCCGTGGTGGTTAACGTACGTAACGAGGATTGCGTACGTAATAAGGAGACGATAACGTACGTAATGAGCAGTCTGGCAGCTAACGGCTAGTTTGATGATGGAGCCTATAAATACCATTCCTATGGTATTGTTTGAGACCAACAACCTTGAGCAAATAGTTTATACTTGTGATATTATTATACACATTCTTGTTGTTGATATTGAGCTTAATTGTAAGTGTTTGAGTGAGAATTCACGAAAACATACACGAGTGGTAAAAGAAGAGATACGATTAGATTCGGTGTTATTAGGATCAAGGATCCGGCATTATTAGAATCACAATCGCTATCTAAGTGAGGTTTATCTAGTACCCATAGAAAGCTAGAGAGGTTGATTCCTTGTCCTACGAAAAGGAAAACGGTTTAACTTGGACCGACACAAAGACAAGTACGAGTGGTTTATCACGAACCAATAGAAGACGTGATTGTAATGGTTATACCTCGACCGATAGAAGAGAGGAGAAGAGTTTTTTCTTTAGCCTATTGAAAAAGATACTGAGAGAGAGGACGTAGGTTCGTTTATAGCAGAACCTCTATAAATCCTTGCGTCATTTAATTTTCCGCACTTGATATTTACGCTTCCGCAACACAGCGCAATATCCGACCCCGTACCCAACACTATGGTCTCACTAGCATCATCAAAATCATCCATTTGAACGTATGAATCTTGTGACATCATGGGAATCGTCGAGGAATCTTCAAATGACATAACAGGGAGAGTTAATAACAGCAGGGTTTTTGATATTGTGGTGAGGGTATGGAATGCATTACTAAATAGACTTAATAATATGTGGACCACAACAGGGTTAAGATTATGAAAAGTGGGTTTAATAAGGAATGAGAACATAGAAAATCAGTAGTTTATGCCTATAGAAATCAATATGAAATTCAACATTAATTTCAATATGAAATAGGCAAATAAACAACGGCCTCCACAATGAACTCTTAATGCCAATCAAATTATATTAAATTACAATGACAAGAAATAATAGATAAACAAACACAATTGATATGTACATGCTTCCTCATATAAATGCATTGCATCATGCATCACCATATAACGGTTTCCTGCAAGTTCCATGAGTTTTTTTTACTAGAATCTATGTATATATTATTATTCTCATAGACTAAATCATTTAAAACTAGATCAAAATCGAGCTTAAGCTTACCCAATTGAAGAGGTTCGAGCTTTCGAGTTGAAGATCGAGTTTCGAGCTTTGCTGTTCTTCGAGATTGATTAGCTAGCTTTGAGATTGATGTTGAAGAGCATCAGATCGAAAGATTACTTCGCGTGTTAAGGCTAATAAATTAGCTAGGGTTCTTCGGAAGATGAACGGTGATGATAGTGATTAGTGATCTGGATTCTGGGTGGGAGGTGAGGCGGGTGAGGTGAGGAGGTCAGTGCGGCGAGGTGGGTGAGGGACTGAGGGAGACGAGTGAGAAATGAGAATGTTAACCTAATTTTTGCTTTTATAACAAGGACTAAGGCCATGTTTGGTTAGTCTATTTATTATCGGGTATTTCTTCGGTTTTATCGGTCCGGGTCTTATCGGGTTCGGTCCAAATTTTAGTACTCGTATCCGGACTCGTTAATTTTAAGGTGAGTTTTGGTCCCGAGTATTTCGGTCCGGTTTTCAGGCGGATCTCGGATTCACTCGGACCACTAACAGCCCTAATCTTGGCCATTGGGTTAAAATAGGGTCATATATGTCTTTTGAGGTAACCGGCCGTGAATAACATCACTGTACTGCCTACGTCTTCGTGCGAACAGTGGTTGTAAGTTCCTAAACTCTATCGCCCTTTACCTGTTATACTTCTTTATACTTGAACATTTGAATGATATTGTTTCCTGTATATTGAGTATTTATGCTTACAGTATGTTGAGAGGTGGACATGGACGTGGTCGCGGTCGCGGACGAAGGAATGCCAAAAGAGAAGCTTCGCCTTCTAATCAGGCCAGCCACAGCTCAGGCGAGCCACAAAGATCTATTAACAATGAACCAGAACCTGCTGTGCCCGAAATCCTTCGTCAGGTGGTTAATCAGATGACTCAGTTTGCCAAGGTCGTGGACCGAATGCAGGTGGTAGTAGGATTACAACAGGGAGATAGACAGCAAGGTATCCCAGACATGGGGAATCAAGGTGACCGATGGCTACAAGAGGTGGCGAAGATGCAACCACCCAAATTCGACGGCTTTTCTGAGACACCAACATGGGACCATTGGTTAAAAGAACTATAGAAGATTTTTGTCGGGATTAATTACCCAGACGATCGGAGAGCCTCTATTGCTCAGTACTTTCTAATAGGGGAAGCGTCCGAATGGTGGGAAGCCATCCGGCCTGTAGATCATGATTCCGATTGGGGAGAATTTAGATTGATGATGGAAGCTCAGTACTGCCCTCGTCCGGTGAGGGAAGCCAAAGTTCGGGAGTTTTTCTCCGCTCAGCCTTCGGATGTGCCAGTAGCTCAGGCGATTAAGACGTTTAACCAGCAACTGGCATTTGTTCGATATCTGGTCAGAACAAATGCAGAAATGATGATCCATTTTGATATGAGAATGAAACCAGAAATTCAGAGGTACATGTCCGGTTTTGAATGTACCACTATCCATCAATATCAGGATAAAGCATTGGCGTATGAAATCAAGGAAGCAGCAATGGAGAAGTTTGCAGAATCCAAGAAGCAGAAAGTCTCTGGTAGTTTCACAGAGCACAAGAGCAGCGGCCCCCGCAAGGCCCAGTCATCCTTTCAATCGTTCAAGAAACCTCCACACCCATCCAAGAGCGGAAATAACTTCGGAGCAGTATCAGCCACGACAGATGTGACAAGGAAGTGCTTTAACTGTAGTCAGACGGGACACTATCGGTGTTGCCCCCTTCCTGTTGTGACTTGTTTTGATTGCGGTCGAGAGGGACATCGTGCGGTTTTCTGTGAAGAGGTTGCAATATCTTTTAGAGCCCGTACATCACATCCAGCTCAGAAGGAAGCAAGTATTCAGCAGACGCAGCAGAGTGTTCAGCTGTCCCAAAATTTTGGTCGCGGACGAGGCAGAGGACAGTTGGACCGAAGGGGACATCTAGTGCTGGATCCATTCCCCCACGTCTGTACGAGATGAGGAGGGAAGACGACTAGGATGCTGCTGTCGCATCAGGTACTGTTCAGATCCTTTCACAGCCAATTAGCATTTTATTCGATACAGACGCTACGCATTCATTTATATCCTTGTCTTGTGTAAATCATTTGAATAATTCTGGTTTTCATAATTGTGAGTCTTACGTTGTGGGTTTACCGAGTGGAGAGAGGATTGTGGGAAACTTAGAAACTAGAGATTTCCCTGTATCATTTGGAGGCAGAGAGTGGCCCTCAAATATGATTGTGATAGAAATGCAAGGAGACGACCTGATACTCGGAGATGATTGGATTAATCGATGTGGAGCTGTTGTAAACTACCGAAAGAGGAATATCTCAGTGATAGCTAACGATGGTTCCAAAATACTGTTTGAAGGATGGAAACCAGGAAGCTCATGAAAGATGATCAAGGCGATGAAAGCTGTCAGATTGTTGAAACAAGGCTGTACCGGATACTGGTGCTACGCATTGAAGAAAGAAGACGGAAAAGTAGAACTCTCATCCATTCCTGTTGTGAACGAATTTCTAGATGTGTTTCCTGATGAATTACCTGGACTACATCTACGACGAGATGCAGAATTCACCATCGAGCTAGAACCAGGAGCTACACCAATTTCTAAGGCGCCGAATCGTATGGCACCTACTGAGATGTACGAATTGAGGAAGCAACTGGAAGAGTTACTGGACAAAGGCTATATCCGGCCAAGCTTTTCGCCCTGGGGTGCACCAGTTCTTTTCGTTCGGAAGAAGGATGAATCGCTTCGATTGTGTATTGACTATCGAGAGCTGAACAAGATGACAATCAAGAACAAGTATCCGTTGCCACGGATTGATGATTTGTTTGACCAGTTGCAAGAAGCAACAGTGTTTTCTAAGATTGATATGAGGTCAGGTGATGTGAATCAAGAAGCAGTCAGTCAGTCAGAAGAAGAACTATACATTCCTGTGGGACCAATAACAAGATCACGAGCAAATGCGATAAAGAATTCATTAACAATGCTCGTGCAAAATCATTTTAATCAGACCGGTGATCATAAATATAATAACATATTAATTTGTGTTATTGAAGCCATCACATGTTAGATTAAAAGTGTTGATGTCATCATTCCAAGCAATAAGCCTAACTGAAGATGCGATACAATTGAAAGCAGGCGTTGGAAATTTCAGATACGATACATATTCGTATTTTTATCATAACTTTCACGTCCGATATCCGATTGAGACGATTTAGGTGGATTTGGAAAGCTAAGAGGCAGTACTACAATTATCTAGAAGACATCAAGATAAAAATACAAAGTCTAGGATCTGTTATTCCACTAAAACGACAACAACATATTTTTCTTTAACTTTGTTTTCTTATTTTCAAAATTCAAGTCTTGGTCCTTGATTTTTGTCCCTAAAAATGTGTTGACTCCTTAACTTATGGGTTGATTTGTCATGGATCAGATTTTAGGAGCTTTGAATGTTGAATTTATAATTTTTTAGTCTTTATTTTATAATTTTATATTGTAATAGTTGTAGGAATTTTGGCTATAAATAGCCCTCATTTTCATTTGTAAGGACACCTTGAAATTTATGAAAAAAATTGTGAGTGTTTGTGTTAACAAACTTTCTTCTTATTTTGTTGAGTGTGTCTCCAAAATATAAATCGTGATTTCAATTCACTTATCGAGGCGTTAGAAATCTTGTGGCGTGTTTGAATCGCACCTTAGGTTTCTTTGCGCGCGTCACGTAGAGGGCTTGAAGTAACAATCATTTGCTTAATATTGGAACGATCTTGGGAACTAAAATCATACTAGCGATAGCGGTTACCACGGCACGTCGTGTGGGGGTCGCATCAGTTGGCTTCGGAGCTCGGTTTTTTCCATTACTAAGTGGTATCTATTTTCCTTCATTTTCATAATCTTCTTATCTTACCATCCTATTCTTTCTTTCTATCTTCTAAACCTTCCGTCTTCTTAATACAAAAAAAAAAGTATACAAAAAAAAGTATACAAAAAAAATATATACAAAAAAAAAGTATACAAAAAAAAAGTATACAAAAAAAAGTATACAAAAAAAAATATATACAAAAAAAAAGTATAAAAAAAAGTATACAAAAAAAAAGTATACAAAAAAAAAGTATACAAAAAAAAAAGTATATAAAAAAAAGTATACAAAAAAAAATATACCTATATATATATATATATATATATATATATATATATATATACCTATTTATCACAAAGGTCGGTTCTACCACCACAGTGAATATATATACATATACATATCTATCACTAAGGTCGGTTCTACCACCACAGTGAATATATATACATATACGTATCTATCACGAAGGTCGGTTCTACCACCACAGTGAATATATATACATATACATATCTATCATGAAGGTCGGTTCTACCACCACAGTGAAATATAAAATAAATATAAAACTGGAGTGCGGATTACCGCCCCTGTAAAATTAAATACTTGTCACAATACTAGCCTATATAATCACCTTGTGAGTTGTGGGACATTTATATAAAGCCGAGTGATTAAAGGCAAGAACAGTGCAAAAAAAAAGAGTGATACACGAGCGTTGAGTGATCGAGCGATATACGTGAGGATCTTGTGAGGACTAATTTGTGTGTGTGTCAAAAAAAAGAGAGAAAAAAAGGGCAAAAAAATAAAAAAAGAAAGGCAAAAAAAAGCCAAAAAAGCAAAAAAAGGGCAAAAAAAAAAGAAAAGAAAAGCCAAAAAAAGAGCAAAAAAATGTCGAAATCCGATATTGAGAAAATGAAGGAAACGAAGCCCTTGAACATACAAGAAATGCTCACCCAATTAATTAGAAGACAAGATCGACAAGAAGAAGCGATCAAAAATTTACAAAAAAATAAAGAGGATGAGCATCACCGTAGAAGAAGGAATCCGAGTCCCATCTCATATAGAGAGTACGAGGATGAAACATTCTCGAGGATGGAACTTACCAAAATCGAGGAGGAAGTGGTCGAGGAGGTTGGAGAGAACAAGGTAGACGGTATGAAAGGGAAGGACGAAACGAGGAAGACCGAAGTATGGGAAATATAAAAATGAAAATCCCAGCCTTCGAAGGGCGGAGTGATCCCGACACATACCTTGACTGGGAGAGGAAGTTGGAAACTATATTTGACTGCCACAACTATGCTAGTACTAAGAAAATGAGGTTAGCAATAACCGAATTTTCCGAGTATGCCAGCATTTGGTGGGACCAACTTGTGACGGATAGAAGGAGGAATGGAGAGAGGCCAATTAATAGTTGGGAGGAATTAAAGATTGTAATGCATAAAAGATTTGTTCCTAATTATTATCATAGGGAACTATTTTCTCGGCTTCAATCCTTAAAACAAGGTTCAAGGAGCATAGAAGATTTTCGAAAGGAAATGGAGATGTTAATGATCCGGGCCGATATGAGGGAGTCGAGGAAGGCCACAATGGCGAGATTTCTACATGGCATGAGGGCGGAAATCTCTACAGAAGTTGATAAACAATATTATGTTGAGTTCGAGGACATGGTATATGCAGCGATCAAAATTGAGAGGAATTTGCGAAAGGGAGGCAACAATACTTACTCCACGGGGTACACAACTCCTTGGAAGCCTCAAACGGGAAATCGAGACGTATCCAAGGGCAGTTTTGATAAAAGCACCATGAAGGGGAAGTTTGAGGTGGGGAGTACTAGTCGAACAAAACCCGAAGTCAAATCTACATCCGTAGAAAATACAAACACGAGAAACAGGGACATCAAGTGTTTTCGATGCCACAGGCGAGGACACATTGCATCCCAATGCACTAATAAACGAGCAATGATACTTAGGGAGGACGGAGAATATGAAACAGATGATGAAGATGAGGAAGAAGTGAAAGAAGAAAGTGATGAAGGGGAGCTAGAATTCGCACCCGCACTTGTCATTAGGAGGGTGTTGAATGTGAAGGCAAAGGAGGAAGAGAGCAACGATAACGAACAACGAGAAAATCTTTTTCACACTAGATGTTTTGTGAAAAATAAAAATTGTAGTGTGATCATTGATAACGGAAGTTGCACCAATGTGGCTAGTGCGATGCTAGTCGAGGGGTTAGAATTATCAATAAGGCGACATCCTAAGCCTTATAGACTTCATTGGCTAAACGATTGCGGAGAGGTTCGGGTGAATAAACAGGTACTCATAACCATCACAATTGGAAAAACCATGATGATATCCTATGTGACGTTGTACCAATGCACGCTTGCCATATTTTGTTGGGGAGACCATGGCATTACGATCGAGATGCCCAACTTAACGGCAAGAAGAACCGTTACTCATTTGAGAAAGATGGGAGGAAAATCACATTAGTTCCCATGACAAAAATACAAGTCCATGAAGATCAAATTCGACTCCAAAAAGAAGTTGAAGAAAAAGAAAAAGAAAAGGAAAAAGAAAAAGAAAACCAAAAAGAAAAAGGAAAAGAAAAAGAGAAAGAAAAGGAAAAAGAAAAAGAAAAGGAAAAAGAAAAAGAAAAAGAAAAAGAAAAACAAAGAGAAAAAAAAAAAGAAAAGAAAGAAAAAGAAAAAAAAATGAAAAATCAAAAAAATGTTTATTTATAAGTGTAAAGGGAGTCGTTAAAGAAGTTGAGGAGGGGCAACCCGCATACTTACTTCTTACCAAACGAATTTGCACTCTTGATGATGATAAAAACCGGAATGTTCCGAGTACTATAAAAATTCTATTGCAGGACTTCAATGATGTTTTTCCGGAAGAGCTACCACCCGGTTTGCCACCAAAAAGAGGGATCGAGAACCAAATCAACTTTGTGCCAGGAGCCGTCATTCCAAACCGACCAGCATACCGAAATAATCCTGAAGAAACTAAGGAGATTCAGCGGCAAGTCGAGGAGTTATTAAGTATTGGGTATATCCGAGAAAGTTTGAGTCCTTGTGCCGTTCCGATAATTGTCGTACCAAAGAAAGACGGGACTTGGAGAATGTGCACCGACTGCCGAGCGGTGAACAATATCACAGTAAAGTATCGACATCCAATTCTAAGGTTAGATGATATGTTGGACGAATTACATGGTTCGCGTGTGTTTAGTAAAATTGATTTAATGAAAGGTTATCACCAAATTCGTATGAAAGAAGGGGATGAATGGAAAACGGCCTTTAAAACTAAATACGGATTATATGAATGGTTGGTAATGTCTTTTGGTCTTACAAATGAACCGAGCACTTTTATGCGGCTAATGAATCATGTTTTGCGTGCTTATATTGGAAAATTTGTTGTCGTATACTTTGATGATATTCTCATTTATAGCAAGAGTACAGACGAACACGTTGAACATTTAAGATTGGTTTTAATTACCTTGAAAAAGGAACAATTATATGCTAGTCTTAAGAAATGTACTTTTTGCATGAGTGAGGTGATATTCCTTGGGTATGTCGTTAGTATTGACGACATAAAAGTTGATGAAGAAAAGATAAGGGCCATACGTGAATGGCCTAGACCGACTAACGCAACTGAGGTAAGAATTTTTCACGGTTTAGCAGGTTTTTATCGACGCTTTGTTAAAGATTTTAGCACGATTGCTGCCTCGTTAAATGAACTTGTAAAGAAACATGTTAAATTTCATTGGGGTGATGATCAAGAAAATGCCTTTAACACATTAAAGGATAAATTATGCAGCGCACCTGTGTTAGCATTACCAGATTTTTCTAACACTTTTGAAGTTGAGTGTGATGCTTCAGGAGTAGGAATTGGAGCAGTATTAATGCAGGGAAAGAGGCCGATTGCTTACTTTAGCAAAAAACTTGGAGGAGCGATGTTGAACTATCCTACATATGATAAAGAATTGTATGCTTTGGTTAGAGCTTTACGTATGTGGCAACACTACTTATGGCCTAAGGAGTTCGTGATTCACACGGATCATGAATCATTGAAGCATCTCAAGGGACAAAATAAGTTGAGTAAAAGACATGCCAAATGGTTAGAGGAGATCGAATCGTTTCCTTACATCATCAAGTATAAACAAGGTAAGGAGAACATCGTTGCTGATGCATTGTCGAGAAGATTCGAGGACGAATCCTTTTGAGGACGGAGGGAATGATGTGAATCAAGAAGCAGTCAGTCAGTCAGAAGAAGAACTATACATTCCTGTGGGACCAATAACAAGATCACGAGCAAATGCGATAAATAATTCATTAACAATGCTCGTGCAAAATCATTTTAATCAGACCGGTGATCATAAATATAATAACATATTAATTTGTGTTATTGAAGCCATCACATGTTAGATTAAAAGTGTTGATGTCATCATTCCAAGCAATAAGCCTAACTGAAGATGCAATACAATTGAAAGCAGGCGTTGGAAATTTCAGATACGATACATATTCGTATTTTTATCATAACTTTCACGTCCTATATCCGATTGAGACGATTCAGGTGGATTTGGAAAGCTAAGAGGCAGTACTACAATTATCTTGAAGATATCAAGATAAAAATACGAAGTCTAGGATCTGTTATTCCACTAAAACGACAACAACATATTTTTCTTTAACTTTATTTTCTTATTTTCAAAACTCAAGTCTTGGTCCTTGATTTTTGTCCCCTAAAAATGTGTTGACTCCTTAACTTATGGGTTAATTTGTCATGGATCAGATTTTAGGAGCTTTGAATGTTGAATTTATAATTTTTTAGTCTTTATTTTATAATTTTATATTGTAATAGTTGTAGGAATTTTGGCTATAAATAGCCCTCATTTTCATTTGTAAGGACACCTTGAAATTTATGAAAAAAATTGTGAGTGTTTGTGTTAACAAACTTTCTTCTTATTTTGTTGAGTGTGTCTCCAAAATATAAATTGTGATTTCAATTCACTTATCGAGGCGTTATAAACCTTGTGGCGTGTTTGAATCGCACCTTCCGGTTTGCTGCGGCGCGTCACGTAGAGGGCTTGAAGTAAAACAATCATTTGCTTAATATTGGAACGATCTTGGGAACTAAAATCATACTAGCGATAGCGGTTACCACGGCACGTCGTGTGGGGGTCGCATCATCAGGATATCATCAGTTGAGGATTAAGGAATCCGATGTTCCAAAATCAACGTTCAGAACTCGCTATGGACACTATGAGTTTGTAGTGATGCCGTTTGGTCTCACTAACACACCTGCTGTATTCATGCAATTGATGAACCGAGTGTTCATTGAGTATTTGGACAAGTTTGTGGTTGTGTTCATTGATGACATTCTGGTGTATTCTAATAGCCTGGAAGAGCATGCACAGCATTTGCGGATTGTTCTAGACCTTCTGAGAAACGAGCAATTGTACGCTAAGCTTTCTAAGTGTGAATTCTGGCTAAAGTAAGTAATGTTCCTCGGTCATGTGGTATCAGCAGAAGGAGTTCGAGTAGATCCCCAGAAAATCAAAGCAGTTATGGATTGTAAGTTTCCTAAGAACGTGAAAGAAGTCCGGAGTTTCTTAGGACTTGCTGGGTATTATCGTTAGTTCGTGGAAGGGTTTTCCAAAATTACCCGCCCACTTACTCGACTACTGCAGAAAACTAAAAAGTTTGAGTGGAACGAGATGTGCCAGAATAGCTTTGATGAATTGAAGAAGAGATTGACGACGGCACCGATTTTAGCACTCCCACAGGGAACTGGAGGATTCATAGTTTACAGTGATGCTTCGAACCAAGGACTCGAATGTGTATTGATGCAGAATGAGAAGGTGATCGCCTATGCGTCATGACAGCTGAAACCTTATGAAGTGAATTACCCAACGCATGATTTGGAGCTGGCAGCAGTAGTTTTTGCTTTGAAAATCTGGAGACACTACCTGTATGGGACTCACTGTCAAATCTTTACGGATCACAAGAGTCTCAAATACATCTTCATTCAGAAAGAGTTGAACATGCGACAAAGGAGATGGCTGGAACTGATTATAGACTATGACTTGGAGATTCTTTATCATCCATGCAAAGCAAATGTAGTGGCCGATGCACTTAGCCGCAAGCCTGTTTCTATTCAGATGCTAGAGACTCTGACCTCCCAGCCCAGCATTCAACGAGAATTGATTCGCGAAGGAATTGAAGTATGGTTGCAAAGAGTCCAAGGACAACTGTGTGTGATGGAAATAACTTCATCATTAAACGAAGAAATCAAATCTAAGCAATTAGATGATCCTCTGATGATTCGGTTGCGCGATGAAGTGAACAAGGGAAAAGCCCCAGGATATGTAATTCATGATGATAGAGTCTTGAGATTTCAGAACCGGCTTTGCTTTCCCGATGTCGATGTTTTGAATCATACAATTATGAAGGAAGCTCACAGCACGCCCTATTCTATCCACCAGGGCACCAATAAGATGTATAAAGACCTAAAGCAGAACTTCTGGTGGGACAACATGAAGAAAGATGTAGCAGATTATGTCTCGAAATATTTGACTTGTCAGTAGGTTAAGATCGAGCATCAACGACCTATCGGAATGCTGAAGCCGCTCCTGATTCCTGAATGGAAGTGGGAGGACATATCGATGGACTTTATCACTAATATGCTGAGAACCAAGACAGGAATGAATATGATTTGGGTGATAGTTGATCGTCTAACCAAATCGGCTCATATTCTAGGCATTAAGGACACTTGGGGACCCGAGAGGTTGGCACGAGTATTTATTTCAGAGATAGTCCGATTGCATGGTACGCCGAAGACCATTATTTCTGACCGAGACGGTCGCTTTGTGTCTCATTTTTGGAAAGCAGTTCACAAATCCTTGGGAACCGAATTGAACTTCATCACAACTTATCATCCACAGACAGACGGACAATCTGAGAGGACTATTAAAATGGTGGAAGATATGCTGAGGGCTTGTGCCTTAGATTGGTCAACTGATTGGGAAGTTCATCTGCCGTTGATTGAATTCACCTATAACAATAGTTGGCATGCTTCCATTAAGATGGCACTGTTTGAGGCATTATACGGGAGGAGATGCAGATCGCCCCTATGTTGGGACGATTCATCAGACTTGATCGGGACGGAACCAGAATTGATCGTACAAACACGAGAAAAGATAGCCTTGATTCGCGAAAGGATGTTGACCGCCCAGAGTCGACAGAAATATTACGCAGACGTACGCCGTCGTCCATTAGAGTTCAATATTGGAGATCACGTGCTTTTAAAAGTTTCTCCTACTCGCGGAATCTTTCGTTTTGGGAGGAAAAGAAAGCTGAGTCCGAGATATATCGGACCATTCGAGTTTCTTGAGAGAGTTGGAGAGTTGGCATACAGGTTGGCATTACCGCCGTCATTGAGCCATGTTCATAACGTATTCCACGTATCCCAGTTACGGAAGTATATACCAGATCCTAGTCATGTCATTGATTTCGATGAGATCGAAGTCGCTCAGGATGGCACGTTTGAAGAGAGACCGATCAGGATACTCGAGAGTGAGTTAAAAAATTGAGAAACAAACCGATCGCTTTGGTTAAGGTTCAGTGGTCGCGTCACGAAGTAGAAGAAGCCACTTGGGAAACGGAATCATGAAGTCTAGATATCCAGAGTTATTTTCGTCTTGAGTTTCGGGACTAAACTCCATTTTAGTAGGAGAGTATGTAATATCTAGATTAATTATTGAGTATTTCATCTGTAATTGAACCCTGTATTATTCGGAATTGTGATATCGATAATCGAAGTATGATATTTCTCGTATTTGTATCCTTGTACATGAGTATGGCAACATGTAAATTTTCTCATGCAAATACGTGATAACGTATGCTAAGAAAGAAGCGTAACGTATGTTATCCGTCAAAGTTAGCGTACCCTACAAATGTAGCATATCACACGTTAAACAACCAATAATTGAGCTGGTTGGCTAGCACATGCGCCAGCCGGACATGGGTCCGGATAAGATTCCCGCGGATGAACCTGGACACTTTTGAAGTCAACAATTGTTAACGTATGCTAAGGAATGTGTCTAGCGTACGCTAATATGTGTTACTTACGTACGTAACCTAATGGTGTAGCGTAAGTAATCAAGTACAGAATGAGGACAGTTAACTATCAGTGACGATATAGCGTACGCTAAGGACATCAAGGTAGCGTACGCTAAATAGCTAACATACGTTATGCGTGGAAGGCTAACGTACATAAAGACAGAAACCTTATAAAATAGACAGCACCCCATTTTATTTTGTTTACGTTTTCTTCAACTGTCTTTCATTTTTTTGAAGTACAGAGAGCCTCCCCTCCTTCATAAACATCCATAGGCCATCTATACTCGATCTTGGAATATTGGATATCATTTATGCTTGATCATTAAAGTGAAGAAACATCTTGGTTTGGCACACAAGCAACTGGAGTTGGACTCTACCTATTGTTTCGGTGTTTTCTTCATCTTAAGGTATGTTATGCTATCCTTAACCTTGGATTCATGTTCTTACGGATGTTATGATCATACTACCGAGGATAGTAGATCACATAGACGACTTATGCAAACCAAATATCATGTTTAGAAGTTGGGATGATTATGATTGAGTTATCATTGTTGGGAACATCGTAGTTGGAATCTTGTTATGTCAAATGATGAGAATAGTGTTCTGAGATTGATAATCCGTATCGAATGTTATCATCTTATTGATCGTAAACTTAGTGTTGATGCCACCTTTGCTAAAATGGACTTGAGATAGAATCATCAAAAGTTGTATCCTTTCTTATAAGTTGGATTGATTAGTTCATCTTTAAGATAAAGTTTGAATGTAATGATGATATTGGAAACAAACGCATCAACCTTAGATCACCCGAACTTCACATGAGAATGGTAATCGAGATTAAATATAAGTGTTGTGATGATATACATTTCCTTGAATTCGAAGATGTTTGAATCCGTAAGATCATTCATAATTGTATGAGCATGATATGTAGAAGAGTAACGTACGTTAATCACTGAGGATTTCGTACGCTTCATCATAAATCAGAACAGTCGACTGTTCAGTGAGAGACTGTCGGATGCTTGTTTAGCGTACGCTATGCTCTGCAGCTTACGTACGCTAAAGGGCAAGGTTAACGTACGCTACGTTTGGTACGTAACGTACGTTACATCATCAGACGAGTCAGTCGACTGATCAGAGAGGAACTGGCGATACATGGTTAACGTACGCTAGACTTTGTAGCTTACGTACGCTAGCGAGTAGGTTTAACATACGCTACAAAGGATATGTAACATACGTTATGCATGTCAGACATGATACATTTTATGAACTTCCGACTGTAATTTGGATTGTTAGATCTTCGTTCGACATGATATGAACTCCATATTATTTCTTTTGTTTAAGGTTTGAGCTGTGCTATGTGATTGATCGAAGGGGCGACCTTCGAGTATTTTGATATTCGTGTAAGTATTATTTTTGTCATCGAATCGAGGCAAGTACTTTAATTGTTCTATGTATTGATGTTATACATATTGTTGTGCATATATGTCATTGTTGTATGTCCACCTCGTGTTGGTCCGATGGGATCATCGGGGGATCTATGCTAGCGTGCGCTGGATCATCGGATGGGTTTTTCCACCACGGGTTGGTCTGACGGGATTATCGTGGGTTCTAGGCAGTGAACGCTGGATCGTCGGAATTACCATGTGTATGTTGTGATATCATGTTGTGATTATCATTTGTGTATGTTATTTATGAGTTTCTCGTAGGAGGAGACTCGTTGGCATATTTTCATTTATGTTATTATTATTCTTCGTGAAATGTTGAATAATATATCGTGGTACTTGTACTAGAATCATTGTACTAACCCCTTCGGGGGTGAACATTTGTTTATGTTCAGGATCAAGGAGAGCAGGGAAACAACCACTGGAGCTGCATGACGACGAGGGTGCAAAGTGATGTTCCGGCCGTGTTTATTTGTCTGTTGTTTGTATTGTTTTAATAAGTACTCGAGTACGTCGTCGTTTGTGATATTTGGATTTGGTGATGTATTGATATTATTCCTTTGGATAATTGTATTCTCGGTATTGGCCCAGAACTGTTGTATTTTATTTCAGTTACTTTCATATATTGGTATCTATTATTGTCTTTTTATTTCTTCAGCCTTGTAAATGTTAGGAATACTTGTTAGATTTTGATGATGTCATTAAATATTAAATCAAATGTTTATTAACTTGGCAAAATGTAAGGAAGAACCAAATGAGTATCTTCCATAGGCCAAAATATGTTAAGTATAAAACTTGGCAATATGTAAAGAAGAACCAAATGAGTATCTTCTGTAGGCCAAAATTAGTTAGGCTGAAAAACGGCTAAGTACTAAGTACAGCTTAGTTCATCAGAGAAGATCAGCCGAGTCCAGCCGAGTAGCTTTGGTCAACGAATTTTATCAGAGAAGTTTGACCAGACTGCAGCCGAGGTACCTCAGGGAAGTCATCTGACCAGATAAGTCACAAACAGTGAACAGCCGAGAGGACCAACCTGCAGAGAAGTTAGCTGCATATCAGCCTACTTGACTACAGCCTAGTACTCCAAATCCACGTCAGCATGCGTTGAAAAGTCAAGTATTACGGAAAGCTCACATGCAACGTGAAGAGACAAATTAGAGTGATTCCCGCAAGAGATATGATTTAAATAAATCATCCAAACCCACCTTGAAGACTTTAATCCTTTTATATTCAAAAGATTCGGCGTTCACATGCAGAAGTCTTCACAACGGTCGGAAGATAAAATAAAATAATGGGAATCCAGCCTTGCAACGTTCAGAAAGATTAAACAATGAAGTCTCCCTCCAACGGACGGATTTGTTCAAAAGATTTGCAACGGCTACAAGGAAGAAGCTCAGAGATCGTGATCTATATATATCCGAAGATTTGAAACCGAGCAACTACCGGTGCGAACATACATTCTAGCGATCAAAGCAAACAAGCAAACTCAAGCAATCAAATAGCATCGTGAAAAGAGCAGATCTAAAAGTTCATACTTAAGGAGCTCTTAAGTTGGAGAAGACAAACACTCTTGTCTATAATCTTGAGTACGGGGTACTTCACTGGTTGAAGTAAGAGACTGTAAAGACATCCGAGGATCGAGGATCAAGAGGTGCAAGGCAGTCAAGTGTGTGTACAACGGCACAGATTTCCACTGGTTGGAAGCTGTTGTAGTGTGGTTTGAATCACTGTAATATTGATCACTGGTTGAAAATTATAGTGAATTCATCTCCAACTGGCTTGGAGAAAAGTGGATTAGTAGAGGATTACCCCACCTCTGAGACCACTATAATTGCCTGTGTCATTTACTGTTTTACTGCATCATACTTTAACTACTGCATACATTGTTAAGTGTTTCATTAAGTTAATTTATATTCGTCATCAGCTGACTTCCGCACATATCCAAGAACAAACGACTCCAAGTCATTTGTTTGACTATCAGCTGAAGAAACTCACTCTTCGTGAAAAAGAGTTCAAGAGTTTCAACAAGTCTATTCACCCCCCCTCTAGACTTGTTCCTGGACGACTTGTGACCTACAAGTGGTATCGGAGAGGTTGGTTCATTTTTTTCACGAACCAGATCTATATTAGATATATATATCTTAACTCTCACTCTATAATGGAACACATGCACTCTAGACTCCCTGTATTTTCAGTTGACGAGTATGATCTGTGGAAGATAAGAATGTAGGCACATTTATCTTCAATTCATGACGATATGTGGTGCATCATTGAAGACGGTCCATTCATTTTTGAGAAGGACAACACAGCCGAGGAGATCGCAGCTGGGAGGCCAGAAAAGATTCCTAAGAAGAGAACGGAGCTGACCCCCGAAGAGAGAAAGCTGGCCAATCTTGACAACCGGGCCAGAGATGTGTTATATCAAACTCTTGACAAATCCACCATGGTCAAGATCAAAAACTGTAAGAATGCCAAAGAAATTTGGGACACATTAGCTCTAATGTGTGAAGGAACGGAGCTGATCAAGGAAAACAAGTTGTCAATTGCTATCCAAAAATTTGACAACTTTAAAATGAAGAATGGTGAATCTATAGACCAAGTGGACACAAGGTTCACTGAAATTATCAATGAGATCAACTCCCTGGGCAAAACCTATGGAAACAGGGAAATGGCACTTAAGGTCCTCAGATCTCTCAACCCCGAATGGAGCATGAAGGCCGTAGCCATGAGAGAGTCCAAGGACTCGAATAAAATAAAGATTCAGAGTCGTTCTCGATCTCGAAGGCTTACGAGTTCGAACTTCCAAGTTCATCCTCAATCGAGCTCACAGAGAAGGGAATCGCATTTGGCACCGAGTCCTCGCTAAGAGCCTATCTCGATGTGAAACCTCCAAATCCACTAGAATTTGAGGAAGAAATGGCTTTCATAATGCAAAGGTTCGAATTTGAAAGAACTACTCCAAGTATAAGAAAAACTACAAGGAGAATCCAAGAAGGAACCAGAAGGCTGGAAGCTGGAAAGTTGAATGCTACAACTGTCACAAAATAGGACACATCCAAATGGATTGTCCCGAGCTCAAGAAGGACGAAACCAAGAAGGAGGTGGGCAGAAAGGAAGACAGAAGAAAAGCTCTCATCGGAGAAGACCAGGAGCATGTCGAATCAAGCAGCAGTTTCTTTTCTGATGAAGACGAGGAGTATGATTGCCTGATGGCAAACCTAGCTGATGAAGAGGTAACTTCTAAACCCACCGGTTCAAATAATAGCTCAGCCATGTCACAAGATATGGATCTACATGAATCGGTAAATCAGTTATTTAAAGATTTTGAAACACTCAAATCTGCACACCAAGTCAGACAGAGAAGACTCGATTGCAAGATGAGAATAGGCAAATGAAAAATGATTTCAAAAACTCACCTAGATTTAAATAAGGTTGAGACAACTACAGTGACTTTAAAACCGGCAAGTGTCAATACAAATGAGATAGACCAAGCTAAACATTTTACTTAAAGAAAAATCACCGCACTTGCTCATGCCAAAGCCGAGTTTACTAAGTAGCACAGATAAATAAAACTCAGCGCAGGAAATAACCTCCCGAAGGCGTCTTCAACTCTGGCGAATTGTGTACTTATAAAGGTCACTATATACCAAATCGGGCCTTGGATATGATTCTCACACTCCCTCTAGTTCGAAACCAAGTTTATCAAGGAGAAACAATAGTCTCGATCACGAGCACTGTATAAACCGATTTTCAAAAGCAGACAACGGCAAGTCAAACGTCTGAGGGTCAGGTGATGCCCACCTAGACAGCGACTAGGCAAAGGCCTGTGCAAAAGCAAGAAAGGACAACATGCCCACTATTACCAACAACTCCCCAAAAATAGATTTCATAATGGGAGGGGCGGATGGAAACCTCAAGGTTATCCTAATTACCAAAATGAACAAGTGTGGAGACCAAAAGATTTAATAAATGGTCTCACCTAGATTTAGAAATGGCCCACACTATCAAAATTTTGAGGAATATCCGGTATACAATCCAACCAGAAGCTTTAGACCTCGACCACAGACACATTATAAGGGTTATAATAATAATAATAACAATTTCCATAATCAAAGGAGAAATCAATTCTCCAGGAAACCAACTAACCCCAAAGGACCCACACAAATTTGGGTACCTAAATCTCTGCTTATTTAATTGCAGAAAAGGTGGAAGGACTACAACCACATCTCCTCAAGCTCAAATTTTGGAGGTGAAGAATGGTTTGTAGACTCTGGATGCTCGAGGCATATGACCGGGAACAAGAAAATGCTGACCAAATATATTAAAGAAAGAGGTCCCGATGTAACCTTTGGAGATAGCTCTAGAGGACAGACAAAAGGCTTTGGAGAGCTGCACCGAGGAAACATTGTCATATCCAAAGTTCATTATGTCAAAGGGCTCAAGTACAACCTCCTGAGCATAAGCCAGTTCTGTGACGAGAAGAATCTAGTAGTCTTCACCATCTTGAAGTGTATGGTGATAGACATCTTATCTGGAGAAATAAAGCTACAAGGATTCAGAAGAAGAGATGTCTACATGATTGATTGGAACACAGGAACACCTAACTCCTGTTTTCTATCCAAGACTCAGTGAGAATGGATGGTCATGGCACAAAAGAATATGTCACATAAACTTCAAAGCCATCTACAAGATTAGTTCTCGGAAGTCGGGTGAGGACTTCCAAATGAAGCATTCAAGAAGGAAGCACTGTGATGCATGTCGAAGGGAAAGGACCAAGGCATCGTTCAAGCCGATCTGACTACAACGCTCACAACAAGGATCTTAGATCTACTCCACATGGATCTATTTGGTCCTATCAAACCAAGGACGTTGAGCGGCCGAAAACATGCTCTTGTCATAGTAGATGATTATTCAAGGTACACTTGGATCATTTTTCTATACAAGAAAAGTGAAACCACGACCAAGTTACCCGAAATGCCGAGAAGGATCCGAATGAGAAATCCCTCTCCATAATCAAGATCGGATCGGATAGAGGAGGAGAGTTTCTCAACAAGGCGATAACTAATTACGGCGATCGAATGGGATCCGGCATGAGCTCTCTGCGGCCAGGACGCCCCAGCAGAATGGTGTTCTTGAAAGAAGGAACAGAACACTGAAGGAAGCGGCAAGGTCCATGATTGCGAGCGGACCTACCTAAAAGGTTCTGGGTCAAGTGTTAACACACTGTCACACCCGAGCAGAGTATGATAGTAGGGAGACATGGCAAAACTCCCTATGAGGTTTGGAATAATAGAACTCCTACTGTTGCTTACTTTCATGTTTTTGGTTATAAGTGTTTCATCCACAACAACGGTAAAACACAACTAAATGCCTTTGATGCTAAAACTGATGACGGACTCTTTATGGGATATTCCCAAAGAAGCAAGGCATATAGAGTTTTTAATAAAAGAACCTTAGTTGTGGAGGAAACACCCCATGTTGTTTTTGATGAATCTACCGTTGAGTACAGGAAACAACTTGAGCTAATTGAGAACAAGCTCAAGTCAGCAACCCTTGAAGAAGTCATTATACATGACACTGGAATGGTGGACTCACCTGCATCTGATGATGACCCAACTGCAGCTGATGAAGACCCAACTGCAGATCAGACAGGATCACCAAACCTATCTGATCCAGTTGCTGCTGAAGAAGAACCAGCCGGAGCTGACAAAGACTCATCTGCAGATCAGAACCAAGCTGCAGATGACAAGGCGGTAGCTGATCCGATTGGCACGCAACCAGCCGATGCAGATAACCACCAGAGCAATCCAACAGGGGGAACAAACCCAGAAGAGGACGATATCCCCAAATGGCTCAAGGATCACCCAATTCAGCAAATTATTGGAAAGTTGACTGATGGAGTTAAGACGAGACAGTCAACCCTACCAGCAGGAATGGCGATGTTCTCATGTTTCATGTCGCAAATTGAACCGAAGACTACAGAACAAGCCTTGGAAGATTATTCATGGATTAATGCCATGCAAGAGGAATTGGAGCAGATGGAGAGAAACAAACTTTGGGAACTAATGCATGCACGATCACAAGAAAGTTATTGGCACCAAATGGGTGTATAAAAACAAGAGTGATGAAGACGGAGCTGTTGTTAGGAATAAAGCCAGACTCGTAGCAAAAGGTTATGCACAGTGTGAGGGAATAGATTTTGATGAAACTTATGCACCTGTTGCAAGATTAGAAGCCATCGACTATTCCTCGCATATGCCGCATTCAAGGACTTTGAAGTTTATCGATGGATGTAAAAGTGCGTTTCGAACGGAATCCTAGAAGAAGAAGTCTATGTAGAGCAACCCCCAGGTTTTGTCAAAGGAGACAAAGTCTATAAGCTGTTGAAGGCTCTGTATGGACTCAAGCAAGCACCAAGAGCGTGGTATGAAACACTGTCTGTGTTTCTTGAGAAAAATGGTTTTTGCAAAGGCAAAGTGGACAAAACCCTATTCAGAGTGGAGCACGGAGGCCACATATTAATAGTCCAGATTTATGTGGATGACATCATATTCGGGTCAACCAATCCAGAGCTATGCGAGAAATTCTCCAACCTCATGCAAGGAGAATTTGAGATGAGTATGATGGGAAAGCTTAACTTCTTTCTCGGATTACAAGTTAAGCAGATTGAAAAAGGAATTTTCATCAACCAAGCAAAGTATACCAGAGATCTTATCAAGAGATATGGAATGGAATCAGCCAAACCCGCAAGAATTCCAATGAGCACAAGTACTCACCTGGATGCAGACGAGGCAGGCATATCAGTGGACTCAACCCACTACAGAGGACTCATCGGATCTCTTATGTACCTCACTGCAAGCAGGCCAGACATATCATATGCCGTTGGAGTTTGCGCAAGATTCCAGTCCAAGCCGAAGCAATCACACCTAGATGCAGCCAAGAGAATAATTAAGTACCTAAAGTCTACAATTAATGTTGGACTATGGTATCCCAAGGATGACAACTTCGAGCTATCAGGATACTCAGATGCGGATTTCGCCGGATGCAAAATCAACAGGAAGAGCACTAGTGGAACGTGTCAATTCCTGGGAACCAGACTGATATCCTGGTTCAGCAAGAAGCAGGTTTCTAACTCTATCTCCACTACAGAGTCAGAATACCTAGCTGCAGGTAGCTGTTGTGCACAGATTCTTTGGATCAGACAACAGTTAAGGGACTATAATATAATTGCCAACGAAGTTCCTATTTGGTGTGACAACAATAGTGCTATTGCAATAACCAACAATCCGGTTTTGCATTCAAGGACGAAGCACATTGACGTTAAGCATCATTTCATTAGAGACCATGTGCTTAACAAAAGGGTTAGAGTTGAAAGAGTCAGCACAGACTACCAAATAGCTGACATCTTCACTAAACCCTTGCCAGAAGAAAGGTTCTTAGAGCTGAGCAGAGACCTTGGATTACTAGATTGGGAATCTAGTTCTGAAGCAAGTTAAAGGAAGGACGGACCCTCAGAATCAGCCTAGCTGATGCAGGCGAAAAGACGAAGGCCAGACGAAGCAACTAAGTCATTCGTAATACCAAAGTAGAAGGCAACTCACCTGTTGCAGAGTGGTCAACAGTCAACAAATCAGACCAGCTAAGTCTTCTAAACTGACCTCTATTTTTTTAATCTGCCACATTTATAATATTATGGCATTTAAATATACATTTTTATAAGCCAAGTGGCAATTTTAATACATGCGTCAAACGCCTATTTAATTAACCTCTACGGTGGCCAATCAGAACCAACTGTCAAATTTTAAATTGGGCCACCGATTCAAATTTGAAATTCAAAAAGAATATCAAAAGGCGTACCACCGTTCAAATATATCATAAACTAATACAAACGTCTTTTCATCTTCTTTATAAGGAAAGAAGACCTTTCACTTTACTCTTTACGCTTACAGAAACCCTAGAATTTACAGAGCAAAAATATACACTAAAAAAATCCTCTATTTGCAGAAATGGCATCTTTCGAAGGAGTGAATCTGAAGGCGATGAAGGACCAGGTCATTTTCTCCATGGTTGTCGACTTTGAAGGTTTACTCGAAGCAAATTTGGAAGACTTCGACATGCTCAATTTGATCCGGGCAATGAAGCTGAATGGGATCTACCCATTTCTCGACATCAACCCGCAACATTTATTCAAGGAAGATGTTGTTGAGTTCTATCGCAACGCTTATCTGATTCAACACGGGATTAACAGCACAGTCGGCGGAGTTCCTGTCAGCATAGATCGAGAGAAGATTCGTTCTGTATTCGGGATGAAGCATCGTGGTTTGGCGGTCGAAGCTCTTAAACAATCACCCGCCGAAACCTGGAAAACGATTAAAATCGAAAATATCCCAGAGAAATTGAAGTTTACAGCCAAGAGGAATGAATTGAAAAAGATTTACCGTGTTGCGTTGGACATCACCAACAAGATAGTCATGGGGATGGCAGGCAGCTATGACCAACTGTCATCATCGAAATTCATGGTGTTGGGTGCGTTGATTCAGGAAGAGGAAGTCGATTGGGCGGACTATATTTTCAGGCAACTCGTGCGCGAGGTGAACAAGGTCGAGTGGTTTGACGATGAGAAGAAGTTCAAAACTAAGTTGGCGTACGGAACACATCTTAGTTGGTTTTTGGAGAAAACCGGAGTAGCTAAGGGAAACATTGACCCTTTCCACCCAAATAAGAGGCTAGGTCATATGGACCATGACAAGAAGAAAGTCGGAGGCACTGGGAAGGCAGCTCAGTTGTTGAAGGATCTGCCGGACTCAAGGTCATATCCAAGATACAATTTATCAGAGGAGTCGGACAGACCTGCAGCTGAGATCGGAACTGCAGTCGAGTCCGACAAAGAGTCCGACGATACACCAATTGCTATCAGATTCAAGAGACGGGGACCAGCCCCAGAAGGACCCTGTAACCTGCAGTCATCACCGGAACCCTCTCCTAAGAGGCCTAGGAAGCTGCGGTTCAGCGAGGGAGAGCAGTCTGAGCACCATACCAGCCCATCAGTTCAGTCACCAGTTCATCCTGAAGACCTGCCTGCACCAGACACCGTTGAAACTCGGATTGTACCTCTTCTCACCCCCCAGTCTACATATCAGAAGAAGAGGAAGCAGGTCTAATAATCTCTATTCCTGAAGCAGACTATACTTTTAACTTGTTAGAAAATAATACCTTCAATCTTTCTATTGAACAACTTCAGCTTGTTAAACCACAAGCAGAAAAACACTCTTTTATACACATTTTTGAAGAGTGGAAATCTCTCAAAACCATGTATTTTACAAATCTTCAAACCTTTATTGCAACTAGTGGTTGGGAGTATCCCCAAGCCACTGAGGAGGTTCTGATTGAATTTTGCAAAGAATCAGATTTGGCTTTAATCCTCCAGGATAAATGGTTCATGTCACATTTTAAAACAAACATGGACCACTTTATCCATTCTATCATGCTCAGTATTTTTGATGGTGTTTTTGGAGAAGAAGAGGAGGAAGAAGTTGAAAAGGAGATAAGGATTGAAGAAGTAGATGAAGACAATGAAATTATTGATTTGGTGGCTGAAGAAGATGAAGAAGAGAGAAAATCAGAAGAAAATATACCAGTTGAAAAACAAATGAGAGGAGATTGAGAAGACAGAAGAAGTGGCTGATGAAGGAGATGAAGAAGAAGGAGAAGAAGTCGATCAAGAAAAAGATGATGGAGAAAAGGAGGATGCGGATGATGAAGGAGAAAAGAGAGAGAAGGATGATGATCAGAATGATGATAATGATGATGATGATGATAATGATGATGGAGGAGAAGCAGGGGCAGAAGGAGCAGAGAAGGAAAATGAAAAAGAAAAATATGAAGAAGAAGAAAAAGAAAACTCTGGAGAAAAGGAGGAAGAAGGGAAAGAGGAAGAGAGAGAAGGAGACAATGAGCCAGAACAAGAGCCGGAGCCAGAGCCTACTCACGAAGCTGCAGATAGGATTGTGGTACCTGCCCGGTACACCAGCCTAGACGCAGAGCTGGCTGAAGACTCCAGGTCAGGGACCCCGGAGAAAACCCACTCTGACCTACCAGCTGCAGACCGGAGCCTGCATTCCAGTGGTTCCCTTGCAGAAGGATCAGGAGAGCACTCTCCATCAGCTCAGTTATCCCCTACCATGACTGATCTGATCAAGCAAATCGTCAGAGACACTATTGGAGAGCTGCTATCAACTCAGGTCACTCCTGACCTTCAGTCAATAAATGCAAAGATAGACACCCTTCTACAGAGAGAGATCCCTCAGCCTCCTCCCCCTACCAACAACAGAATGCCTTTTGGCACGTCTGATTGGATGAGCAGGATGGAACATCAGTTAACTACCCTGGTTGATGCTGGCAAAAAGGGGGAAGAGAGAATTCAGGGGGAAGAAAGAGAAATCAGAAGCAAGAAAAAGCAGGATGTCCCTCAGATTTAAGGACCCTCCAGTATAAAGAGAAAGGAAGCTGTAGATCGAGATGATCAGGCTGACCAGCCTGAAGGAAAAAGAAGAAGGACTAGAGGCGGCTTTGAACCCACTCTTGAATGGGAAGGGAAGGAGCTATGGTTTGTTGAGGATTTCATTCCATTTGAAGCTCTTGAGATGTGGGGAGCTGCAAAGAAGAGGTTCATCAGAGACTATTACATCTGGGAACTACTCCATGATGACAAACTCTCCCCACAAGAAATCTTCATAAACTTCATGGAAGAAATCCATCCGAAGCTTTGGGCTGTTCTGAAGAAGCATGCTAAAGAACAAAATGCTTATCCCATGATTCCCTTATTCAGAGCTGAAGAAGCACCAATCCGTATGGACGGTGAACTTGATGAGTTAGCACTTCAAAGGGAGATCAAGCTATTGTGCCTTGAGAACAGATTCAGATCCCAGCAAGAACAAGACTTCGCAGCACTTGTTGTGAAGAGAAAATATAGTCTTGCTCCAGTCAAGGTAAGACCAATCGGAGCCAAACCATTCAAGCCTGCCAAGCAGCCTATTCGAAGAGGCAGAGGAAGAGGCAGATGACCCTTTAGTTATTTATTTTACTTGTAATTTTATTTTCTGTACTTAAACCTTCTTGTAAAATTTCAATAATAAGTCAGAAAATTTTATAACAGTCTGTTGAATGACAATTTCCAGTTGTCTCAATATTAGACTGATTTTAGTTTGTGTCTCGCACTTAAGTGCAGACTTGGTCATTTGATTTCTTACTAAAAGTTTTGCCATCATCAAAATAGGGGGAATTTGTTAGGAATACTTGTTAGATTTTGATGATGTCATTAAATATTAAATCAAATGTTTATTAACTTGGCAAAATGTAAGGAAGAACCAAATGAGTATCTTCCATAGGCCAAAATATGTTAAGTATAAAACTTGGCAATATGTAAAGAAGAACCAAATGAGTATCTTCTGTAGGCCAAAATTAGTTAGGCTGAAAAACGGCTAAGTACTAAGTACAGCTTAGTTCATCAGAGAAGATCAGAGTCCAAATGAGTAGCTCTGGTCAACGAATTTTATCAGAGAAGTTTGACCAGACTGCAGCAGAGGTACCTCAGGGAAGTCACCTGACCAGATAAGTCACAAACAGTGAACAACCGAGAGGACCTACCTGCAGAGAAGTTAGCTGCATATCAGCCTACTTGACTACAGCCTAGTACTCCAAATCCACGTCAGCATGCGTTGAAAAGTCAAGTATTACGGAAAGCTCACATGCAACGTGAAGAGACAAATTGGAGTGATTCCCGCAAGAGATATGATTTAAATAAATCATCCAGACCCACCTTGAAGACTTTAATCCTTTTATATTCAAAAGATTCGGCGTTCACATGCAGAAGTCTTCACAACGGTCGGAAGATAAAATAAAATAATGGGAATCCAGCCTTGCAACGTTCAGAAAGATTAAACAATGAAGTCTCCGTCCAACGGACGGATTTGTTCAAAAGATTTGCAACGGCTACAAGGAAGAAGCTCAGAGATCGTGATCTATATATATCCGAAGATTTGAAACTGAGCAACTACCGGTGCGAACATACATTCTAGCGATCAAAGCAAACAAGCAAACTCAAGCAATCAAATAGCATCGTGAAAAGAGCAGATCTAAAAGTTCATACTTAAGGAAGCTCTTAAGTTGGAGAAGACAAACACTCTTGTCTATAATCTTGAGTACGGGGTACTTCACTGGTTGAAGTAAGAGACTCAGAAGGCATCCGAGGATCGAGGATCAAGAGGTGCAAGGCAGTCAAGTGTGTGTACAACGGCACAGATTTCCACTGGTTGGAAGCTGTTGTAGTGTGGTTTGAATCACTGTAATATTGATCACTGGTTGAAAATTATAGTGAATTCATCTCCAACTGGCTTGGAGAAAAGTGGATTAGTAGAGGATTACCCCACCTCTGAGACCACTATAATTGCCTGTGTCATTTACTGTTTTACTGCATCATACTTTAACTGCTGCATACATTGTTAAGTGTTTCATTAAGTTAATTTATATTCGTCATCAGCTGACTTCCGCACATATCCAAGAACAAACGACTCCAAGTCATTTGTTTGACTATCAGCTGAAGAAACTCACTCTTCGTGAAAAAGAGTTCAAGAGTTTCAACAAGTCTATTCACCCCCCCCTCTAGACTTGTTCCTGGACGACTTGTGACCTACAGTAAATTCTTATGTAAAGGATTTACGGCGCTGTAATATTCCTGAATATATTGGGGGTGTTACATTAATTGTGTTGTTGGGTCATGATTGATTGTTCATGATGGAGGTATTGTGATGAGTATGATAACGGTGTCGGATAAGTGGCCATCTCTAGTAAGTATTCTTAATGAACTTACATTCTTAGCATATTAGTATTGCATGAGTAACGTGTGTATGTTGTATGCTCACTACAGGTTAGATCCGACGGGGTCTTGGTAGGGGTCCACAGAGGCGTGGGTCCGCGAGCTTGTGTTTAACCACTACGGGTTAGATCCGACGGGGTCTCGGTAGGGGTCTACAAAGGCGTGGGTCCGCGGTTAATTGTGGTGCATTTTGTAAATGTGTTTTGATATTGTCGTTTCTGGAAATGAGTGTTTTTGAACTGTGATTTCATGATTGCATGCATTGACTAAGTGTGTAAGAGGTAAATTGTTTATTTGGCCTACTTGGCTAGGATGGAACTAGAATATTGTCGTTTGTGTTTATTCCTTTAGTTGTGGGTTTTGATGTTGGTAAATGGACCTTGCTACTGTTCTTGTGTACTGTGATTTGATGAGATTTGTGGTGAGATCCCAACGGTTTTACAAAGGTCGTTTTACGGAAAGTGATTTTGGGCCGAGACCCATTCGTTTTTGAAATGGTTATTTCTCAACTAAGGACTTGAAGTCCAACAAAGTTTCTACTTTTAAAATCCCCGAGATGAGGAATTTATTTTCAAACACTTCAGTGATTACCCTCTAATTAGTAAAACTTATCGGGAAGGCTTTTGTAGTTAATTGTCGTACCCGATTCGTGATTTCTATTTGTTTGTTACATTTTGTACGGTTATGTACTTGCACTAGCAAAATAGTCGAATTTTGCTAACCCCCAAGTAATCGGGGGGTGGATGTATGTATTGCATTCTGGTTTTGGGGAGCATAGCACAGGGTCGGCATGAAGGATGATGAAAGATGAACGATACTAATCACATGAGGACCCGTATGTTGTTGTATTGGTTCAGTCGTATTTTATTTCCGCTACAGTATTCTTTACCCGTTGTACGGGAGTCTGTTGTATTTGACCCCTGCGTGGGCATGTATTGAGATTGACTTGTATATATTTATTGAAAGACCAAATCGGTCTACTGAGTCTTTTAGCCTTAAAGGCGTTGTTGAGATGTATGATTTTGTTACCAGCCTGGTAGATCCTTGAGGAAAGGTTCTACGGCGTGTAATATCCCTGAGCGGATTGGGGGTGTTACAGTAATGAGATAGAGATAGTGCGTTCTACAAAATTTTCTGCTTTTCTTTTTCAAATTTTGACTTTTCTCCCCCTAATGCAGGAAAAACTGTCTCATAAACTGACAGCCGGCAAATATTTCCTTGAACATATCACCAGTAATGGGCTCTAGGTACTTAATAATTGAGGGAGAATCAAACCCAACATATACCCCTAATCTTCTTTGGGGTCCCATTTTTGTTCGTTGGGATGGAGATATTGGAACATAAAGTGCACATCCAAAGACTCTTAAATAAGATATATTTGGTTCATGACCGTTCACAAGCTGCGATGGGGAAGATTTATGATAAGAAGTTAGTCTTAACCGAACTAGAGAAGCCGCATGTATATTGCATGTCCCCAAGTAGAATTTGGTAAATTTGTTCTCAGCATTAAAGGCCGACAATCAACTTGAGTCTCTTAATAAAAGATCCGGCTAGGCCATTTTGAGTATTTCTGTGCAACAGGATGTTCCACTGTAATCCCAATAGACATACAATGGTCATTAAAATATTGGGATGTAAATTCCTCTACATTATCCATTCGAATATTTTTAATTGTATTATCTGAGAATTATGTCCTTAATCGAATTATTTGAGCAAGGAGTCTTGCGAATGCAACAATATGAGTTGAGAATACTGACATGCGACCAATGCGTCGATGCATCTATAAGTACCATAAATTATTAAAATGGCCCACTTGATGAGGTAATAGGTCCACATATATCTCCTTGAATTCTCTCTAAAAAATGTTGGACATTCAACCGTACCTTTCACAGAAGATGGCCTTATTATTAACTTTCCTTGGTAACAACCAACAAATGAAAAAATTTTGGACAACGGAACAATCTTGTTCTTTAGAAGATGTCCGTTTGAATTTTCTATAACTCTTCGCATCATTGTTGAACCCGGATGGCCTAAACGATCATGCCATATAATAAATTTGCCGGGTCAACTGATTTTTTTTCATCACCATATATGACTCAATTGTATTTATGAAAGTATAATATAATCCAGATTTATATAATGGGAGCTTTTCTATTATTTGCTTCTCCTCTGAAACAGCTGATGTTATATATAAATATTCATCATCATTTTCATTTGTTGTATCAATGTGATAACCATTTCGACGTATATCTTTGAAACTCAAAAGTTTCACTTAGATATGGTGGAAAACATTGCATCATGAATAGCAAATTCCGTACCATTAGGTATTATATTAGCTCTTCCGGAGCCCTCAATAAGATCCGATGCACCAGATATTGTATTTACATCAGCTTTGGCTAATGTTAGATGCGAAAAATATTTTTGATTTTTCAGAATTGTATGCGTTGTTGCACCATCCGTCAAACAAAGTGATTCATCATCTTTTATAACACATAATGAGAGGCTGCTGGACATATTTCTTCACAAAACGAATATATAAAGATTAAAAATATAATATTTCAAATATTTATTCATGATAAAAGAAAATTACATAATATGCTTAAAAGAGAGCCAATTGTTTTAAAGTTTAAACACAAATACTTAAACACCAAAGTAAGGCCTTTTTACATAATTCATTATAAAGTAAGGCCTTATTATATAATTTAATTATTATTAGCCTCATCGCCACCAAATTTGACTGTCTCCACATTTACATCTTCAAAGAAATCACGGACTTCCATGTGAGTAAGGCCAGAAGGATCAACTTGATCTCCACCTTCAAGATGTGCTTCTAGATGGGCAACTCCCAAAAGATCATTCTGTTTAGTGAAGTTAGTTTCATCACCTTTCAAAGAGGCCTGATAAAGGTCAATAAGGTGCTTGGAGGTACGACATGTACGGCTCCAATGACCTTTCATCCCATGGTGTTGACAAGTACTTTCAACTCTTTTAACCATCCTACTTCCCTTAGGTTTCTCCTCATTTTTTGTCCACTTCTCGTGGTGAGGTTTCTTTTTTAAAGTTTGAGAAATTTTGGTGATTCTTGTAATATTCGTATTTTTATTTCTGGAGTTTACTAGCGACTCGCTTTTGTTCATTAACATATTTTGGATATGTTTTGTTCTACAGTTTTTGTTATTCGAGCGAATTTTGATATTATTTCGGATTAATCGGCATATTATTACGACTTTTCCACGTTTGGATTCGATTCTTGTGAATTTTGTTCGAAACTGTTGTTTTGTTGTTCCTACAAGTTCACTTAACATTTTTAGTCATGTTGCAAACTCTAGAGTTGTTGTTCGACCTCGTATCGTGATTATCAGGCGTTTGGGCCATTTCGTAATTTCCCCAAAGTTTTGTGCGTTTGTCTTCGTATTCATCTTTCCAACATTCGGGCTACTGGGGTCACATGTTTGTTTGGTGTTTAGACTCATGTTTAGGATGTTGTACCACTCGGTTTAATTAACCATGGTGGCTCGTGTTCGTCACGTTCCGTAAATATCCTTGCGCGATGAATTGGACAGCAGCAGCTCTGTACTGCATGAAGCTTACGTATGCTAGATTCAGCATATAACGTACGTTAGCTGGGACTGCCTTACGTATGTTATTTCCTTTCTATTGCGTGCATTATCATATGTAAGATTTTGGGGCATAGCTCCTGGAACACCCTTACGTACGTAGTATGTGACCTCTTACGTACGTTAACTCATTAACGTACGTTAATCTTAGTCGCTAACATACGTAAGCGTCTGTCCACTTTATATGTCCGCAGAACAGATTTTTGGGAGTTATTTCGACTTCTTCCGCCTCTATCCGTCAGGTCTGATCTCCTAGGGCTATTTGGGGCGATCTTCATCATCAAACTTCATCTTGGTGAGCCTTTTTCATGTTTACCATCATCGTCTAACTTGTTTTCCTTCCGGATCGAGGTATCTTCTTCTTAGAACCCTATGTGAGTGATTTTGGGGGTTTTCCTTGATTTTTCGATTTAATTTGAAGTTTATGAATATGTTTTGAAACTCCTGTTGTTTTAGTTGTAATCTATGGATTAGAATTCCGCTCATCGATTTCGCTTCAACCAGAGCATGATTTTGATTTTCGTGAGAAAACCCTTGAACCCTCGTTGTTGCTGTTTGTTCCGCAGCGAGTTAGAGATGGAACCGTGAACATTTAATATTCGATTAAATGTTCCAGTGGGTCCCTTCGGTTGTTTGTTGTATTTCCCGTTATTATTGGTCTTGGTTCTCGTAGTGATTGTGTTGTCGATGTCTCTTGCGAAAGTTGTAGGTTCCGAGGCCGATCAGTTGAGCCGTATTCATTGGGGCATTGGCATGTTGAGTTATGAGGTAAGTGTTCTTGTCTATACGACTTATATCATGTGAATTGAAGTTGTAGAATGTATTTGTGATGGTTCGTGCCTTTTTGTTGATTGTGGATTATGTGAATCGTTATAATTGTTATGTGGTTATGTGAAGTTAGTGTTAGTTTGTTGCTTATCGTGGAAACGTGTCGATTGAGATGTGGTGTTGGGTTGATAATACGCTTAGAGCTGTATACAGTGTTGTGGATAATTATGCTGTTTGGATTAGATTGTATATAGGCATCACTCATACTTATGGGTTAATAGTCCGTAATTGTGTAAGTGGATTAAATGGATAGTGCGGTTTTGTTATGGGATTAGTAACAGTTGTATTGTTGGTTATTGATGTTAGTTGGATTGATTGTAATTGTATTATTCCTCGGTTGTGAGTATGCTTCGGATAAAATGGCCATTTCTAGAAAGTGCCTTGACTATATATATTGTGATTAACGATTGAGACAATGTGGTTTGAAAAACGAAAGTGTGTGTGAATTGTTTATCTACCTGGGGATGGTTCGACGGGACCTTTGGGGGCCGATACTAATGGACAGCCGCAGAAGTGGGTTCCCACTTGGGGATGGTTCGACAGGACCTCTGGTGTAATGTCCGAAATTTCTACTACTGTTGTTTAATGTTATTTTATCTGAGTTATGTTGTACAACGTGGAATCTGTACAGTATGGATAAAATAAATGAAGGACTCAGACATCTGTATTCGTATAATTACTGCATTTGGTTGACACTTGTATTTGAAGATATTGTGTGTCGGGCGTAACATATGAGAATATTGTTGGAAGTAGTATACGTATTCAGTATGCCGTATATTCGTATATAGTATGTTGAGACGTTGGACAAGAATAGATGAAAATGGCTAAGTATAGCCACGATAGTGCACGCTACGATGTATACTTAGCGTACGCTAAGGCACAAGGATTACGTACGTTAGTGAGCACAGTTAACGTACGTTAAGATGCTAAGTGTTACGTATGCTATGTATAAGGCATTACGTACGTAACGAGAGGAATTGGACAGCTCAGGCTATGGCCGACAGGTAGGACCCGTGGTCGATAGCTTTTGGCAAAGAACGTGCTTGGTCGAGTCAACTCTTGGTTAACGTACGCTACGGGAAGTGTATAACGTATGTTAAATGGATTTTCACTGTAGCAAGTCAACGTACATATTACGTACGCTATGAAGGATATGTTATGTATGTATTCGATTCAACGAAGAGGTCAGTGAGTTCTGAAATGATGTTACGTACGCTATGAGAGAAATGTAGCGTACGTAATGTGCATTACGTACGTTAATATGGATTGATAACGTACATCATGAGCGATGCAGTTTATAAAATAAGGTCCGTTCTTTCATTTCTTCACGAGAGAAAATCGATATCCTTCCTCCAACTCCATCCTTCTGCACATGAAAGTGAGAATAAACCTCTTCTATCTTGGTTATGAGCTTGGAAGCATGGATTAGAAGCTTGGATATGAAGATATCAATGATTCTTGAAGGGTTGATTGTGTTATTGATGTTCTTGAGGTATGTTAATGAACTCTACACCTTGAATTCGGATTTTGATGATATTGTTGGTGAATTATTCGTACGAAGATGATTACGGTGTTGTTGTTATGATTCTTGAGGTCATGTGAATTGTATATTGGAAGATACAATGATATATGTCTTCGATTATGTCATTTGTTATAATCATGATTATGGAATCATGGTGTTCTTGATGTTCTTGGTATATATCACATCAAAGAGGGAAATTTGATAAGATATATGATGGTTTTTAAGTATAATCATGGAATTGATGATTTAGACCAATGCTATGTTGATTGTAGTGGTAGAATTCATATGTTCTTGACGAAATACGAATCATGATAACAATTTTGAGTCCGGAAAGATTATAGTTAATCTTATAACAAGATTATCAATGGTATTGAACTATTTAGATAGTTCGGATTGTCGATAGTATTGTTCCACTATGAAATTTACAAATATAAACAAGGAGGAATCGTGTTAATTCGTATGAATTCGGAATAGAGTGTGTTATGTAATCCTTGTTATCGAGATGAGTTGATCGTTGATACGATTACCGGATTATGGAAACGTATCGTGGTAATGAGTTCATGATTGATTGATTCGGGTTGTTCGGATTTATGTTTAATTGGGATAATTGTGGAACCGTTGGGTTTATTGATCGGTTGTATTAATTGTTAAGTATGATCGTCGAGTTGCGGTTTGTATTGTAGATATGAGTTCGTATTTGTTGAGTTGGATTATTTGGTTTTGTGTATGATCTAGATATCGTTAAACCGTGAGATTGATTGATTGTCGTGTTGGTTGTTGATTATTATTGCATTGTTGTTAATCTATTATGTATATGCTTTATCTCGGTTATTGGCATATTCGGGTATCAAGGTTACGTTGCGATAAGGATGAGGATATGAGTATATATAGTCCATGGTACATTTGGATCGCCGAGCATTGAGGATAATCGCCGGTGATGCTTTGACATCGAGTTTTCTCCTGAAGGACTCGGGACAAGTATCTTAGTTTGATTCAGTTTAGTGTTGATGATGTTGATCATGCAGGTTGTCATTCATGTTGCTGAACATGAAGTCGTCCTAGTTGTTTCATCATAGTGTCGTTCATGTTTTTGATTCATATGTTGTTCATGTTGATGAAGATATTGAGTTGCATATGTGTATGCATAATTGTATTGTTTATGTTGTGTTGATCCGATGGGATCATGTGATCTATCCTGAGGGCGCTGGATCGGATGTCCACTATGCGTTGGTCCAACGGGATCATCATGGGGATCTATGCTGAGGGCGGTGGATCGTTGGACAGGTTTTCCACCATGCATTGGTCCGACGGGATCATCATGGGGATCTATGCTGAGGGCGCTGGATCGTTGGATTACCCAGTGTTGTGTTGATGGAATCATGTGGATTCGCATCATTGGTTTTATCATGTGTTGTTGTGCATATGTATATTGTTGGTTATCCATTTCGTGTTGATCTAGTAGGATCATCTTGGGATCTATGCTGAGGGCGCTGGATCATGGGATTTCCATTGAGTATACACTGTTGTTATTGTTTTGAGCATATTGACGTTGTCATATGAGTATGCATTTATAGGTCTTGTGTTAGGACCGTGCCCGTATGTTGCATTGATCTGATCTTGGATTAGACTGACATGATTGTCGTGGTATTGTGCTTCTCGAGGTATGTTCCGTATATCATTGGTATTTGTCTTTGATGGACAATTGGTTTTCATGTCGAGATGTGATGATGTTACCCGACAGATTTGGGTTGGACAGAGTTAGTAGATTTCGTAACAGTGAGTTATGGTGATGTTTTGAGAACCTTGGGTACTGTGCGAGATGTGAATTTTGGTAAAGTTATGACGATAAGATTACATTGTTCGTATTCTTATTTTGTATTCTCATTGGTATGTAATTATTAATGTGATGTGACGGTTATCATTGTGGGATATTATGGCTGACCTCATCGTGGGCTTTCTTTTTAGGTTCTTTAGATATCGAGCTTGTAGCAGTCGTGGAGAGATCAGCTTCCTGGAGGATACTGGCTAAGGCATGTAATTGGGTATTGAGTTTCCTGATCAGTTGTTGTATTCCGCTGCTAGAGTATTTGTAATTGTTTGTCTTCTTCGCTGCGTGAGTATTTTTAAATGACCTTTTGGTATCTGGTAACTTAGTTTACTTTGGCAACCGTTTTCTAAACTATTTTGTCGGTACGTGTAAGCGATAGCTTAATGTATGTTTTTAAACTGTTGAGTTCTGGCATTTCAGGCCTTGTCCTTTCAAACGTGATTTTACGACAGTTTTGATAAACAGATTTTATATAGTCTTCAAATGTTTTAAAGATAGTACCGTCGTTGGCCTCTTGGGCATTTGTAAATGTTTGCGAAAATTTCTTTTAGCCTTGTGGGTTCCATCTCGGGGCCCACGGCGCTGTAATATTCCCGGTCGGATCTGGGGGTGCTACAGAATATGGTATCAGAGCTTAGGTTGAGAAAACCTTGGCAGTCGGGTCGAGTTGGGTCGTGCTTTTGTCGTGTCATTCGAGTTGTCGGTTGACAAGTGTTTGAGCTCTGGGTTTTGTTGTTCACTCGGGCTTGTGCATTATGTGATTTGCCAGTGTAGTACTGGGCTTGTTATAAACTTTTCCAAAAAGTATTAACGTGTTTCTTCGGATAGAGATGTATTGTGTTCTCGAAGTTTGTAAAATGTGTGTCTTGAAAATATCTGTGTCGAGTGTTTTCTTGATTTGAGACATGTGCCAGTATCACGGGGAATCGTCGACTTCACGATCTGTAAGTATTTGGATTCTTGAATTGCATTGAAATTTATTGCCGTTCTAAGTTGATATGCTTTGAGATTCAGTAGAATATTATGCGTTACAGTATAAGGTGACAGAGTTGGGACAGGATTGATGATCTTGAGAAACTATGATTTTGGAAATCAGTATGTTGGGTAGATTTTGGAACGGAATTGTGCATTTGGGAGAATGTTGTGGATGGTTGAGAAGAACATGTAGTCATGTTAGTACATTTTGAGATATATGAACTGCTTTTGAGCATTTGAAAATGATACTTTTCAAAATGAATATTTCACGGATGTTTTACGGAAAATGATTTTTGGGCCGAAACCCAATCGATTTTGAAATAGTTTTATAACTCAGGACTTGGGGTCCAAAAAAGGGTTTTCTACTTTTTAACTTCTTGTAGTGTGGAACGGGATTTAGGCTGAGACCGTACGTTTCAAAAATGGCTTTTTCATGTTTTCTAAAACTCCCGAGATTTGTAAAACACTTTACCAATCATTTATCTATTTTATTTCCGCCTTTCGAGGTTTTGGTTTACTTGTTCAAATGAAACTTCTCGGGAAGTCTTTCGCTGTGTTGATTTATTTCAATATTTTGTCATAGAATATTTGAGGTGATCCAGGATGGGTTAATGATTGATGTTGCGAGTCATATGTGGAAAAGGAGTTTTTGGTCGGAGTTTATATATTGAGATTTTAGAACTCTATCGTGTGGTTTTCCGATGGAATATCAGTGGATATTGGTGACGAACCGAATTGTCATACAGGAGTACGGATGTGGTCAATCATTTGCATAGTTTTCATTTTAAAATTTTGAAATCGTGTGGATTCGAAGGAAACTGTTATCGAATACTTGGCACCAGCGTGCCAATTTAATTTTTCGAAAATTGATTTTGTGGTCTTCAAAATTTATGTTTTGAGCTATGAAATTCTTGAAAGAACTTTCAAAAATTTGTCTTCTTTACAAGATTATATGATTTCAAACTGGTTTTGAAAATGTGATTGATATACATACGCATTTAGTGCATAGTGCATATCATGGTGAAGTTATGAATGTGGCTCGCGAACTGGATAAGACATCAGTATGGTACGATGAATAGAGATTCGAATTTTAGTATGGTAGTTTGGTTATCGGTTGGTTGACCATATAAGAGGAATATGCTGCGTGTTGTAGATTCATGTACAGAAAATGATTTTGGAACTCTGGATTTTGTGAAACCAGGACATATGTGATATGTGATTCCATTGGTATGGTAGTAGTGTGATTTTTACCATAGTGATTTTTGAAGGATTTCTTTGTAAGTGTAGATTTGGGGATGGTGACCCCATGCTGGTTGTTCTGGATATTGAGTGGTCATTCCCGCTCCATGTATGATTGGATATGTTCATCGGTTGTGATTGGTTGTTCGTATGCTGAGGAGTACGTCCACCAGTCGGGTGTGTTTCTTTGAGATCCACTATATGTGATTGGTATAACGTTTTGAGAATTTTAATTCATCCGTATATCTGTCTCTACGGTTTTATGTTGATCGTGCCGGAGCTTACCATGCAATGGTATTCTCGATTATTTTTTGACCTCTGGATGGTCATATTGGAGTTTATCATGTTGATGATATTCTCGGCTGCGTTTTGACCTTTGGATTGGTCGTATTAGAGTTTATCATATCGATGGTATTCTCGCTTAATTTGTTGGTTGATCATTGTTAATGATCGTATGAGTGTTCAGATTTTATGTCGACGTTTCGGGATTTGTGTCATTGTATTGGCAGTTGTTTCTCAGATGTATCGTGCATTATTGATTGTATCGGAATTGGGATTTGATTGTGTAATCAGACAGACAAGATTTTCCACAGATAGATTATTCCATCCGAAGATGATATATTTTTGTTGAGACTCATGGAATGTGATCGTAAGCGTATTGAGGCTTTACAGTGAAGTCACTTGCTAGTATCTAAGGAGATCGTCGACTTTGCGCACTTGTAAGTGTACTGTTTTGGTTATTCGTTAATGATGATGATTGATCGTTGTTGTGATAGTTTCGGGATATATTGGTAGAACGATTCGTTTGTTTTTCTATGACAGAATGCAAGTTTCGAAGACGAAACTTATTTTAAGTGGTATAGTATGTAATGTCTGGAATTTCTACTACTGTTGTTTAATGTTATTTTATCCGAGTTATGTTGTACAGCGTGGAATCTGTATAGTACGGATAAAATAAATTAAGGAGACATCTGTATTGGTATAATTACTGCATTTGGTTGATAGTTGTATTTGAAGATATTGTGTGTCGGGCGTAACATATGAGAATATTGTTGGAAGTAGTATACGTATTCAGTATGCCATATGTTCGTATATAGTATGTTGAGACGTTGGACAATAATATCTGAAAATGGCTAAGTATAGCCACGATAGCGCACGCTACGATGTATACTTAGCGTACGCTAAGGCACAAGGATTACGTACATTAGTGAGCACAGTTAACGTACGTTAAGATGCTAAGTGTTACGTACGCTATGTATAAGGCATTACATACGTAACGAGAGGAATCGGACAGCTCAGGCTATGGCCGACAGGTGGGACCCGTGGTCGGTAGCTTTCGACGAAGAACGTGCTTGGTCGAGTCAACGCTTGGTAAACATACGCTACGAGAAGTGTACAACGTACGTTAAATGGAGTTTCACTGTAGCAAGTCAACGTACATATTACGTACGCTATGAAGGATATGTTACGTACGTAATCGATTTAACAAAACAGGTCAGTGAGTTCTGAAATGATGTTACGTATGTTATGAGAGAGATCTAGCGTACGTAAGGTGCATTACGTACGTTAATATAGATTGATAACGTACGTAATGAGCGATGAAGTTTATAAAATAAGGTTCGTTCTTTCATTTCTTCACGAGAGAAAATCGATATCCTTCCTCCAACTCTGTCCCTCTGCACATGAAAGTGAGAATAAACCTCTTCTATCTTGGTTATGAGATTGGAAGCCTGGATTAGAAGCTTGGATATGAAAATATCAATGATTCTTTAAGGGTTGATTGTGTTATTGATGTTCTTGAGGTATGTTAATGAACTCTACACCTTGAATTCGAATTTTGATGATATTGTTGGTGAATAATTCGTACGAAGATGATTACGGTGTTGTTGTTATGATTCTTGAGGTCATGTGAATTGTATATTGGAAGATACAATGATATATGTCTTCGATTATGTCATTTGTTATAATCATGATTATGGAATCATGGTGTTCTTGATGTTCGTGATGTTCTTGGTATATATATCACATCAAAGAGGGAAATTTGATAACATATGTGATGGTTTTTAAGTATAATCATGGAATTGATGATTTAGACCAATGCTATGTTGATTGTAGTGGTAGAATTCGTATGTTCTTGACGAAATACGAATCATGATTACGATTTTGAGTCCGGAAAGATTATAGTTAATCTTATAACAAGATTATCAATGGTATTGAACTATTTGTATAGTTCGGATTGTCGATTATGCCGATAGTATTGTTCCACTAGGAAATTTACAAATATAAACAAGGAGGAATCGTGTTAATTCGTATGAATTCGGAATAGAGTGTGTTATGTAATCCTTGTTATCGAGATGAGTTGATCGTTGATACGATTACCAGATTATGGAAACGTATCATGGTAATGAGTTCATGATTGATTGATTCGGGTTGTTTGGATTTATGTTTAATTGGGATAATTGTGGAACCGTTGGGTTTATTGATTGGTTGTATGAATTGTTAAGTATGATCGTCGAGTTGCGGTTGTATTGTAGATATGAGTTTGTATTTGTTGAGTTGGATTATTTGGTTTTGTGTATGATCTAGATATCGTTAAACTGTGAGATTGATTGATTGTCGTGTTGGTTGTTGATTACTATCGGATTGTTGTTAATCTATTATTGCAATAGGTTCCGATAATTGACCATTGATAAGAATCGTGCCTTACAGTCAAGTTTGAGGATGCACGTGGATTGCATTGATCGGGGCCGAGGAACTTACTGACGATGGCAATGGATTTGGTGACGGCTTCATCGGTATCGAGGCAAGTTATTACTTGCTCAGTTATAATGTTTAATGAATGGTTTCAGTTTCATTTCGTTTATAATGCATATAGCAATGATTATTACTACAAATTCGGGAGTTTTGGATTATATGTTGTCTTTCCGATTCTAGGAGTTAAATCATAATGTATATGCTTTATCTCGGTTATTAGCATATTCGGGTATCAAGGTTACGTTGCGATAAAGTTTAGGATATGAGTATATATAGTCCATGGTACGTTTGGATCGCCGAGCATTGAGGATAATCGCCGGTGATGATTTAACATCGAGATTTCTCCTGAAGGACTCGGGACAAGTATCTTAGTTTGATTCGGTTTAGTGTTGATGATGTTGATCATGCAGGTTGTCATTCATGTTGCTGAACATGAAGTGTAATACCCGGTTGTAATTCAGTAATTATCACTCAGTAATTATCATTCAGTAATTGATACTCAGTAATCTCATTCATCATTGATCATTTGTCACTCATATTCAGTCATGGTATTTATCATTCAGAGTAATTGTATCGTGTATCAATCGTCATTCATCACTAATCTGATTGGAGTTTCGTGCCGTGTTTATCATCATTGTCATTTTCGTTGCAAGCTGTGCTTGAGGAGTAGCGCACGCTACATACTCCTTTTAGCGTACGCTAATTGGGTATAGGTAGCGCACGCTACCGCTCAGCTTTAGCGCACGCTAAGGCTACCTTGCATCCGTAAGGTACTGACCGCAGTGAGAATATTTGTAGCGCACGCTACGAGTGGTAAGTAGCGCGCGCTAACGGGTTGTAGTAGCGCACGCTATATGTGTGGAGTAGCGCACGCTAGGGACGGATCAGGTTGAGTCCAGTGGCTACTGGACTGCACCGGGTTAATTCATAGCGTACGCTATGCATTGTTGTTAGCGTACGCAACCGATATATTAGCGCACGCTAAACAATGGTTGTAGCGCACGCTATCGGGCCGATCGAGGTCGATGGGGTTTTACGGACTCCGATCAAGGCGTCAAATATTTCGCTAGCGCACGCTAACAATGGATATTAGCGCACGCTAGTAGTATGGCCGTAGCGCACGCTACAAAGAGGTACGTAGTGCGCGCTACCGTGTTCGGACAGTGGGTACTGGACTACCCAAATTACTCGTTAGCGCACGCTATGCACAAGGGCTAGCGCACGCTAACCTGGACTGACTATAAATTGGACAGTTTAGTCAGAGTTCGTCATTTTTCATCTCATTTCATTCCTTCGGTAGTCTTGGGCGATTTCGAGCGATTCGGAGAGGATTCTTCGAGGTGTAATCATCAATCATCATCTTCAAGCTCATCTTTCGGATTGATCATCATTTCATCATCTTCATCACATCGAATCAAAGGTATTAATCTCTTGGATCTAGAATTTCGGATTTTTGGGGTTTTCCTTCCGATTTCTTCGTGTAAGCTTGGATTATCATTGGAATATGTTAGATATGGATTATCTACCTTGGATAAGTATATTCCTACGGATTGAATGGTTATTTTCGGAATTATTTCAAGAACCCTTGGGGTTGACTTCGGTTATTTTGGGAATTTCCGATTGTCGTTTTTATAAACTTGAATTGTGGACTTCTATGAGATTATTGATGTCATTGATAATATTTTGCTGGTTTGAATCAATCATGTTGGAGTTGGTTCGATAATTCGGGTTTGGTTTTAACCAACGGGTATCTCAATGTTTTCGTTAGAGTTCATCTACGAGTTCGGATATTGTTGTATCGACGTTTGGGTCGGTTATGATCGTATTTGAGTCGTGTATTGATCGGTTGTTGGTAACTATTGATGTTCAAGGTTGTTCGAGCGGCCGACTTCTCATTTAGGACGTTGTTCGTGGAAGGACATTCTTCATCGGTATTGTGTAAGTTAATTCTTACTCGGTTAAAAGGATATTCATTCCTTTTGTCGTTGTTCATTCATAATCATAACTCATTCATCATTGTATTAACCGTATCAAAACTCGTCATTGTCAATTAATCACCTCAGTCATAAGGAACGACGGTTCCGATCATTTCATTGAGCTATCATTCATTTCACCATCATTCAATCTTGGTGAGTCATTATTCATTTTCATTGTCACTTTTGTCATATTGTGGCATTCCGGGTCATACTGGCGTGCCGGTTGGTATGTGTAGGATTTTCATGTCGGGCACATTATAGTCGTGTGTTGGTTGGTGGCCTCACATTGGGTGTGCACACGAGTCGATTGCTCGTGAGACCGATTAGGTACAAGACCACGCGTGTTTGATCGTTGGTGGCTTGTGCACGGACACATTTCCATCCGGACGTAGTGTGGCGCCATTCCTTTGAGTCAGATCGATTAGTCGATTCATATAGCATGTTTGATTGCGTATGTTTCGGCTGTGATAATTCATAATTTCGGATATATCATGATTGTGTATTTTCAACCCTTGAGGATTGTTGTTACGTATGGATCGATTTCGTTGGGGATGCTGCTGTGTCATGGCAAGGCTAAGGCACGGGGAGAGCACGGTGACGGCGAGGAGTCCCAGTGATACTAGTAGGGGGCCCCGGTCTTTTCAGTCATTATGTTTCTTGTATTTATTCCGCTGCAGACATTCCGTTTGTATATTCATTTCACTCATTGTTGTATATTTTATCTCCATATAAAATATACTTGTATTCGGTATCATCCTGGGTGCGTTGTATAAAACTCCTCATCGGAGTAATTGATGTTGTAATGTGGTTCGGTACTACATTTACCCGTGTAATTCATTCATTTTCATTCGCCTGTTGGGTCCCAGTCGGGGGTCCACGGCACTGTAATATCCGCCTAGTTTGGGGTGTTACAGAGTTGGTATCAGAGCGTGGTTTTGAATACTACCCTCCAAGTCATGTCTCATTTGAAATCATCGTCATCGGACTAGTATCATTGGACTTTCGCGTCACGTGTGACCTGTGCAAATGCCGAGCCAATCAGACCAAGAACTGTAAGATTTCTAATGCCATGGTATAATTTCTGGCATTAATCATGCATTCATAATTCATCAGTTAACAATCCTCAATCATCATTGTCATTTTGACCGGGACGGTCAGGTTAACTCATTAATCAGTCAATTCATTTCATTGTTCAGTTGTTGATCAGGAAGATCGGATCATTAATCTTGTTAACTCATCCAAGATAATCATTTCAATAATTTCATCAGATAATCATGTCACGTCAATTAATCATTCATGTAATCGCTGTATTTGAGCGCGTATGCTCATTTTCATCATTTCATAATATAATCATAATGTGATACTCATGCGAGATGTATAATCATCATATGACTTTCCACTTCAGTATGGAAAGGGCTGGCAGAGGACGTGGAGGACGAGGCCGTGGAGCGGGCCGAATCCCGAGAACTCGTGCGAATACCCGTGCAAATGCCAGGAATAATGCTAACTCATCGAGCAGTGACGCTGCCACTCACTCACCTGGACGCGATCATTCACCTGTCAGGAGTCGCAGGACACGGCTCGGTCGAGGGTGTCCGGTCGACCCACTCGCATTTATGCAGGCATGATGGCCCAAATGACTCGATGGCTCGATTGATGGAGACGATGCATAACTCCGTCAATCAAAATCAGCAGCTCCTCCGCCGCCACCTCGAGGCAAGAGAGGGGTGTAAGCAATATCATTAGCGATATCTCGCCGCCGACCACCTACTTTTGAGGGCTCATCCGAGCCGGCGGATATTGTTCATTGGCTTGAGCATTTTGAGAAGTTATTTGCTATGGTGGATTGCCCCGAAGGGCATAAAGTTTCGATTGCGGCTTACTATCTCGGAAGAGCGCTCATTCATGGTGGTTATCGTTGAAGCCCACAGACGGAACATGTACTTGGGATCGACCAAGACTCTCATGATGGAGAGGTACTATCCGGCCCCACTCGGGAGGCCAAGTTGTCGGAATTACTCACTCCCGACCTTTCGGCGGATGATGATGTTCTCGCCATCGCCGAAAATTTCGTGAACTTCTTCCGTTCGCCTCATCTATCATTCACTCGAAGCGGACAAGATCAAGTATTTCAAAGAAGAGGTCAAACCCCGTATGAAACTTCGCCACTTAATCATAACGTGCCACTCGCCGAGTTCATTGAGAAGGCTCTTACTTACGAGCTTCGCTAAGGAAATTGCTAAGCGGAACCTTCGTCTGCTAGCAAGAAGTCCAAGAACCGTAATCAGTCTGACGGGAGTCAGGCCACTTTCAAGAAACCGCGGGCGGGCTCTACTTTTTCTGAGCGACCTCCCCTAGCGTCTAAACCCGCGGAATCTCAGTCGCGAGCGGCCAGTCCGGCCATCACCTGTTTCAACTGTGAAGAACAGGGTCATTTCAGCACAAAATGTCCGGGCGCATCACGTCACGTGCCATAAGCGTGGGATTGCCGGGCATAGGGCCCGTTTTTGCCGTAGGGACTTTAAACCCACTCCGGCGTCATCTCAAGCTCCTGTGTCATTCAGCGGTGCGTAATCAAAGCCACTCGGGCTGCTCAAAACGACAGGAGCTAAAGGCGGAACCAAGAGCTATCGAGACGGAGCGTCGGTCGGGGCGGCAAGCCCCGAATTTATGAGATGAAGAAGACCGATGATCCCGAGGCCCGAATGATCTCGTGTACACTCGATATTCTATCTCAACCTGTGTTCCGTTTTTGATACTGGTGCATCTCATTCATTCATTTCCGAGTCATGTTTGAGTAGACTACGTGCAGGTAGTGCTACTAGTTGTGAGCCATATGTCATTGGCCTACCCGATGGTAGACGAATTATCTAAGTCGTGACATTGTAATTGTCTGATTCACTTCATGGTCGTGTATGGCCAGCAGACCTAATCGTAGTAGATTTACCGAGGGACGACATCATCTTGGGTATTGATTGGATGGATCGTCATGATGCCATCATTAGTGTCCAAAACGTTTGGTCACTATCATTTCGCATTTATGGAGTCGAATATGTGTTTCAGGAGGTAATCCTACTGCTCGTAAAGTCATTAATTTGATGAAAGCAAGAAGATTACTCAATCGTGATGTGTCGGTTATTGGTGCTATATGGCCAAAACCGAGAAATCATCGATAATATTGACGGATATTCCGGTGGTGAGGGAATATGCCGATGTTTTTCCGCACGAGTTACGGTTTGCCTCCACAGAGGGATGTGGAATTCACGATTGAGTTGGAGCCCGCACGTCCCCGATATCGAAGGCACCGTCTGGATGGACCCGACCGAAATGCAAGAATTAAAGAACCAACTTGAGGAGTTGTTCGAGAAAGGTTACATCCGACCGAAAAGCGCCCCCGTGGGGAGCACCGGTGTTGTTTGTCAAGAAGAAGGATGGTTCATTCCGCTTATGTATTGATTATCGGGAGTTGAACAGGTGACGATCAAGAATAAGTATCCCTTACCCCGTATTGATGATCTCTTAGATCAACTTCGTGGAGCTTCGATTTTCCAAGATCGACTTAAGATCTGGATATCATCGATGCGGATTCGAGAGTCGGATATCGCGAGGACGGCGTTTCAACACGCTATGGTCATTATGAGTTTGTGGTTATGCCGTCGGATTGACTAATGCACTGCGGTATTCATGGAGTTAATGAATCGGGTCTTCATCGACTTTTGGATCGGTTTGTTGTTGTCTTCATCGATGACATTTTGATTTATTCTCGTGACCGGGAGGAACACGAGTTTCACCTTCATCAAGTGCTCGACGTGTTGAGACGAGAACAACTTTATGGGAAGTTTTCTAAATGTGAGTTACGGATGTCCGAAGTGACTTTTCTCGGACATGTAATTTCATCGACGGAGTTCGTGTCGACCCTCGAAGACGGAGGCTATTCGAGATTGGCTACCTCCGAAGAACGTTAAGGAAATCCAAGTTTCCTCGGATTAGCGGGTTATTATCGGCGATTTGTAGAGGATTTTCTCGAATCGCTCAACCCTTAACGAACCTTTTGCGGAAGGATAAGAAATACACGTGGTCCGACGCGTGTCAACGGAGTTTTGAGGAACTCAAGAGCCGGTTAATGTCGCACTGTACTTTCCTTGCCGCAGGGACGAAGGATTTGTGGTCTATAGTGATGCGTCAGACGGGGTCTCGGATGTGTACTCATGCAGAACAGGAAGGTTATTGCCTATGCTTCACGGCAATTGAGACCTTACGAGATTAATTATCCGACTCACGACTGGAGCTAGCAAATGTGGTGTTCGCTTTGAAAATTTGGCGTCATTATCTTTATGGCGTTACATCCGATATTCACCGATCATAAGAGCTTAAAGTATATATTTACTCGAAGGAGTTAAATATGCGCGAGACGGTGGTTGGAATTAATCAAAGATTATGATATCGAGATCCTCTATCACCGGGCAAGGCGAACGTTGTCGCCGACACCTTGAGTCGTAAGTCCGTTCGGGAGCAGATGCTTGCCCGCTTAACAGATTCGAAGGAGCTTCAAATAGGAATTCCTTAGACCCGAGATCGAGGTCCGGCTTCACGAGTTCGGGCGCTTTGTATGTTAGAGATTTCATCGTCACTCGAGGAGGAAATTCGAGAGAATCGTGGTTCGGACCCCTCATTGTTGCGCATCCGAGAGGATGTGGCTCGGGGAAAGCCCTGGATTTGTGGTCCACGAGGATGGACTTTTGAGGTTTAAGAATCGGTTGTGCGTCTCGCGAATGACGAGTTGAAAAACTCGATTTTGACAGAAGCTCATGCTACCCCTTATTCTGTTCATCCGGGGTCCAGCAAGATGTACAAGGACCTGAAACAAAATTACTGGTGGAGCAATATGAAGCGAGAGGTCGCCGAATTTGTTTCGAGATGCTTAACCTGTCAACAAGTTAAGATCGAACATCAACGACCGGCGGGTATGTTGAAACCTCTTCCTATTCCCGAGTGGAAGTGGGAAGACATTTCTATGGATTTCATCACGAGTTTGTCGACGAGTCGTCGTGGCATGAACACGATCTGGGTGATCGTGGACCGCTTAACCAAATCAGCTCATTTCCTTGAGATCAAGGATACGTGGGGTCCCGAGAGACTTGCCCAGTTGTTCATTAAAGAGATAGTCAGACTGCACGGTACTCCTAAAAGTATCGTTTCCGATCGTGACGGACGGTTTGTGTCGCATTTTTGGAAATCAGTTCATCGTGCTATGGGAACTCAGCTTAATCTCAGTACCGCTTTTCATCCTCAGTCCGACGGACAATCAGAGAGGACTATTCAGACCTTAAAGGACATGTTGAGGGCATGCGTCCTCGATTGGAAAGACGATTGGGAAGACCAACTACCATTAATCGAGTTCACGTATAATAATAGTTGGCATGCTTCGATCAAGATGGCACCTTACGAGGCCTTGTATGGTCGTCGTTGTCGATCTCTGTTGTGTTGGGACGACTTATCAGAATCAATCGGCACCGAGCCCGATATGCTTATAGCCGCCCGTGAGAAGGTGGCTTTGATCAGGAGTCGTTTGTTGACAGCTCAGAGTCGACAGAAATCATATGCGGATAACCGTCGTCGACCATTAGAGTTCGAGGCTGGCGACCATGTGTTGGTCAAGGTATCCCCGAGTCGTGGTATCTTCCGTTTTGGGAAGAGGGGAAAGTTGAGTCCGAGATTCACTGGACCGTTTGAGATTTTGGATCGAGTAGGCGAGTTAGCTTATCGATTGGCTTTACCTCCGGCGTTGAGCCGAATTCATAATGTGTTTCACGTCTCTCAGTTGCGGAAGTATGTTGCCGACCCGAGTCACATACTTCAGTTCGACGAAATCGAGATCGCCGACGATCATTCATATGAGGAACGTCCTATACGAGTTTTAGAGCGGCGAATCAAACAGTTGAGGAATAAGACGATTCCTTTGGTTAAAATTCAGTGGTCTAGACACGAAGTCGAAGAGGCTACTTGGGAAACCGAGGATAGTATGCGCGAGAGTTATCCCGAGTTGTTTGACCCTTAGTTTCGGGGACAAAACTCTTTTAAGGGGGGGTGTATGTAATACCCGGTTGTAATTCAGTAATTATCACTCAGTAATTATCATTCAGTAATTGATACTCAGTAATCTCATTCATCCTTGATCATTTGTCACTCATATTCAGTCATGGTATTTATCATTCAGAGTAATTGTATCGTGTATCAATCGTCATTCATCACTAATCTGATTGGAGTTTCGTGCCGTGTTTATCATCATTGTCATTTTCGTTGCAAGCTGTGTTTGAGGAGTAGCGCACGCTACATACTCCTTTTAGCGTACGCTAATTGGGTATAGGTAGCGCACGCTACCGCTCAGCTTTAGCGCACGCTAAGGCTACCTTGGCTGCAGTCCAGAAGGTACTGGACTGCAGGTGAGAATATTTGTAGCGCACGCTACGAGTGGTAAGTAGCGCGTGCTAACGGGTTGTAGTAGCGCACGCTATATGTGTGGAGTAGCGCGCGCTAGGGACGGATCAGGTTGAGTCCAGTGGCTACTGGACTGCACCGAGTTAATTCATAGCGTACGCTATGCATTGTTGTTAGCGTACGCAACCGATATATTAGCGCACGCTAAACAATGGTTGTAGCGCACGCTATCGGGGTCAGATCAGAGGTCAGACAGTTTTCTGGACTCCAGTACTGGGCGTCAAATATTTCGCTAGCGCACGCTAACAATGGATATTAGCGCACGCTAGTAGTATGGCCGTAGCGCACGCTACAAAGAGGTACGTAGCGCGCGCTACCGTGTTCGGACAGTGGGTACTGGACTACCCAAATTACTCGTTAGCGCACGCTATGCACAAGGGCTAGCGCACGCTAACCTGGACTGACTATAAATTGGACAGTTTAGTCAGAGTTCGTCATTTTTCATCTCATTTCATTCCTTCGGTAGTCTTGGGCGATTTCGAGCGATTCGGAGAGGATTCTTCGAGGTGTAATCATCAATCATCATCTTCAAGCTCATCTTTCGGATTGATCATCATTTCATCATCTTCATCACATCGAATCAAAGGTATTAATCTCTTGGATCTAGAATTTCGGATTTTTGGGGTTTTCCTTCCGATTTCTTCGTGTAAGCTTGGATTATCATTGGAATATGTTAGATATGGATTATCTACCTTGGATAAGTATATTCCTACGGATTGAATGGTTATTTTCGGAATTATTTCAAGAACCCTTGGGGTTGACTTGATTATTTTGGGAATTTCCGATTGTCGTTTTTATAAACTTGAATTGTGGACTTCTATGAGATTATTGATGTCATTGATAATATTTTGCTGGTTTGAATCAATCATGTTGGAGTTGGTTCGATAATTCGGGTTTGGTTTTAACCAACGGGTATCTCAATGTTTTCGTTAGAGTTCATCTACGAGTTCGGATATTGTTGTATCGACGTTTGGGTCGGTTATGATCGTATTTGAGTCGTGTATTGATCGGTTGTTGGTAACTATTGATGTTCAAGGTTGTTCGAGCGGCCGACTTCTCATTTAGGACGTTGTTCGTGGAAGGACATTCTTCATCGGTATTGTGTAAGTTAATTCTTACTCGGTTAAAAGGATATTCATTCCTTTTGTCGTTGTTCATTCATAATCATAACTCATTCATCATTGTATTAACCGTATCAAAACTCGTCATTGTCAATTAATCACCTCAGTCATAAGGAGCAGCGGTTCCGATCATTTCATTGAGCTATCATTCATTTCACCATCATTCAATCTTGGTGAGTCATTATTCATTTTCATTGTCACTTTTGTCATATTGTGGCATTCGGGTCATCTTGGCGTGCGGTTGGTATGTGTAGGATTTTCATGTCGGGCACATTATAGTCGTGTGTTGGTTGGTGGCCTCACATTGGGTGTGCACACGAGTCGATTGCTCGTGAGGCCGATTAGGTACAAGACCACGCGTGTTTGATCGTTGGTGGCTTGTGCACGGACACATTTCCATCCGGACGTAGTGTGGCGCCATTCCTTTGAGCCGTCTTGATTAGTCGATTCATATAGCATGTTTGATTGCGTATGTTTCGGCGTGATAATTCATAATTTCGGATATATCATGATTGTGTATTTTCCACCCTTGAGGATTGTTGTTACGTAAATCGGCCCGTTGGGGATGTCATTGTGTCATGGCAAGGCTAAGGCACGGGGAGAGCACGGTGACGGCGAGGAGTCCCAGTGATACTAGTAGGGGCCCCCGGTCTTTTCAGTCATTATGTTTCTTGTATTTATTCCGCTGCAGACATTCCGTTTGGATATTCATTTCACTCATTGTTATATATTTTATCTCCATATAAAATATACTTGTATTCGGTATCATCCTGGGTGCGTTGTATAAAACTCCTCATCAGAGTAATTGATGTTGTAATGTGGTTCGGTACTACATTTACCCGTGTAATTCATTCATTTTCATTCGCCTGTTGGGTCCCAGTCGGGGGTCCACGGCACTGTAATATCCGCCTAGTTTGGGGTGTTACATGAAGTCATCCTAGTTGTTTCATCATAGTGTCGTTCATGCTTTTGACTCATATGTTCTTCATGTTGATAAACATATTGAGTTGCATATGTGTATGCATAATTGTATTGTATATATTGTGTTGATCCGATGGGATCGTGTGATTTATGCTGAGGGCGCTGGATCGGATGTCCACAATTCGTTGGTCCGACGGGATCATCATGGGGATCTATGCTGAGGGCGCTGGATCGTTGGACAGGTTTTCCACCATGCGTTGGTCCGACGGGATCATCATGGGATCTATGCTGAGGGCGCTGGATTGTTGGATTACCCAGTGTTGTGTTGATGAAATCATGTGGATTCGCATCATTGATTTTATCATGTGTTGTGCATATGTATATTGTTGGTTATCCATTTTGTGTTGATCTAGTAGGATCATCTTGGGATCTATGCTGAGGGCGCTGGATCATGGGATTTCCATTGAGTATACACTGTTGTTATTGTTTTGAGCATATTGACGTTGTCATATGAGTATGCATTTGTAGGTCTTGTGTTAGGACCGTGCCCGTATGTTGCATTGATCTGATCTTGGATTAGACTGACATGATTGTCGTGGTATTGTGCATCTCGAGGTATGTTCCGTATTTCATTGGTATTTGTCTTTGATGGACAATTGGTTTTCGTGTCGAGATGTGATGATGTTACCCGACGGATTTGGGTTGGACAGAGTTAGTAGATTTCGTAACAGTGAGTTATGATGATGTTTTGAGAACCTTGGGTACTGTGCGATGTGAATTCTGGTAAAGTTATGGTGATAAGATCACATTGGTCGTATTCTTATTTTGTATTCTCATTGGTATGTAATTATTAATGTTATGTGACGGTTATCATTGTGGGATATTATGGCTGACCCCGTCGTGGGCTTTCTTTTTAGGTTTTTGAGATATCGAGCTTGTAGCGGTCGTGGAGAGATTAGCTTCCCGGAGGATACTGCCTAAGGCATGTAATTGGGTATTGAGTTTTCTGATCAGTTGTTGCATTCCGCTGCTAGAGCATTTGTAATTGTTTGTCTTCTTCGCTGCGTGAGTATTTTTAAATGGCCTTTTGGTAACTGGTAACTTAGGTTACTTTGGCACCCGTTTTCTAAACTATTTTGTCGGTACGTGTAAGCGATAGCTTAACGTATGTTTTTAAACTGTTGAGTTCTGGCATTTCAGGCCTTGTCCTTTCAAACGAGATTTTACGACGGTTTTGATAAACAGATTTTATATAGTCTTCAAATATTTTAAAGATAGTACCGTCGTTGGCCTCTTGGGCATTTGTAAATGTTTGCGAAAATTTCTTTTAGCCTTGTGGGTACCATCTTGGTGCCCACGGCGCTGTAATATTTCCGGTCGGATCTGGGGGTGTTACATATGGGGGTCGATACTAATGGGTACGGCCGCAAGTTACCAAGTGTGGTTTTCGTGGTGATGATGTTGATGTTTTCTATAATTATAATATGTACGGAATATCACAACGTTATTGTTCTCGATGTTGAGATGCATTATATATAGGATTTTTGTACTTGGCTAGAATGGCACTTGGACAAGTGTTGAATACATTTTGTCCCTTGGTATGTTTGATATTGGGGCGTGGACCCCGTGATTATTTCTGTGCTTCGTGGTTTGGAAATATTTGGGCTGGGACCCTAGCGATCGTGGAAAGTTTGTTTTCCAAAGAGTGGTTTTGGGACGAGACCGAATCGATTTGAAGTGGTTTTGTAACTAAAGACGTGAGGTCCAAAAAGGCATCCTATTTTATTAAACTCTTGTATTCTGTAACGAGATTTGGGCTGAGTCCATGATGCTTCGAAGAGGTTTTCTTTCCCATTTTCTAAAACTCCCCAATTGATGATTTTATTTTTAAACGATTTAAGCTCTTTGTCTTCTAAGTACTAAAACCTCTAGGGAGCTTCTTTGATGGTTTGTAGTTGTATGACTACGACTGATATTTGTGTGGTATACTTTGTATGATTTGCATAGTTGTACTGGCAAATTCGAATTGCTAACCCCTTAATTGTATGATTTCAATCTTATTCAAGAAACATAACATTAAATATATAAAGATAGAGGAACCCTTCTAAATACTATTATTTAAACATTTTTACCGTTGATATATATATATATATATATATACTTATATATATGAAATTATAATACATGCATTTTACGATTTACATATAACATATAGAGCATTGTTTATATATATAGGGATATTAAACAAGATATTTTGGTTAAGACCAAAATTTACATAATAAAGCAATTATTTTACAAAGTATTATATTACTAACTAGAATAATTTGGAGTAGCCAAACATGCATGAACAAGTAGTGATATATAGAGTAATACTTACATAATGGTGAAGGAGTAAAGTTTTAAACCTTTATTGCTTTGGTAGTAGTACTTGATTAAGTCCGTTTCTTTTGCGCTTGGATTTTGTATACTTCCACAGCCTTTCTTCAAACAGGACAAGAAGGAATCTTCAGTATTCGCTAGAAGTCAAGCCCCGTTTGATAAAGGAGTATTTAAATACTAAAGGATAAAGTATTTAAATACTGTAAGTCATCAGAATATCTTCAAATCCCGCAATATCCGGATCTCAGTCTATTCAAGTCAAATATCAAGTTGTCGCAGAATCTTGCTCAACGGATATATTTCAAACGGATATATTTCAGAGGCTATATATATATCTCCAGAGTTTGAAGATCATCTACACGAAGTGATACAGATACATACACACGACTTACAAACCAACAAGTGCTGACAAGAATATTCAAAGCAAAACATATCTCCCTAAGCTTTCTGCTATTCTGATATAAGAGATATACAGTGCTCCAACCGTGAACAACACATCATCAGCTATAAGCTCATAAAGTCAAGTTGTTGTTCAAATATTGTTCTAACCCTTGAACAAACCCATCAGCCCTGTGTGGACTGAGAAACCTTGCTATTCCCGAACTGTGTGTGACAGACGTGCATTGAAGAAGACGAAGCTTCAGAACTGTGTGTGAAGAAGCCAGTCACGTGTTAGCAAAAACCAATCTGTGTGAACGGTTGAAAGCTAAGATCTTTATATCAATCTGTGTGAACGATATATTGATTAGGTTTGGTTATAATTACGTAGTTGTGTAGGCAGTAATTATAATAAATTTTTTAATCCTGTGTGGAGAACCAGTGGACGTAGAGGGGTTTACCTCGAACCACTTTAAATATTGTGTTATTTACCTTCTGCCTTTATTGTTTTATTAATTGTGATTATTTAAGTATACACTGCACACATAATTGCCGTATCCTCAGCAACTTACTGTATTAAAGACTTCCGCTACGCACTCAGATTTAAAAACCGTACAGCTTGTTGTTTAAAACACTTTCCAAGCTGTATCCAGTATACTTAGTGGCCAACAAGTGGTATCGGAGCGGTTGATTCTAAAAAGAATCAGTCATATTTTTTACTGAATCAGATCCAAAATCACTTATTTTTTAAAACAGTCTTTTTCATTCCTACATTCTCATATGGATACATCAATGATCAACAAAGTTCCTATGTTCTATATTAATGAGTTTGATGATTCGAGAATCAGGATGGAGGCTCATCTTGCAGCAATGCACGAAGAGATGATTTTTGTTATAAAGGATGGCCCCATCAAGATAATGAAGGTAAATCCGGCCCCTAGGATTGAAGGCCAAGCTCATACTGAGATTCTTGAAAAAGAGCGCGAACAATGGACTTCTGACGAAAGAAAGCGCGCCAACCTCGACAATGTTGCGAAGAATGTGCTGTTTGTCACCCTTGACAAAGGCACATTCTCTAAGGTAAAGAGCTGTAAATCAGCCAAGGATATCTGAGATAAACTCAAGTTGATTTGTGAGGGAACTGAGCTCTCAAAAGAAAAAAAGATTTCAAAATTAACTCAGCAATTTGAATCTTTTGAAATAAAACCAACTGAAACACTTGAGGAACTTGACCTCAGATTCACTGGAATTTTTGGTGAACTTGAAGCTTTGGGCAAAATTTATACTCAAAAGGAGAAAAACCTAAAGATTTTTAGATCTCTCCCTGCCCGATGGGACATTAAGACCACAGCTATGCATGTGTCGTGTAATCTTAGTGAAATATCTACCTTTGATCTCTTTTCTGACCTCAAATCATTTGAGTACGATATAGACAGGAGAGAGAAAGCTGAATAATCTCCCGCTAGGACTACAGCTTTAGCCGCTGTATCCAACCGTCGACACAGCATGCCCAACCCATCAAAGCCAAATTACAAGAATGCTGACAGCGGCGACGATATCCTGTCGCAAGATGAAATGGCGCTCCTCATGCACAAGTTCAAAAAGTTCATCAAGCAGTCTGGAAAAACTCCCTACAGGCCCAAGCATGTTCACAAGGTAAGTACTGAAACTTCCTCTGGTGACGCTAACCTGTGCTATAATTGCAGGAAACCAGGACATTATGCAAACAAATGTCCTCATCCCAAAGTTCAACGGTTGTCGGAAGCCGAGCAACAAGAGAGGGATGAGCGAAGACGTGCTTGGAAAAACAAGCTCAAGGCACTAATAGGAGAATCAGAAGCCTCCCACACACCATCCAAATCCGAAAAATGTCTTCAGGTAGTCACTGAAAGTGACTCATCTGACGATGAATTCGAACATAAGGCATATATGTGCTTTATGGCAAAAGACATTCCGGAAGAAGAAGATAGCGATGATGAGGTAAGCTCAACCTCAATTATTCCAGTAAACGCATCGCATACTTTCGAAAACATGATGAATGAATTTAAGAACATTCAAAAAGCCCACGAGACTTTGAAAAATGAAAACATTCAGCTTCAACTTTCCAACATAGAGCTGAAAGAAGAAAACGACTTGCTGAAGATAAACTATGAAAATATGTCAATTGACTTTGAAAACAGCAAGGTCGAGCATGAAAAACTCGTGGATAGCAATCATCAACTTGCTCATGAACTAAGTGAGACTAAGTCTCAAAATGGAAGGCAAGACAAATGATTTTGTTCTACTTCAAGCAAAATTTAATACTCTCGAAAAGCGAGAAGGCGAACTTGAGACCATTCTGAAATCTTTCGAGAAATCATCTAAAAGAATGGAAGAAATTCTAAGCACTGGGCAACATGCTCATGATAAAAGTGGCTTAGGATACATCTCATTGTCCAACAAAGGGAAAACTAGTACTGTGTTCGTCAGGAGTGTGGAACACATTCATGTATCAGAAGAAACTCCTAGTCATGTGAAGGAACCTGCTGCTCCGCGAAAAGCAAAGGCTGCCATTCCGCCCCCGCAATCCTATTCGAGACAGCGAAATCATAAGCCATTTCAACCTATAAGGCGCACGCAACAGCATGCTCCCCGAGCATATCAACAGCGCCAACAGCCGTTCAGAAAGAAGGCTGTATCCAAATACCAAAGGCCCGCACGGCAGTACTTTCAGTACAACACGCCTAGGTACTGGATACATGAGCCTAGAGGTGGGCAAAAAAACCGAAACCGAAACCAAAACCGAAAAAAAAAACTGAAACTGAAACCGGTCAAAACCGGTTTTTGACCAAAACCGGTCCGGGTTGTCGCAAAACCGGCGGTTTCTACCCGGTTTTGCATTTATCCGTTAAAAACCGGTCCAAACCGGTTTTTAGTGTAACCGATTTCTAAAACCGGGTTGAAAAAACCGGTTTGAAACCGGTTTTTTTCATGTAGCCGTTAGGTTCCGTTTTTTTCAAAAATGTGACCGTTTTTTGTGTCTTTTTTTACCATTTTGCCATCCCTAAACCAACTATAAATACCCTATTTGTGTTTTGGTTTAGTCACAATACTCAAACACTCTTCAAGTACTAAAACAATAACAAAATACAAGTTTCTCTCAAATAAAAAGGCAACTCAATCTTATTCACCATCAACGAATGCACTCGAGATTGTTGAAGTTATAGAAACAACTCGAAACCAAAAAATTTGGTGTAATTTCAACCTTGTGAGGTTGTCGGATGGGCAAGTTAAGGCTCATTGTAAACATTGTGGTAAGTTTTTGAAACATGAATCCAACACGACGTTGAAGATGCATACCGACAAGTATTGCGAAGGACTCAAATCTGTTCCGGAAGCCGGCCAAGCATCTATGTCACGAGAGGGTGGTCTTTTTGCATACGAGGCGGAGCGGTGCCGACGACAATTTGCAAGCTACGTGATTCAAGAAGGTTTGCCGTTCAACCACTTCGATAACCCTCGATTGACTAAGGTGATTCAAAATACTCTTCAACCGTGATATAAACAAGTAAGTCGTGCTACTCTTAGACGTGATTGTATTAAATTATGGAAAAAGGCTAAAATAGAACTAGTAAACGGTTTTGCAAACTTAAATACAAATGTAAACTTAACAACTGATGTTTGATCGGCACCTCATGGTTTGCCCGGTTCATACCTTTGTGTTACCGCACATTGGATTGATCCCGATACATGGCTAATGATCAAGCGTACGATTGCTTTTGAAAATTTTGAGTACCCTCACACGGGTCAAAATTTATTTCATATGTTACAAAATGTAATAAATAACTTTAACTTACAAGAAAAAGTTTTTTCGATCTCATTTGATAATGCGTCTAATAATACAAACGCGGTAAAAAAATTAATATTAACATATAAACCGCCTTCAAAGGGTATTTTTTATCATAGTCGATGTGTTGCACACATTATAAATTTGGTTGTTCAAGACGGATTAGCGGTACCCGAAATAAGTTTGGTAAAAGACGCTTTTAAAAAATGTTACAAGATATATTTTGTTCAAGTAAAGCTAGATATAAACAATATATGAAATTGTGTAAGGACACGAATTCTATTTTTTTAACCCCTAATTGGGACGTTCCTACAAGATGGAATTCGACTTATAAAATGTTTTGTTGTGGTTTACGCCAACGTGATACTTTACAACTTTTTCATGATGAACTTGCGAATAGGACGAGTAGGGTTACATCATTTACGTCGGAACAATGGGATATAGTTAGAAAAATAAGCGAATTGCTCAAAGTTTTTAAAAACGCAACAACTTTATTATCGGGTGTTTATTATCCCACGAGTCATTTGGTACTTAATCAAATTTATTTAATGTGTTCAAAATTAAGCGACTACGAATTAAGTGGTGATTTATATGAAAAAATGGTTTCGCCCATGAAAGAAAAACTAAGAAAATATTTTAAAGAAATGCCACCGGTAATTACTTGTTCATTGCCTTGAACCCATGTATGAATATTAGCGGGGTGGAACTACTTATCGACAAAATCTCTAGTGATGTAGAGTTGCATAACGGAAATGTTTTCTTTTCAAGAGACGCAAAAGCCAATTTTATCAAAAATTTCAAAGACTTATTCGGGTTTATTTTAAAAAGTATGGTTCAAGAAATGATTCTTCAAGTTCGTTTTCATCATCATTTTCTACTTCTACTAGCGGATCCCATGCTTAACTTATATAATAGTTTAAGAGAAGAAAACACTAAACGGGCTAGGGGTGAGGGTGATCAATCATCAACTAGCGAATATGGGAGATATATTGGAACCGATTTTTATCGACTATGGGACCCCATGAATTCGCAAATTTTGATATTTTGGCTTGGTGGAAAGGAAGGAGACTCAATTTCTGTTCTAACCGCTATGGCCCGAGATTTACTAACCGTCCAAGCTTCTACGGTAGCTTCGGAATCCGCCTTTTCTCTTAGTGGTAGGGTATTATCTATACGAAGAACAAGACTCACACCGGCATCATTGGAGATGTGTATTTGCTTGAAGGATCACTTGGACGCATCCGAGCGTATACAACACACTCAAAGTCTTGAAGGAGAACTTGACATTGAACAAGAAATACATGATATCGAGGTGGAAGAAGGTTTTGCAATCTCACTCTCCGATGAAGAAATTGCTCTCGATGAAGCTTCGCGCGAGGCTAGCTCCGAAGAAGATATCACTCTCGATGAATAAAAATTTATGTTTTAAATTCTAAATGTTTGAATAATAGTTGATGTTGTTATGAGTTTATTTAATAAAATTTTATGTTTTAAATTCTAAATGTTTGAATAAAAGTTGATGTTGTAATGAGTTTATTTAATAAAAGTTTATGTTTTAAATTCTAAATGTTTGAATAATAGTTGATGTTGTAATGAGTTTATTTAATAAAAGTTTATGTTTTAAATTCTAAATGTTTGAATAAAAGTTGATGTTGCAATGAGTTTATTTAATAAAAGTTTATATTTAATGTATAATGGGTTTATTTAATAAGAATATATTATTTTTTTAATTTTTTTTTTTTAAAAAAAACCGGTTTTAACCGGTTTTTTATACCCGAACCGGTCACAAACCGACCCAAACCGGTTAGTATAGGGTCGAGTTTTTACACTCCCCAACCTAACCCGACCCGAACCGGTTTGAAAAAAACCGAAATGTACACCTCTACATGAGCCTCATTATCCATCAAGAAAGCAGGTGTCCGCACACCATCGACAATAGCTTTGGGAATCTAACTGGAAACCCAGAAGGCAAGCTGTAAGGCCAAAGAAAATGGCTCCACCTCCGAGACGGCATAAGTACCGGATTAATAATAATAGCACTGATTTTTACATGCATAATGATTATCATGGATACAGTAACTACGTACATGCCCCATGTAGATACCGCAAAACTGTACCAAATGTAACCTACAGTAAGCCAATTGCTGTCAGGAAAATTTGGGTACCAAAAGGCACTAACATTCACGGACCCAACAATCAAAGGGGACCTAAATCTACCTAATTTGTTTGCTACAGGACGTTTTGGAGAAGGACATATGGTACTTCGACAACAGATGCTCCCGGCACATGACAGGAGATAGAAGCAAGTTATCAGATTTCGTAGAAGGTCGCGGTACAAAAGTGCGCTTCGGTGATAAATCTAAAGGAAGAACAAGAGGAAAATGAAACCTTCTTGTCGGAAAATTCAAAGTCACCGATGTAGCTCATGTTGAAGGCTTACAGTACAATCTACTTAGTATTAGCTAGTTCTGTGAAAAACAGTTCTCGATGAAATTCTATATATATCATTGTAGAGTCAAGAACATCCTGACCAAAGAAGTTGTGCTCACCGAAATCAGATCAGGTAATATGTATATTGCTGACTGGATGCCTACGAGCTCCACAATTCCTTGTTTAGTTGCTGAAGGCACTGCAGATCTAAGCTGGCTATGGCACAAGAGGATGTCTCACGTCAACTTCAAGATGATCAACAAGCTCCCAAGACAAGGACTGGTTAGAGGATTGCCGAATGTATCATTCCAAAAATGACAGTGTCTGTGGACCATGTCAAAAAGGCAAGCAAATCAAGTCCACCCTGAAGAGCAAATCCTACCTTTCAACCCACAGAGTGTTGGAAATGCTACACATGGATCTCTATGGTCCTGTAGACCCGGTAAGTTTGGGAGGTTAGAAATACTGTCTCGTTGTTGTTGATGATTACTCCAGGTATGCTTGGACAATTTTCCTAAGCAAGAAGAAGGAAAAAAACATCAAAGCTGCCCGAGCTCCTGAGAAAGCTTCAAAATGAAAAAGGATCGAGTATCGTGTCCATTCGTTCCGACAAAGGTACAGAATTTACTAACCGCTTTATAGAGCAATACTGTTCGGAAAATGGGATACAGCACGAATACTCAGCTGCCCGTACACCTCAACAAAATGGTGTTGCCGAGCGACAGAACAGGACGCTGAAGGAAGCAACAAGGACAATGATTGCCGCAAGCAAGTTGCCACAGCGTTTCTGGGCCGAAGCAACCAATACAACATGCTACACTCAAAACCGCTGTATCTTCAACAAGCACCACAACAAAACAGCATATGAGGTATGGAACAACAAAACTCCGTTAGTTTCGTATTTTCACATTTTTGGATGCAGGTGCTATGTGTTGAACAATGGGAAGGATCAACTTAGAACCTTCGATGAGAAGTCAGATGAAGGAATATTTGTAGGATATTCCTCCGCAAGCAAATATTACAGGATCTTTAATAAAAGAAAGCTGACGATCGAGGAATCAGTTCATGTAGTGTTCGACGAACCTCACCATGACCCTACAGTAGTAGAAGCTGTTACTCAGAACATCCAACAACTTTCCATTCTAGATCCTTCAATTCCCATAGAACACGTTGTTGACCTAGAAATCAACCCCGCAGCTGTAAGAATCGACGTAGATGAAGCCGATGTTGTACAAGCTGAAGCCAAAACTACAGCAACTCAATATACAGTACGGGACCCCGAATTAGAACCCGACCGAATATGGTTGAGAGATCACCCGCAAGAGATGATCATAGGAAACATTAATGCTGGTGTTTCTACCCGTAGGAGAATACAGAGTACACAAGGAAATGTACTGTGTGCGCAAGAAGAACTAGATACAGAGATATCACCATTTCCTGAATGGAAATCTCAATTCGAGCTTAAAAGACTCAATATGTGCACTATTGCTGTATTCTTAGCCCAGTCCGAACCTGTTTCTACCATAGAAGCTCTCAATAATTCTCATTGGATAACATCTATGGAAGAAGAGCTTAACGGTTTCGAAAGAAACAATATATGGTATCTTGTACCAGACCTACGCATCAAGCTGTAATTGGAACCAAATGGGTATTTAGAAACAAGAAGGATCGAAATGGACTCATAATGACGAATAAATCAAGACTAGTCGCGCAAGTCTATAGACAGGAAGAAGGCATAGACTACGATGAGACATTTGCCCCTGTAGCCACACTAGAAGCTATTAGGATATTTTTAGCCTTTGCCACCCATAAGAGCTTCATTGTATACCAAATGGATGTCAAAAGTGCATTCCTAAATAGAGACCTTTCCGAAGAAGTTTATGTTGAACAACCACCAGGGTTTGCCAACACAGACGGCGTAGACCTAGTATACAGGCTAAGGAAAGCACTGTATGGACTTAAGCAAGCCCCTAGAGCATGGTATGAGACCCTGTCCCAGTATCTAACCGATAATGGATTTAAGAAAGGTGCTGTGGACAAGACCTTGTTCAAAATACAGGAAGGCGATGACCTTCTAATGTTTCAAATTTATGTAGATGACATTATATTTGGTTCAAATAACCTTGCTTTATGTCAAAGGTTGTCTCATCTCATGCAAAGTAAATTTGAAATGAGTATGATGGGAGAACTTAGTTATTTCCTAGGTTTGCAGGTAAAGCAGTTGCCTACAGGGATTTTCATCAACCAGGAAAAATACAGCAAGGAGCTTCTCAACAAATTTGGAATGAATACTTCCAAATCCTCGTCAACCCCCATGAGCACTTCCGTGCAAATTAGTGCTGATAAAGCCGGAAAGCCGGTTGACCAATCACTCTACAGGAAGCTTATTGGCTCTCTCCTGTACCTAACGGCTAGCAGGCCCGATATCCAGTTTGCTGTAGGAGTGTGTGCGAGATATCAAGTAGCACCCAAAGAATCACACTTCAATACAGCTAAACGAATCCTGAAGTATATTAAAGGAAGAGTCGATGTAGGACTATGGTATCCTAAAGAAGGCGGATTCGATTTAGTTGGCTACAGCGATTCGGATCTCGGAGGTTAGAAACTAGATAGGAAGAGTACAAGTGGAACTTGTCACTTTCTTGGACCTAGACTTGTGTCTTGGTTCAGTAAGAAGCAATTGGCAAACTCACTTTCCCCGGCTGAATCAGAATACTATGCTGCTGGTAGTTGTTGTATGCAGATCCTTTGGATGCAGCAACAGTTGTCAGATTATGGGATTGAAGCCAAGGAAACGCCCATCATGTGCGATAGCACGAGTGCAATTGCAATAACGCACAATCCTATATTGCACTCGCGCACTAAGAATATCCACATGAAGCATCATTTCATTAGGAATCATGTCGAGAACAAGGATGTTCGGCTGGAAAAAGTTCATACAAATATCCAGTTGGCCGACATTTTCACCAAGCCTCTCGACACAGCAAGATTCAACATGCTTCGACAAGAATTGGGATTGCTACAGCCTGACTCCCTGTAAGTATTTACTGTTTTTACTCAACAATTGAGGGGGAATGCTGTAAGACCCAAGAATACAGTATCCACCATTAATTATTTGTACACTCAGGGAACAAAGCGATATGAATCATCCTACAGCTGATGTGTGCAATAATTAAGGGGGAATACAGTATGACCCATGAATACAGCATTAATCCAAAAGTTGCTGTATGGATCGTCGCGGATACAGCACATACTATGGGAAATCGATTCATTATATTATAATATTTCATTTTAAAAACAATTTTTGTCCACGTGCCCTGTTTTCATGTCAAACGTCTTTTACATTAAATTCCTTACACGACATCTGGACAATCGAATCTTAAAAGCCGCGATGTTTTCAAATTGTTTAATATTTAATACCGCCGTTTCAGGCATTAAGGGTAGTATGAAATGTCAGAAGTGGGACCCGCTCCTATTTTAAAATTAAATGGATAAGTGTACCGATTACACTCGACCCATCGTGACTGCTCGATTTAAACACCGGTTCCCATCCCTTAAATCTGACCATTCGTTCTCTGAAAACCCTTCTTCGCCGCCTACTATAAAAGGACTGTAAATGCCATTTGAGACTCTTTACGCCTTCTGCATATTTTAAGAGCACTCGAGCATTCAATCTACAAGATTTTTCTGTGTTTACTGCATATTTTTCTTGAATATTTTTCACCGTTACTTGAGAAATCATCAATGGCGTCTACCCAAACATCTTCCACCTCTCTCAAGAAGTCACTCAACTTCATCGACGGACGGATCTTCTCCAGATCTGTTATGCTGGAACGTATTCACGCTGAAGGTGATGATGTTGATGCCATGGAGGTCGTCACTACAAGAATCCGTCAACAAGGCCTCTACTGCCTTGGGAGCCACACCGCCGAAAAATATGACGCTCATCTGGTTGAGGAATTCTACCTCAACGCCGTAGTTCGTTTTCTGTCACTGGCTCAGGGAGGTCATGCCGCTGACATCACAGCCGTTATCCGCGGAGTGGAGATCCGCGTTGACCAAGAGCTTCTCCAGAACATCTTCAGGCTACCTACTGATGGCCTGACTATGGAAGAACTTGAGACCTTTGGGTCCCAAGAACTGTTGACTCAGTACTATGGTTTGTTCACCGGTTCTGCAACGGTGGAAGTGGTTCATACCACATGCCATAAGAAAAATTTTTGTTTACCTTTCATTTACTTACATGATTTTTGCTGCCGTATTATTGAGAACCAAACAGGTGCTTTTGAGATGTGCACCAATCTCAGGTTTAGGATGATGGTCGCGATAATGACCTGCGAGAAGGTCAATTAGTGTCAGATCATCCTTCAGCGTTTGCAGGAAGAGGTGTCTAAACCTGCTTCGCAGAAGAAATCGTTTAGTTTGTTTTTAAACCCTATTTTGACGAAGTGCGGACTCCCGCAAACCGCGGATGCAAAGAAGATCAGTTCACGGATATTCTTAGGAGGCGTCAGGCCTACTGCCTTCAACCAGAGCATCCTGATTGCCAACAGAGCTTTTATCCGAAATTTGCCGCTGTCTGCAGATCCGAGGGACGTTTATTCTAAGTCCCAAAGTGTTGAATCTTCGAAGAAGAGAAAAAGATCTCACAGCAAAACTCCAGTTGTTGTTGAGAATCCGAAAATGAAGCTAAGGAGGCTTACAAAAGTTAAAGCTACAGAACCCTCTGATGATGCTCCTCTCGTGGCTCAACCCACTAATCAACTCCCCCAGGGCCCAACCCCTATGGAAGAGATGCCCGCTATTGTCGATACAGTAGATCCCGAGCCCTTGGCAGCTATGACGGATGCTAGGACATATGCCAACTCAAAAGACTCTGGCGAGTCGGCTGCCTTTTTGGAGCCAAAACCTATCTCTTCTATACGGGATTCCAGACCAGTTCAGGATCCATCTTTCTTCAGGGTACCATCCCCTGTAAGGAATCCCTCTCCGATACAGAATTCCACACCTATAGAGGAACCCATTCCTACAGCGAACCCAGGCGCTGTACGGAGTCCCTCCACGGACACAATCATTTCCAAGACCCTGCTTTCTGATCAAATCGAACAGTCTTTCGAGCGGTTTCTCTAATGGAAGAGCTACAGACTTGCTCCGTACGAAACTCTGTACAATTGGAGCGAGTGGAGTAACGAAGAAAAATTTGTTTTGGAAGTGACGGACACTCAAGAAATTGCTGTCCTGATCCAATGGGACAACTTATTCGTTAAAGAGTTTATTGAGAGCCATCTGTTTGATAAGGCCGAAGCTCGAAGGAAAGGGAAAGCCTCGTCCATGGAATCTCCCGATAGTCCAAAGTCCGATCCTGATTCCGACGATGATGACAACGGACTCCAGGCTGGTCTGCGGATGAGTCGTGAGGAAGCCCAAGCCAAGAGAGATGAAGGGACATCTACTCATCAGTCACCCCCTTCGCCACAGAAAGACTCTATTCCCGACAATAAGGATTCAGTCCCTCATGTCGTGGAGGAACAACATGTTTCGCAACAGGCACCCGAGCCTGTCATCGCCCCCGCCTAAGAAAGATCTAGCGCCATCCAGCAAGAGGAATCAACCCCTATGCCGGAACAGGCGGATGCTGAGAGACAGCAGGAGGAATTGGTCCCTCCTGTATCCATGTCTACATAAACCACTTCGACACAGGAGGATGCAGCACCCCCGGTTGCCGAACCAGAAACAGTTACTCCCGCCCCATCAACCGCCTTGGAATCCGACGACGGTGCTATACCTGAGGATGTCCAACTCATTTCACGCCCTAATGTGAATTTGAGAAGGTTAAATGGAGTCGAGGACTTTGCCCAGCCAGACTCTCCCAGCACTGCAACAAGAAAAGAGCGATTACGTGCTCTTGGCCTTCAAACTGTCTTTATTCAGGATGCAGTCAATGCTCTACACTCTGTAGAAAAAGCTCTTGATTGGCTACACACATCTGCTGTTGAAGAAATGACCGGACTGAAGCATGAAGTCTCCCGAGTGGTAGAAGCCTTCACTATCCTGCCACATGTCTTCAAGCAGGCACTGAGCCAACTGCAAGAAAAACAAGAACAGATCGTGAGAGAAGAACAATCAAAACTTCGCGTGTCTGAGGTCAAGACAGCATCTGCTCTGATCGAATCCGGTTCCCAACTGCGAGCCCATGACAAGAACATTAAAGATATGTCACAGGTGCTCTCCTCCCTTGTTGATAGAATGTCTAATATTGAGACGAAACAGGATGCCACTTTGCAAACCTGGAACATCTTGATGAAAAGGTGTCATACCTTGATGACGCCAAAAAGGGGGAAGAAGCAAGGGAAGCCGCTAGGAGAACGAGGTTGGAGCAAGAGAAAGAGTTGCTAGCTCCGTTTGAAGACTCCATCACTGCAGACATAGCCCGTATCTCAACGCCGAACGTGAGGATACAGGGAGAACGACCAGAATTCCAGGATCTTAAGTATTCTTGGAAAAGCCTAGTCCGAAAGCCGCAATCTATGAACCTCCTGGCAGACCGACAGCCTACCGCTGCAGAGATCAAGAACTGGAGGAGAAATAAACTGTTAAGATACTTTGTTGTACTTATCAGGGATTCCCCATTATTCAATAGATGCAGAACGATGCAGGAAGCCGCAGAGGAATTCAAGACGAAGCTGGAAGATGGAACGCTCCCGCTACAGCTGCAGATGAAATCAAAGCACAAAAATGGTGACTTGGTTACCCACCCAGAGGATTGGATCCTTATATTCGATAAATCGTATGAAGGTCGAGCCATTTATCAGAATCGAGACAGGGAAGCACACCATACTGGTGGAAAAACACCAAGAATGAACCAAAAAGACCATGGAGGCATTCAGACTACAGGAGTTAAATTTCCTTGTATTATAATTTTGTAATCTTATCTTCAGAACAACAAAATTTTGTACTCTTCATTTCTATATCAATAAAATCTTTGCCTGTCTTGAAAGATTACAACTCGTAATCTACTGTGTTCTTATATGTTTACAGTCACTTTATTTATTTTTACTGTATTCATATTATGAAACTTATCTCATACACAAACTGTAAGAACTTGTCTGCGAACAGTTCATAGTTTAAGTTGTATGCATCTAGAAAACAATGTAAGATTGTGCCTGCGCGCCAATCATAAGTTTTCAAATGTAACATTCTATTGATAAAAGCTGAACTTGCCTGCGAGCAGTTTTTAGTGTTAAGCCAAATGTCGAAGGCCAGAACATTCGAAAGAAGACCAAGAAGTCTACTACTTCAAACCGCTAAGTGTCAAAGTTTTGGCATCATCAAGGATGTTCGGATAACATCTCAAGGTTTTTAAAGGAAGACTCGTAAGGACTTGGCAAATTATCAAAAAGGGGGAAATTGTTGGGATAACAAAAACCCTGTATCGATGCTGTTGGGATAAACAAACCCTGTATCGATCGTGTTGTCAGAATGTTTTGACAATATGCCAAATCCTGCATACCGTTAATAGCTGTATCGAAAAGCTGATCAAGTATCAACCTGTATCGAATACTTCTCGCAGTCCCAACCATACAGTATATCTATCATACAGCAAAGAGTCCCGCAAAGCTAAGTATGGAAGCTATCTCGAATATCAATACAAAAATCCTTCCATACTGCCCTCAAACAAGACAAGAAGGAATCTTCAGTATTCGCTAGAAGTCAAGTCCCGTTTGATAAAGAAGTATTTAAATACTAAAGGATAAAGTTTTTAAATACTGTAAGTCATCAGAAGATCTTCAAATCATGCAATATCCGGATCTCAGTCTATTCAAGTCAAATATCAAGTTGTCGCAGAATCTTGCTCAACGGATATATTTCAAACGGATATATTTCAGAGGCTATATATATCTCCAGAGTTTGAAGATCATATACACGAACTGATACAGATACATACACATGACTTACAAACCAACAAGTTCTTTCAAGAATATTCAGAGCAAAACATATCTCCCTAAGCTTTCTGCTATTCTGATAGAAGAGATATACAGTGCTCAAACCGTGAACAACACATCATCAGCTATAAGCTCATAAAGTCAAGCTGTTGTTCAAATATTGTTCTAACCCTTGAACAAACCCATCAGCCCTGTGTGGACTGAGAAACTTTCTATTCCCGAACTGTGTGTGACGGACGTGCACTAAAGAAGACGAAGCTTCAGAACTGTATGTGAAGAAGCCAGTCACATGTTATCTCAAACCAATCTGTGTGAACGGTTAAAAGCTAAGATCTTTATATCAATCTATGTGAACGATATATTGATTAGGTTTGGTTATAATTATGTAGTTGTGTACGCAGTAATTATAATAAACTTTTTACTCCTGTGTGGAGGACCAGTGGACGTAGAGGGGTTTACCTCGAACCACTTTAAATATTGTGTTATTTACCTTCCGCCTTTATTGTTTTATTAATTGTGATTATTTAAGTATACACTGCACACATAGTTGCTGTATTCTCAGAAACTTACTGTATTAAAGACTTCCACTACGCACTCAGATTTAAAAACCGTACAGCTTGTTGTTTAATACACTTTCCAAGCTGTATCCAGTATACTTAGTGGCCAACAAGAATCCAGATCTTGAAGAGCGACTTTTGCTCCAGGAAAAAAACATTCGTCAACCGAAACTTCCAAGACATGAGAATGTTGCACAAAATCAAGAGATACCCGAAGCTCAACAAGGGAGGTACTTTCATCCGAGACAACCACCCATTGGAGCACAATATGGAGCTAACTATTATCCAGGGCCTCAATATGGGATGGGAGCAAATTACAATATGCCACAAAAACCTCCGGTTGAGCCTCTAATGCGGAACTATGCAACAACCCGATGCCGTATGAGTTACGACATAAGCGCCCAAGCTCAATACAACGGAGGAAACCAATCCCAACAAACAACGCAAAGTGAACCACCTCCACAACAAAAGAACTCTCTTGAAGAGAGTATTGCGGCATTCATTAAGGAAAGCAGGGAAAACCGAGCTAAGAACAATAAAAGGTTCGAATCTTTAGAAGCTTCGGTAAAGAAAATGGAGATTTAAATTGGGTAACTTGCTACCGAGGCACACAGACAAGAAAGGGGTAAACTACCAAGTCAGTCCGAGCCAGATCAATCTATACCACCCTCCGAAGTGGTAAAGTAATAAATATAGAGACGATTTCCGAAGCGAAAGAGAGGGGTGGTGAGAAAGAAAAATTGCCGAGTCAATCGGAGAAATCTATGGTGATTGAAGAGGATGAGCCTAATGATGAATAAATCCGAGTAACTTGTAATATCCGTACCTTTCCATTTTTAGTAGTTTCCATTTTTGGTGTATGTCTAATTTTATCGACTCGCTTGTAACCGTTTCGACATTTTGAACCTAGTTTGTTCTTGGAGTTTTTCCGCTTGGACGAGTTTTGGAGGTGTTTTTACGTAATTCCATTTTATGCTATGTTTTGCCGTATGAACGTTCAATTCTCGTAAAACTTGTTCGTTTTCGTTGTTTCTTGGTTTGTATGAGTTCGTTTGGTTGAGTTGTTCGTGTTGTGACTTTTGATCGTTAAACCGACATTGTATCGTGATTTTCGGATATTTGGGCCATTTTTGTAATTTCCTATAAGTTTAGGGAATTTCATCTTCTATGTCATACTACGGATTCCCCGGTAGTCAGAATTGTATTCTCTTTTAACGCTTAGCTTCACCGTCTTGTATATTCCATGTTTATGTTTCTGGATTCTGGCCTTGTCTTGCATTTCGAGTTTCGTGCCTTCTGCAGCAGCGTACTGAGCTGAGCAGTACTGAACTGCTGCGTGGGTAGCGCACGCTACTCCTTATTTCTTGCGTGCGCTATCGATGTGCATTTAGCGTACGCTATCTTGTAACTATAGCGTGCGCTAACGACTTCAGCGTACTGGGCAGTGGGGGTTCTGAACCCAGAATCCTGTACACTGACCATCCGATAGCGTGCGCTAGGCTTCCGTAACGTACGCTATCGAGTAGCATTTAGCGCGCGCTAAACGTGTCTAGCGCACGCTAGCAACACCGGGCAGCAGCTACTGGACTGCTTGCGACCCCCGTTAGCGCGCGCTACCTTTTGATGGTTAGCGTGCGCTAACTGTACATTATATAAATAGGACAGCAAACCCCTTTTTCGTCATTTTGCCTCCTCTTCTCTTCCTTTGAGCGATTCCAGTGATTTTAGGGCGATTTGTGGAGAGTAATCCATGGAGTCTCATTGCAGACCGATTATTGTGTTCCAAGCTTAGTACATCATCAGCTTAATCCGTCTTCTCCACTCCAATTCAAGGTATTTTGCCTTAGAACCCTACTTTGTCAATTTTTGGGAGCTTTTCGGGTTTTGTTCATTTAAACTCGAATTGATCAGTTATGTTGCATCATTCCTTAACTAATATTAGTATTGAGTGTTTCCAAATCCGATTATATCGTGTTTATTTCACGGATTGTTGATTCAGGGAGGTTTTGTGAAAACCCTCGCCCGTATCGTTCGTACGTTTATTATCATAGCTTGTAATAGGGGTTTATGGGCGTATTCTATTGTTGTCCATTAGGACTGAGCTATGTTAATCCTTTGTTTAGGAACCGTCATTTCCATCTGGATCGTTCGTAGTTGTTATTCATTCCCAATTCTTCGAACATGTCTCAAAGGCAAGTACTTTACATTTGTTTACGCGTTCTTGTATTTGAATTATGGCTTTGCGTGGTTGTGTAAATGTATATGTGTATGTTCACCTAGGAATGGTCCGACGGGGCCTCTAGGGATACGTTGTCGTGAGTTTCGTATCGCGAACTATGGTTAACCACCTAGGGATGTCCGACTGGGATCTGCGAGGTACGGTGGCCGTGAGTCTCGTACTGAGGTTAACTTTGAAATATTTTGTTGGAGAAATGTGTTTTGTGCTTGTGCACCGTAAAATATTCCAGAATATAAATGATTTCTAAAATGACTTTGGCGTATATATTCATCTGATTATAATGGTAGTTCAAATGGAGTGTACTTGCACTAGCAGTTGTCGCTAACCCCTTAAATGGGGGAAATACTTTTGTATTTCAGGTACAGGTCAATTAAGCAAACGAGCATGCGAGCCGTACGAGGATGATGGGCAGGCGTGATTCTATTCAGTGGTTATTTATTGGTGTCTTATTTGGAATTTATTTATTATGTCATTTGGTTAAGTACTCGAGTACTCTTTCTTGAATATATTATTGTTGTGTACCCGTTTTGGGGAATGAATTTGATGTCAGATTAAATTATCTAGTTTCAGTCTTTGGTCTGGATGTCGTGGATTGTGAAATTGTCATTTTGTTAATGATTGTATGTCTTTGTTGACTGTCATTTGTCGTATTAGCCTGGTGGATTCCATAGTGTGGGGTCCACGGCGCTGTAATATACCCTGATCATCCTGGGAGTGTTACAGAATATGGTATCGGAGCTTAGGTTTATGGATACCTAGGCTGTCGGTTATTTGGGTCTAGTCGAGTGTCGTTTTTGAATAGTATCACTGCTACAGCATCATCTCAGTACGTCGGTGCTCGTAAGTTTTTCCTAACTTTACTCGTTACGTTGTTCTGTTCTGTTCCTTTCTGGATATCTTGTTGTGTTTTGCGTTTGAATTGTACTCACCCGTTACTTCTTCAGAATTCCTACTGGTAGAGGACGCGGATGCGGTAGGGGACGTGGCACAGCCGGTTGGGCAGCTATGTCTGATAACTCGGGAACTGATTCGGCGATGCCTTCCTAGTCGAACAGTGTTCCACCTAGTTCCGGAGGCCAGCAGGATCAGTCTGCTAGCTTCGGCAATGCTAATATCGGGGTGGCTAATATTTTACAGCAAGTAGCGAACCAGATGACGCTACTAACTCAGGCCGTCTTAGTCGGCCAAGCTAATGCCAAACCAGTTCCGCCTACTGGATCCGGCAATGATAAACTACTTCAGGACGTGATTCGTATGCGTCCTATGCAGTTTGATGGTGCTTCCGACCCTTCCGGTTGGGAGAATTGGTTATTTGAGGTGGAGAAAGTATTCGAGGCTGCTAACTGCTCTGAGGAGAGGAATGTACCTATCGCTCAGTACTTCCTCGCCAAAGAGGCGCCGACGTGGTGGAAAGCGGTGAAACCGCGTGACCGGGCAGCCACATGGGCAGAGTTCCGAGAGCTGATGGAGGACGAATTTTTTCCGTGGCCAGTTAAGGAGGGGACGATCCGAGCCTTCTTTGAGGCTAAGCCCCAGGATGTTCCGATTTCGCAGGCAATCAAAGAATACAACCAACAGCTTCATTACGTGAGAAACCAAGTTCGGGATGAGCTTGATAAGATCCGCCACTTTGATATGCGGATGAAGCCGAGGGTTCGTCACTACATGTCGGGTCTCGGATGTACAATCTTGAAAGAATATCAGAACAAAGCAATGGCTTACGATATGTCGTTTAGCGCGACAGAGGCGGCAACAGAGGGGAAGAAACAGAGACCTCCGGTCAGTTTTCGGGAGGCATGTCTGGCGGGTATCCGAAGGCTCAGTCTGGTTCGCGAGTCTTCGGGAATTAGTCCCCGTCATTTGGTCGAGGAAATGGTCCTAGGTCTGCTCCTACTGGTTCAGTGCGTAGTCCTAACTGCTTTAACTGTGGTCGCCCTGGACACATTATGAGTGAGTGTGACAGGCCTCCGATTTAGTGTCTTTCTTGCGGTCGGATGGGGCATCGTGCCAAGTATTGTACGGATGCGGCTCGGGCACCAGTTACTCATATATCAGCCCCAACTACGGGAGAACCGAGTGTGAATTAGGCACCGGTAGTTTCTCAGCTACAGCAGAGTTTTGGTAGAGGCTAATGACATGGGCAGCCTTCTAGAGGGGGAGCTTCTAGTGCGGGGTCTGTTACACCCCGTGTGTATGAGATGAGACGAGCTGGAGATCCCGACGCGACGGTGGCTACAGGTACCGTTCACCTCCTTGACCATCCTATTTCCGTGTTATTCGATTCTGGTGCTACGCATTTTTTCATATCTCTGGATTGTGTGCATCGTCTGTAGGGCTGAGAATCGGGACATCCCGAGGTCCCGGTCCCGAGTCCCGAATGTCCCGGTCCCGAAATGGACCAATTTGGTGGTCCCGGTCCCGGTCCCGATCGGGACTTCGGGAGTCCCGATTCCCGAATTGGGATAAATTTAAGTCCCGGTCCCGGTCCCGATCCTGAGGATAATTTTTCGGAATGTCCCGAAATGTCCCGAAATGTCCCGAAATGTCCCGAATTTCCCGAAATGTCCCGAAATGTCCCGAAATTAAAATTTGCAATCGGGACTTCGGATAGTCCCGATCGGGATTTTGGGACTCCCGAGTCCCGAAATTACCAAAGTTTAAGGTGAACCATTCGTTGTTAAACTGCCTAGTGGGGATAGCATCGTGGGGGATCGTGAGATTAGAGATTTTCCGGTGAGTATCGCGGGGAGGGATTGGCCTTCTAATCTGATTGTGGTAGATATTAGAGACGAGGATCTGATTCTTGGTGAGGATTGGCTGGACCGTCATGGGGCGATCATGAATTATAGAACGAGAACCGTTTCAATGTTATCCTCTGACGGTACCGAGCATTCTTTTGTGGGACGTAAGCGGAGTAGCCAGAGATTTCTGATCAGCGCTTTGAAAGCGGTGAGACTTCTGCGAGGAGGTTGCACGGGTTATTTGTAACACCCCCAAAACCATATGGGAATATTACACGCCGTAGACCCTTTCCACAAGGATCTACGAGGCTAAACATCCATAAACAACCAAATGCTTACCCGACCAGGGTGAAACAATAAAATAATCCAGACCGTTATGGTCACTTACACGTGAATACACAGACCGATGAGGTCACCCAACCCAATCAACACAACTGACCTAAACGACATTACCCACACAGGGGTCGAAATACAATACAGCGGAAGACTGAAATCAACTCTGACAATACAACCAAATTCTACAAACTCTCGACTCTTGATTAGTATCGCAGCTCGTCATCCTCTTGTGCCAATCCTGTGACTGCTCCCTAAATCTGCATGTACCTGGACGCAAAACAGACATCCACCCCCCGATTACTCGGGGGTTAGTAAAACTCCACTGTTTTACTAGTGCAAGTATCAAATCATACGAAATATAACAAGCAAGTAATAATCGTGAATCAAATATAACAATCAAGTATCAAAATATCCCCGGGAGGTTTTCACAAGGAAATACAAGCTATGAAGCATTCGAAAATAGGATTATCATCTCGGGAATTTTTAGAATTTCAAAACCTTTCGAAAATCTTAGGGTCTTAACCCAAATCTCGAAATTGTATTTCAACAATTTACAGTACGAAAACATTTCCATAAATCTCATGGGGCTCGGCCCAGCATTCTTTTCTTAAAACTTTCTTACAAAAAGTTTGATTTACAAAACATGATTCGTGACACCGTGATCCCCTGTCACGTGTCTCCATAGGTTCAACAACCCGCACGGATTTAACCAATCACAACAATCAATCATGCTCATGACTCCGTGATCACTTGCCACGAGTCTCCGTAGGTTCAACAACCCACACGGATTGAGCAAACACAACAATCACAACAATCAATCATGCTCACAACTCCGTGATCGCTTGCCACGAGTCTCCGTAGGTTCAACAACCCACATGGATTGAGCAAACACAACAATCACAACAATCAGTCCCGACCCCGTGAACCTGTGTCACGTGTCACCGTAGGTTCCGTCGAACCCGCACGGTTGGACGTACTGTGTCCTGACTCAATGGACCTATGCCATGAATCATCGTAGGCCTCGTCAGACCCGCATGATTGGACCTCAGCACCACACACTAAGTTCTGATCCCATGGACCTGTGCCATGAATCCTTGTAGGCCCCGTCGAACCCGCACGAGTGAACTTAGCGTTCCAACATTTCACATTCACATTCACATTACATACAACAATGAGCACAGTTAGTCAATCACGTTGATCACCACAAAATCGTATGTCACACGCACATATCACAATCTCAACACTCTCAACAACTATCATCAATCAACGACGTATAACCAACATAACACACGTTCGGTACGCAATGCATTACACAACAACTAACACATATACCAATATAACACTATTATCACAAAGCCTTCAAATTTCGGAAAACACAAACAACTCAAACGGAACATATTTACGAAGGCAAGCAAAATCATCATAGATCTCATACGTGATTACTAGTCGCAAGATACAAGTCATATAGTAAGATACTTGCCTTAATAACCGCTACCAAGCGCTCCGAAGAACACGGTTCGACCGGGAAGCTCGGACCCCGAAGAAGACAACGAACGGAAGGGTTCCAACTCGAGTTATTCACTAGAATTCGACCCTAACAACATATAATCAATAAATCAACGATCATACGAGGAAGAGTCATCGAAGAACGCCCGAAAACCCCTCTATGACATTTTACCGGACACCTTCAAGGCGTCGATCAAGAACTCGACCAAAACAGCGAATCGATACGATCCAACCATGGAATAACAAGGGAAATGATACAATACATCTAAATAATCATCAATCCATCACAATCCTAAGTTAAATCGAATTAAACGGACGAAATCGAACAAAATACCCAAAATCCCCAAAATTAGATTTCTAGAAAATCTGACCTGATTCGCTCGATCAAAGGATGTTATAGGATGGACGATTGATGATATGAACTCCAAGACTTCATGGATTTATTGACCAACAATATCTCTCCATGATAAGAACAACCCCATCCGCGGAGGAGAAGGAGAAGAAGGAGAAAATGGCGAAAAAAAACGACTGCTGGGCCTTAAATAGGCTGACACAGTGTGCCGCGGCCCAGCCGAAGTGTGCCGCGGCATAGGGCCAAATCTGCCGGCAATGACTCGGCAGTGTGCCGCGGCCCTGCCGGCATGTGCCGCGGCACAAGGTACAGACGGGTCGTCCAAAGATTGAAAAATGTGTGCGTGCCGCGGCTCGGCCAAGTGTGCCGCGGCCCTTCCGGCAGGCTGCTCGGCCATAACTGGAACATGTGAGTGACTTAGATATTTCCACCATAACTCCCTCGTCCGGACTCCGATTGAGTCACCGTTTGAACCATTGGAAAGCTAACTCGATGATTTATAATATTGCAAAGATTCAGAATTTTTGGAGTTTCCAAAAATTAATGGTGATTTAACAAAGTCGAACTCATACGTGGAAAAGTCGTTTAAAAACACTGAACTCAAGAAAACGACACCGAAACCCGAACCCGAATACGAATCGAAGATAAGGTCACGAAGTACTCGCAAGGACGAATCTGAGAGCTAAGAGAACACACGATTCCGACCACCCGAAGGCTCGAAATTCGACAACGGAAGGTAATTACCCCAAACTTTGGGAAATTACGAAAATGGCCCAAAACGTCCGAAAATCACGATACGTGATCGAATAACCAAACCGAAGTTCACAACACGTCTAACAAAGTTAAACGGACTTACGGGAAACTCGAAATAGTAATTTCGGACGATATTCACAAGAATCGAACTCGAGTGCGGAAAAGTCGTTAAGAAACACGGGATTCCACAAAACAATACCGAAACGAACTCGGGTGACAAAAAGTGCAGAATTAATCATTCTCAGAACGATGAAACAGTCCCAAGCGAGTCGTGAAAACAGACCTCCGCCGAAAAAATAGGATTACCGGAAATCCGAAATTGCGGATATTACATTCTACCCTCCTTAAAAGAAGTTTCGTCCCGAAACTTAAATCAAGTAGGGAGAAGCATCCCACCAGAAAAACTCAACGAGATACACCAGAACCGAAAAATCGCGCCCAACGGCGAAACGTTACAAGCAACACGAAGGAACATACAACGTGAAAACACGCCCCACGACGATCATAACAACGCCACCGGCAACGATTCAAAACAATAATGAGAAATTAACGACGCATCACATGCATACATTTAATCAAAGAAACGCACGCGACAACAAGTCGCACCCGACCACAACGACTATGCGGTAGAAACTAATACAGTATTATGATAGAATTCACTCCGATTCTCATCAACAAGAAAATGTCCGACGTCAAGACACAAACAATTCAAGATAACAGAAAACGAGAATACCGGACATTACATTCTATCCTATTAAAAATAAGTTTCGTCTCGAAACATGAAATAAAACATCATGGTAGAATACAAACAAAATCAAAAAGTTCACGCAAGAAATATCAATTTCTACACGAATTACAGCACGAAGTACGATACACAACTACATCACGGGACACCACCAGGCACTCCCCGAGTAGGAACGAAAATCCAATTCCCGAACATCTTGGCAATGGTCTCACAATGCACCGCTCGGTGACCCACTTGGCCACACTCGAAACAGTTGACTAACTGTGAACGACAATTCTTCATAGTACGAGATCAGGCAACAACAGTCAGACAACCCCGTTCGAACAACAACGATCGAACAACAACGATCAAATAACAATGATCGAACAACAACGATCAAATAACAATGATCGAACAATAATGATCAAATAACAATGATCGAACAACAACGATCGAACAACAATGATCGAATGACAACAGTCGAACAATGACTCCGAAGTCCCCACTTCAACTCCAGACATTAAAAGAACTGGTAGAAAGTGAAAGATGTTACTTCCAAACAAGGTTCACAAGAATCGAACCGAATTCGGAAAGGTCACGATGACAAACAGGTCGATCTGAAACAAGGTCACAACCAGTTCGAACGATGACAACTGAGACATCAAACAAGTTCAAAAAGTATCTACGAACACGTGCAAGTCGATAGAATTTAGAAGGAGAAACTGCAGAAGTCAAATATAGTACGGGTATTACATCCGACCTCTTATAAAAGAAATGTCGTCCCCGCAACTCACAACAACGGAAACAAGGTAACAACACAAAAAGCATCCGACAGGAAAATCTCCCATGGGTCTCTCAAAGCCGATCCTGATATCTGTGCTGAAGCGCGAACTCCGAAGTCTTAGTAGCCCATTCGCAAAACTGAATTCGGTGTCCCTTGAGTCCGCACTTGAAACGCGTTACAGACGAGAAGGACAATTTACACGTGCATGCCCCGGCACATCACGGTTGAAACACCCCGGCTCGGCATACCGAAAATACAATGGGGCATAATGTCGCAAAACAACATAGCGGAGATGCCAACTCAGCACAACAAAGAATCATAACACATATCATATACAACGATTACCATCATAAAGTAATACACACACAAACACTACAGCAATGACGGTATCGTTCGACGACCTTAACGGCCCGAACAATAACCATCACACAATTACAAACATCATGAAACCATCACACATGTACACAAACGTACAAACCCAAGCTTTAACAGCTCACATAGGTGTGATAACACGCAAGCCGCCACGAAATGACAACATTAAAGATCGTCATCACACCTCCCATAAAGGGCTAACAAAACATATGCGTGGCGAACGACTCAACGTTCACACCACCAATTCAAACACAATTCGGAGGGCTAACACCCTAACAGCAATACCAACATCATACACACCTTCTTCGACCACAAGCAGGAAATGATGGGTTTTAAAAACGAAAACCACCTTTTGAAAAAAACATTTTAGAAAAACACCGGTTGATCTTGAGTATCACCTTTCAAAAAGTACAAACGTGAAACATCGTTATAAAGACTTTGGAAAACCATTTCGCATTTGTTAAAAAAAATGAGGACACTATCTTTTAGTGAAAAACTTTCAGAGTATTCGACCCTCGGGTCTAAGTAAAAGTGTTTATAAAACATTGAAAATATCTCAAAATATTTTGGTCCTCGAGGTAGAAGAATTTTGAAACATATTGTGGCACCTTAGAAGTACCACGAGAAAACAATTCATTTTAAACGTACGTCTCGAAATTTATTTTCTAAGATACTCAAGGTTTTCGAAATAAAACTCAGTCGGTAAAATACCGAAAGCCATTACAAAAGAACTCACGCATCGGAAAAAGGAATACAGTCCTACATGCACAATCCAATTGAATACATCTCACAGCATCTAGTTTAAACATACAACAAAACCATTCCTTGGAGTTTCTCTTGAACTCAATCGTCGATACCTTATTCGAAACCCAACAAGGTTCTCAATTTTCACACCACACCACCCCTCACAGTGGTTCAAAGGTAAAACAACAATAGGCCCAGTTTTATACATATACTATATGTCAAACGTATTAAATACAACTATATTCACAACACCATGCAAATAAAATTATGCACCGCAATTAACTCATTTAGATAAAATCATGATACACAGGTACTTCGCATAAAAGAGGAGACTTACGTCCACAGGCCGCACGGAGATGACGGTCGCCCACGATACTAATCTCATCCGACACATATCCGACACGTTGTGACTACGCACAACTCAACTTGTCACCTGACGACTCGAACGACAAGACAACACATTACTCGACAAACCACGACTCGACTCGACCCAACAGCCTAGGTTTCCACAACCTAAGCTCCGATACCATAAATGTAACACCCCCAAAACCATATGGGAATATTACACGCCGTAGACCCTTTCCACAAGGATCTACCAGGCTAAACATCCATAAACAACCAAATGCTTACCCGACCAGGGTCAAACAATAAAATAATCCAGACCGTTATGGTCACTTACACGTGAATACACATACCGATGAGGTCACCCAACCCAATCAACACAAGTGACCTAAACGACATTACCCACACAGGGGTCGAAATACAATACAGCGGAAGACTGAAATCAACTCTGACAATACAACCAAACTCTACCAAATCTCGACTCTTGATTAGTATCGCAGCTCGTCATCCTCTTGTGCCAATCCTGTGACTGCTCCCTAAATCTGCATGTACCTGGACGCAAAACAGACATCCACCCCCCGATTACTCGGGGGTTAGTAAAACTCCAATATTTCACTAGTGCAAGTATCAAATCATACGAAATATAACAAGCAAGTAATAATCGTGAATCAAATATAACAATCAAGTATCAAAATATCCCCGGGAGGTTTTCACAAGGAAATACAAGCTATGAAGCATTCGAAAATAGGATTATCATCTCGGGAATTTTTAGAATTTCAAAACCTTTTGAAAATCTTAGGGTCTTAACCCAAATCTCAAAATTGTATTTCAACAATTTACAGTACGAAAACATTTCCATAAATCTCATGGGGCTCGGCCCATCATTCTTTTCTTAAAACTTTCTTACAAAAAGTTTGATTTACAAAACATGATTCGTGACACCGTGATCCCCTGTCACGTGTCTCCGTAGGTTCAACAACCCGCACGGATTTAACCAATCAAAACAATCAATCATGCTCATAACTCTGTGATCGCTTGACACGAGTCTCCGTAGGTTCAACAACCCACACGGATTGAGCAAACACAACAATCACAACAATCAATCATGCTCACGACTCCGTGATCGCTTGCCACGAGTATCCGTAGGTTCAACAACCCACACGGATTGAGCAAACACAACAATAACAACAATCAGTCCCGACCCCGTGAACCTGTGTCACGTGTCACCGTAGGTTCCGTCGAACCCGCACGGTTGGACGTACTGTGTCCTGACTCAATGGACCTGTGCCATGAATCATCGTAGGCCTCGTCAGACCCGCACGATTGGACCTCATCACCACACACTAAGTTCTGATCCCATGGACCTGTGCCATGAATCCTCGTAGGCCCCGTCGAACCCGCACGAGTGAACTTAGCGTTCCAACATATCATATTCACATTCACATTACATACAACAATGAGCACAGTTAGTCAATCACGTTGATCACCACAAAATCGTACGTCACACGCACATATCACAATCTCAACACTCTCAACAACTATCATCAATCAACGACGTACAACCAACATAACACATGTTCGGTACGCAATGCATTACACAGCAACTAACACATATACCAATATAACACTATTATCACAAAGCCTTCAAATTTCGGAAAACACAAACAACTCAAACGGAACATATTTATGAAGGCAAGAAAAATCATCATAGATCTTATTCGTGATTACTAGTCGCAAGATACAAGTCGTATAGTAAGATACTTGCCTTAATAACCGTTACCAAGCGCTCCGAAGAACACGGTTCGACCGGGAAGCTCGGACCCCGAAGAAGATAACGAACGAAAGGGTTCTGACTCGAGTTCTTCACTAGAATTTGACCCTAACAACATATAATCAATAAATCAACGATCATACGAGGAAGAATAATCGAAGAACGCCCGAAAACCCCTCTATGACATTTTACCGGACACCTTCAAGGCGTCGATCAAGAACTCGACCAAAACAACGAATCGATACGATCCAACCATGGAATAACAAGGGAAATGATACAATACATCTAAATAATCATCAATCCATCACAATCCTAAGTTAAATCGGATTAAACGGATGAAATCGAACAAAATACCCAAAATCCCCAAAATTAGATTTCTAGAAAATCTGACCTGATTCGCTCGATCAAATGATGTTATAGGATGGACGATTGATGATATGAACTCCAAGACTTTATGGATTTATTGACCAACAACATCTCTCCATGATAAGAACAACCCCAGCCGCGGAGGAGAAGGAGAAGAAGGAGAAAATGGCGAAAAAAACGACTGCTGGGCCTTAAATAGGCTGACACAGTGTGCCGCGGCCCAGCCGAAGTGTGCCGCGGCATAGGGCCAAATCTGCCGGCAGTGACTCGGCAGTGTGCCGCAGCCCTGCCGGCATGTTCCGCGGCACAAGGTACATACGGGTCGTCCAAAGATTGAAAAATGTGTGCGTGCCGCGGCTCGGCCAAGTGTGCTGCGGCCCTTCCGGCAGGCTGCTCGGCCATAACTGGAACATGTGAGTGACTTATCTATTTCGACCATAACTCTCTCGTCCGGACTCCGATTGACTCACCGTTTAAACCATTGGAAAGATAACTCGATGCTTTATAATATTGCAAAGATTCAGAATTTTTGGAGTTCCCAAAAATTAATGGTGATTTAACAAAGTCGAACTCATACGTGGAAAAGTCGTTTAATAACACTGAACTCAAGAAAACGACACCGAAACCCGAACCCGAATACGAATCGAAGATACGGTCACGAAGTACTCGCAAGGAAGAATATGAGAGCTAAGAGAACACACGATTACGACCACCCGAAGGCTCGAAATTCGACAATGGAAGGTAATTACCCCAAACTTTGGGAAATTACGAAAATGGCCCAAAACGTCCGAAAATCACGATACGTGATCGAATAACCAAAGCGAAGTTCACAACACGTCTAACAAAGTTAAACGGACTTTCGGGAAACTTGAAATAGTAATTTCGGACGAGATTCATAAGAATCGAACTCGAGTGCGGAAAAGTCGTTAAGAAACACGGGATTCCACAAAACAATACCGAAACGAACTCGGGTGACAAAAAGTGCAGAATTAATCATTCTCATAACGATGAAACGGTTCCAAGCGAGTCGTCAAAACGGACCTCCGCCGAAAAAAGAGGATTACCGGAAATCCGAAATTGCGGATATTACATTCTACCCTCCTTAAAAGAAGTTTCATCCCGAAACTTAAATCAAGTAGGGAGAAGCAATATCCCACCAGAAAAACTCAACGAGATACACCAGAACCGAAAAATCGCGCCCAACGGCGAAACGTTACAAGCAACACGAAGGAACATACAGCGTGAAAACATGCCCCACGACGACCATAACAACGCCACCGGCAACGATTCAAAACAATAATGAGCAATTAACGACGCATCACATGCATACATTTAATCAAATAAACGCACGCGACAACAAGTCGCACCCGACCACAACGACTATGCGGTAGAAACTAATACAGTATTATGATAGAATTCACTCCGATTCTCGTCAACAAGAAAATGTCCGACGTCAAGACACAAACAATTCAAGATAACAGAAAACGAGAATACCGGACATTACATTCTATCCTATTAAAAATAAGTTTCGTCTCGAAACATGAAATAAAACATCATGGTAGAATACAAACAAAATCAAAAAGTTCACGCAAGAAATATCAATTTCTACACGAATTACAGCACGAAGTACGATACACAACTACATCACGGGACACCACCAGGCACTCCCCGAGTAGGAACGAAAATCCAATTCCCGAACATCTTGGCAATGGTCTCACAATGCACCGCTCGGTGACCCACTTGGCCACACTCGAAACAATTGACTAACTGTGAACGACAATTCTTCATAGTACGAGATCAGGGAACAACAGTCAGACAACCCCATTCGAACAACAACGATCGAATAACAATGATCAAATAACAATGATCGAACAACAACGATCAAATAATAATGATCGAACAATAATGATCAAATAACAATGATCGAACAACAACGATCGAACAACAATTATCGAATGACAACAGTCGAACAATGACTCCGAAGTCCCCACTTCAACTCCAGACATTAAAAGAACTGGTAGAAAGTGAAAGATGTTACTTCCAAACAAGGTTCACAAGAATCGAACCGAATTCGGAAAGGTCACGATGACAAACAGGTCGATCTGAAACAAGGTCACAACCAGTTCGAACGATGACAACTGAGACATCAAACAAGTTCAAAAAGTATCGACGAACACGTGCAAGTCGATAGAATTTAGAAGGAGAAACTGCAGAAGTCAAATATAGTACGGGTATTACATCCGACCTCTTATAAAAGAAATGTCGTCCCCGCAACTCACAACAATGGAAACAAGGTAACAACACAAAAAGCATCCGACAGGAAAATCTCCCATGGGTCTCTCAAAGCCGATCCTGATATCTGTGCTGAAGCGCGAACTCCGAAGTCTCAGTAGCCTATTTGCAAAACTGAATTTGGTGTCCCTCGAGTCCGCACTTGAAATGCGTTACAGACGAGAAGGACAATTTACACGTGCATGCGCCGGCACATCACGGTTGAAACACCTCGGCTCGGCATACCGAAAATACAATGGGGCATAATGTCGCAAAACAACATAGCGGAGATGCCAACTCAGCACAACAAAGAATCATAACACATATCACATACAACGATTACCATCGTAAAGTAATACACACACAAACACTACAGCAATGACGGTATCGTTCGGCGACCTTAACGGCCCGAACAATAACCAGCACACAATTACAAACATCATGAAACCATCACACATGTACATAAACGTACAAACCCAAGCTTTAACAGCTCACACAGGTGCGATAACACGCAAGCCGCCACGAAATGACAACATTAAAGATCGTCATCACACCTCCCACAAATGGCTAACAAAACATATGCGTGGCGAACGACTCAACGTTCACACCACCAATTCAAACACAATTCGGAGGGCTAACACCCTAACAGCAATACCAACATCATACACACCTTCTTCGACCACAAGCAGGAAATGATGGGTTTTAAAAACGAAAACCACCTTTTGAAAAAAACATTTTAGAAAAACACCGGTTGATCTTGAGTATCACCTTTCAAAAAGTACAAACGTGAAACATCGTTATCAAGACTTTGGAAAACCATTTCGCATTTGTTAAAAAAAATGAGGACACTATCTTTTAGTGAAAAACTTTCAGAGTATTCGACCCTCGGGTCTAAGTAAAAGTGTTTATAAAACATTGAAAATATCTCAAAATATTTTGGTCCTCGAGGTATAAGAATTTTGAAACATATTGTGGCACCTTAGAAGTACCACGAGAAAACAACTCATTTTAAACGTACGTCTCGAAATTTATTTTCTAAGATACTCAAGGTTTTCGAAATAAAACTCAGTCGGTAAAATACCGAAAGCCATTACAAAAGAACTCACGCATCGGAAAAAGGAATACAGTCCTACATGCACAATCCAATTGAATACATCTCACAGCATCTAGTTTAAACATACAACAAAACCATTCCTTGGAGTTTCTCACGAACTCAATCGTCGATACCTTATTCGAAACCCAACAAGGTTCTCAATTTTCACACCACACCACCCCGCACAGTGGTTCAAAGGTAAAACAACAATAGGCCTAGTTTTATACATATACTATATGTCAAACGTATTAAATACAACTATATTCACAACACCGTGCAAATAAAATTATGCACCGCAATTAACTCATTTAGATAAAATCATGATACACAGGTACTTCGCATAAAAGAGGAGACTTAAGTCCACAGGCCGCACGGAGATGACGGTCGCCCACGATACTAATCTCATCCGACAACATATCCGACACGTTGTGACTACGGACAACTCAACTTGTCACCTGACGACTCGAACGACAAGACAACACATTACTCGACAAACCACGACTCGACTCGACCCGACAGCCTAGGTTTCCACAACCTAAGCTCCGATACCATAAATGTAACACCCCCAAAACCATATGGGAATATTACACGCCATAGTCCCTTTCCACAAGGATCTACCAGGCTAAACATCCATAAACAACCAAATGCTTACCCGACAAGGGTCAAACAATAAAATAATCCAGACCGTTATGGTCACTTACACGTGAATACACAGACCGATGAGGTCACCTAACCCAATCAACACAATTGACCTAAACGACATTACCCACACAGGGGTCGAAATACAATACAGCGGAAGACTGAAATCAACTCTGACAATACAACCAAACTCTACCAACTCTCGACTCTTGATTAGTATCGCAGCTCGTCATCCTCTTGTGCCAATCCTGTGACTTCTCCCTAAATCTGCATGTACCTGGACGCAAAACAGACATCCACCCCCCGATTACTCGGGGGTTAGTAAAACTCCACTATTTTACTAGTGCAAGTATCAAATCATACGAAATATAACCAGCAAGTAATAATCGTGAATCAAATATAACAATCAAGTATCAAAATATCCCCGGGAGGTTTTCACAAGTAAATACAAGCTATGAAGCATTCGAAAATAGGATTATCATCTCGGGAATTTTTAGAATTTCAAAACCTTTCGAAAATCTTAGGGTCTTAACCCAAATCTCAAAATTGTATTTCAACAATTTACAGTATGAAAACATTTCCATAAATCTCATGGGGCTCGGCCCAGCATTCTTTACTTAAAACTTTCTTACAAAAAGTTTGATTTACAAAACATGATTCATGACACCGTGATCCCCTGTCACGTGTCTCCGTAGGTTCAACAACCCGCACGGATTTAACCAATCACAACAATCACAACAATCAATCATGCTCATGACTCCGTGATCGCTTGCCACGAGTCTCCGTAGGTTCAACAACCCACACGGATTGAGCAAACACAACAATCACAACAATCAATCATGCTCACGACTCCGTGATCGCTTGCCACGAGTCTCCGTAGGTTCAACAACCCACACTGATTGAGCAAACACAACAATAACAACAATCAGTCCCGACCCCGTGAACCTGTGTCACGTGTCACCGTAGGTTCCGTCGAACCCGCACGGTTGGACGTACTGTGTCCTGACTCAATGGACCTGTGCCATGAATCATCGTAGGCCTCGTCAGACCCGCACGATTGGACCTCACCACCACACACTAAGTTCTGATCCCATGGACCTGTGCCATGAATCCTCGTAGGCCCCGTCGAACCTGCACGAGTGAACTTAGCGTTCCAACATATCATATTCACATTCACATTACATACAACAATTAGCACAGTTAGTCAATCACGTTGATCACCAAAAAATCGTACGTCACACGCACATATCACAATCTCAACACTCTCAACAACTATCATCAATCAACGACGTACAACCAAAATAACACACGTTCGGTACGCAATGCATTACACAGCAACTAACACATATACCAATATAACACTATTATCACAAAGCCTTCAAATTTCGGAAAACACAAACAACTCAAACAGAACATATTTATGAAGGCAAGAAAAATCATCATAGATCTCATACGTGATTACTAGTCGCAAGATACAAGTCGTATAGTAAGATACTTGCCTTAATAACCGCTACCAAGCGCTCCGAAGAACACGGTTCGACCGGGAAGCTCGGACCCTGAAGAAGATAACGAACGGAAGGGTTCCGACTCGAGTTCTTCACTAGAATTCGACCCTAACAACATATAATCAATAAATCAACGATCATACGAGGAAGAATAATCGAAGAACGCCCGAAAACCCCTCTATGACATTTTACCGGACACCTTCAAGGCGTCGATCAAGAACTCGACCAAAACAACGAATCGATACGATCCAACCATGGAATAACAAGGGAAATGATACAATACATCTAAATAATCATCAATCCATCACAATCCTAAGTTAAATCAGATTAAATGGACGAAATCAAACAAAATACCCAAAATCCCCAAAATTAGATTTCTAGAAAATCTGACCTGATTCGCTCGATCAAAGGATGTTATAGGATGGATGATTGATGATTTGAACTCCAAGACTTCATGGATTTATTGACCAACAACATCTCTCCATGATAAGAACAACCCCAACCGCGGAGGAGAAGGAGAAAAAGGAGAAAATGGCGAAAAAAACGACTGTTGGGCCTTAAATAGGCTGACACAGTGTGCCGCGGCCCAGCCGAAGTGTGCCGCGGCATAGGGCCAAATCTGCCGGCAGTGACTCGGCAGTGTGCCGCGGCCCTGCCGGCATGTGCCGCGGCACAAGGTACAGACGGGTCGGCCGAAGATTGAAAAATGTGTGCGTACCGCGGCTCGGCCAAGTGTGTCGCGGCCCTTCCGGCAGGCTGCTCGGCCATAACTGGAACATGTGAGTGACTTAGCTATTTCGACCATAACTCCCTCGTCCGGACTCCGATTGACTCATCGTTTGAACCATTGGAAAGCTAACTCGATGCTTTATAATATTGAAAAGATTCAGAATTTTTGGAATTTCCAAATATTAATGGTGATTTAACAAAGTCGAACTCATACGTGGAAAAGTCGTTTAATAACACTGAACTCAAGAAAACGACACCGAAACCCGAACCCGAATACGAATCGAAGATACGGTAATGAAGTACTCGCAAGGAAGAATCTGAGAGCTAAGAGAACACACGATTCCGACCACCCGAAGGCTCGAAATTCGACAACGGAAGGTAATTACCCCAAACTTTGGGAAATTACGAAAATGGCCCAAAACGTCCGAAAATCACGATACGTGATCGAATAACCAAACTGAAGTTCACAACACGTCTAACAAAGTTAAACGGACTTACCGGAAACTCGAAATAGTAATTTCGGACGAGATTCACAAGAATCGAACTCGAGTGCGGAAAAGTCGTTAAGAAACACGGGATTCCACAAAACAATACCGAAACGAACTCGGGTGACAAAAAGTGCAGAATTAATCATTCTCAGAACGATGAAACGGTCCCAAGCGAGTCGCCAAAACGGACCTCCGCCGAAAAAAGAGGATTACCGGAAATCCGAAATTGCGGATATTACATTCTACCCTCCTTAAAAGAAGTTTCATCCCGAAACTTAAATCAAGTAGGGAGAAGCAATATCCCACCAGAAAAACTCAACGAGATACATCAGAACTGAAAAATCGCGGCCAACGGCGAAACGTTACAAGCAACACGAAGGAACATACAGCGTGAAAACACGCCCCACGACGACCATAACAACGCCACCGGCAACGATTCAAAACAATAATGAGCAATTAACGACGCATCACATGCATACATTTAATCAAAGAAACGCACACGACAACAAGTCGCACCCGACCACAACGACTATGCGGTAGAAACCAATACAGTATTATGATAGAATTCACTCCGATTCTCGTCAACAAGAAAATGTCCGACGTCAAGACACAAACAATTCAAGATAACAGAAAACGAGAATACCGGACATTACATTCTATCCTATTAAAAATAAGTTTCATCTCGAAACTTGAAATAAAACATCATGGTAGAATACAAACAAAATCAAAAAGTTCACGCAAGAAATATCAATTTCTACATGAATTACAGCACGAAGTACGATACACAACTACATCACGGGACACCACCAGGCACTCCCCGAGTAGGAACGAAAATCCAATTCCCGAAAATCTTGGCAATGGTCTCACAATGCACCGCTCGGTGACCCACTTGGCCACACTCAAAGCGATTGACTAGCGTGAGCGACAATTCTTCATAGTGCGAGATCGGGCAACAACAGTCAGACAACCCCGTTCGAACAACAACGATCAAATAACAATGATCGAACAACAACGATCAAATAACAATGATCGAACAATAATGATCAAATAACAATGATCGAACAACAACGATCGAACAACAATGATCGAATGACAACAGTCGAACAATGACTCCGAAGTCCCCACTTCAACTCCAGACATTAAAAGAATTGGTAGAAAGTGAAAGATGTTACTTCCAAACAAGGTTCACAAGAATCGAACCGAATTCGGAAATGTCACGATACAAACAGGTCGATCTGAAACAAGGTCACAACCAGTTCGAACGATGACAACTCAGACATCAAACAAGTTCAAAAAGTATCAACGAACACGTGCAAGTCGATAGAATTTAGAAGGAGAAACTGCAGAAGTCAAATATAGTACGGGTATTACATCCGACCTCTTATAAAAGAAATGTCGTCCCCGCAACTCACAACAACAGAAACAAGGTAACAACACAAAAAATATCCGACAGGAAAATCTCCCATGGGTCTCTCAAAGCCGATCCTGATATCTGTGCTGAAGCGCGAACTCCGAAGTCTCAGTAGCCCATTCGCAAAACTGAATTCGGTGTCCCTCGAGTCCGCACTTGAAACGCGTTACAGACGAGAAGGACAATTTACACGTGCATGCCCCGGCACATCACGGTTGAAACACCCCGGCTCGGCATACCGAAAATACAATGGGGCATAATGTCGCAAAACAACATAGCGGAGATGCCAACTCAGCACAACAAAGAATCATAACACATATCATATACAACGATTACCATCATAAAGTAATACACACACAAACACTACAGCAATGACGGTATCGTTCGACGACCTTAACGGCCCGAACAATAACCATCACACAATTACAAACATCATGAAACCATCACACATGTACACAAACGTACAAACCCAAGCTTTAACAGCTCACACAGGTGCGATAACACGCAAGCCGCCACGAAATGACAACATTAAAGATCGTCATCACACCTCCCACAAAGGGCTAACAAAACATATGCGTGGCGAACGACTCAATGTTCACACCACCAATTCAAACACAATTCGGAGGGCTAACACCCTAACAGCAATACCAACATCATACACACCTTCTTCGACCACAAGCAGGAAATGATGGGTTTTAAAAACGAAAACCACCTTTTGAAAAAAACATTTTAGAAAAACACCGGTTGATCTTGAGTATCACCTTTCAAAAAGTACAAACGTGAAACATCGTTATCAAGACTTTGGAAAACCATTTCGCATTTGTTAAAAAAATGAGGACACTACCTTTTAGTGAAAAACTTTCAGAGTATTCGACCCTCGGGTCTAAGTAAAGTGAACCACCTCCACAACAAAAGAACTCTCTTGAAGAGAGTATTGCGGCATTCATTAAGGAAAGCAGGGAAAACCGAGCTAAGAATAATAAAAGGTTCGAATCTTTAGAAGCTTCGGTAAAGAAAGTGGAGATTTAAATTGGGTAACTTGCTACCGAGGCACACAGACAAGAAAGGGGTAAACTACCAAGTCAGTCCGAGCAAGATCAATCTATACCACCCTCCGAAGTGGTAAAGTAATAAATATAGAGACGATTTCCGAAGCGAAAGAGAGGGGTGGTGAGAAATAAAAATTTCCGAGTCAATCGGAGAAATCTATGGTGATTGAAGAGGATGAGCCTAATGATGAATAAATCCGAGTAACTTGTAATACCCGTACCTTTCCATTTTTAGTAGTTTCCATTTTTGGTGTATGTCTAATTTTATCGACTCGCTTGTAACCGTTTCGACATTTTAAACCTAGTTTGTTCTTGGAGTTTTTCCGCTTGGACGAGTTTTGGAGGTGTTTTTACGTAATTCCATTTTATGCTATGTTTTGCCGTATGAACGTTCAATTCTCGTAAAACTTGTTCGTTTTCGTTGTTTCTTGGTTTGTATGAGTTCGTTTGGTTGAGTTGTTCGTGTTGTGACTTTCGATCGTTAAACCGACATTGTATCGTGATTTTCGGATATTTGGGCCATTTTTGTAATTTCCTATAAGTTTAGGGAATTTCATCTACTACGGATTCCCCGGTAGTTAGAATTGTATTTTCTTTTAACGCTTAGCTTCGTCGTCTTGTATATTCCATGTTTATGTTTCTGGATTCTGGCCTTGTCTTGCATTTCGAGTTTCATGCCTTCGCGGCGTCTTGGTGGCGATCTTGGCTAACTGCGTGGGTAGCGCACGCTACTCCTTATTTCTTGCGTGCGCTATCGGTGTGCATTTAGCGTACGCTATCTTGTAACTATAGCGTGCGCTAACGACTTCAGCGTACTGGGCAGTGGGGGTTCTGAACCCAGAATCCTGTACACTGACCATCCGATAGCGTGCGCTAGGCTTCCGTAACGTACGCTATCGAGTAGCATTTAGCGCGCGCTAAACGTGTCTAGCGCACGCTAGCAACACCGAGCGGCGGACTCTTTGGGCCTTGCGACCCCCGTTAGCGCGCGCTACCTTTTGATGGTTAGCGTGCGCTAACTGTACATTATATAAATAGGACAGCAAACCCCTTTTTCGTCATTTTTCCTCCTCTTCTCTTCCTTTGAGCGATTCCAGTGATTTTAGGGCGATTTGTGGAGAGTAATCTGTGGAGTCTCATTGCAGACCGATTCTTGTGTTCCAAGCTTAGTACATCATCAGCTTAATCTGTCTTCTCCACTCCAATTCAAGGTATTTTGCCTTAGAACCCTACTTTGTCAATTTTTGGGGGCTTTTCGGGTTTTGTTCATTTAAACTCGAATTGATCAGTTATGTTGCATCATTCCTTAACTAATATTAGTATTGAGTGTTTCCAAATCCGATTATATCGTGTTTATTTCACGGATTGTTGATTCAGGGAGGTTTTGTGAAAACACTCGCCCGTATCGTTAAATGCGTTTATTATCATAGCTTGTAATAGGGGTTTATGGGCGTATTCTATTGTTGTCCGTTAGGACTGAGCGATGTTAATCCTTCGTTTAGGAACCGTCGTTTCCGTCTGGATCGTTCGTAGTTGTTATTCATTCCCAATTCTTCGAACATGTCTCAAAGGCAAGTACTTTACATTTGTTTATGCGTTCTTTTATTTGAATTATGGCTTTGCGTGGTTGTGTGGATGTATATGTGTATGTTCACCTAGGGATGGTCCGACGGGGCCTCTAGGGATACGTTGTCGTGAGTTTCGTATCGCGAACTATGGTTAACCACCCAGGGATGTCCGACTGGGATCTGCGAGGTACGGTAGCCGTAAGTCTCGTACTGAGGCTAACTTTGAAATATTTTGTTGGAGAAATGTGTTTTGTGCTTGTGCACGTAAAATATTCCAGAATATAAATGATTTCTAAAATGACTTTGGCGTATATATTCATCTGATTAGAATGGTAGTTCAAATGGAGTGTACTTGCACTAGCAGTTGTCGCTAACCCCTTAAATGGGGGAAATACTTTTGTATTTCAGGTACAGGTCAAGTAAGCAAACGAGCATGCGAGCCGTACAAGGATGAGGGTGAGGCATGATTTTGTTCAGTGGTTATTTATTGGTGTCTTATTTGGAATTTATTTATTATGTCATTTGGGTAAGTACTCGAGTACTCTTTCTTGAATATATTATTGTTGTGTACCCGTTTTGGGGAATGGATTTGATGTCAGATTAAATTGTCTAGTTTCTGTCTTTGGTCTGGATGTCGTGGATTGTGAAATTGTCGTTTTGTTAATGATTGTATGTCTTTGTTGAATGTCATTTTGTCGTATTAGCCTGGTGGATTCCATAGTGTGGGGTCCACGGCGCTGTAATATACCCTGATCATCCTGGGGGTGTTATAGACTATGGTATCGGAGCTTAAGTTTATGGATACCTAGGCTATCGGTTATTTGGGTCTAGTCGAGTGTCGTTTTTGAATAGTATCACTGCTACAGCATCATCTCAGTACGCCGGTGCTCGTAAGTTTTTCCTAACTTTACTCATTATGTTGTTCTGTTCTGTTCCTTTCTGGATATCTTGTTGTGTTTTGCGTTTGAATTGTACTCACCCGTTACTTCTTCAGAATTCCTACTGGTAGAGGACGCGGATGCGGTAGGGGACGTGGCACAGCCGGTTGGGCGGCTATGTCTGATAACTCGGGAACTGATTCGGCGATGACTTCCTTGTCGAACAGTGTTAGGATCAGTCTGCTAGCTCCAGCAATGCTAATATCGGGGTGGCTAATATTTTACAGCAAGTAGCAAACCAGATGACGCTACTAACTCTGGCCGTCTTAGTCGGCCAAGCTAATGCCAACCCGGTTCCGCCTACTGGATCCGGCAATGATAAACTACTTCAGGACGTGATTCGTATGCGTCCTCTGCAGTTTGATGGTGCTTCTGACCCTTCCGGTTGGGAGAATTGGTTATTTGAGGTGGAGAAAGTATTCGAGGCTGCTAACTGCTCTGAGGAGAGGAATGTACCCATCGCTCAGTACTTCCTCGCCAAAGAGGCGCCAACGTGGTGGAAAGCGGTGAAACCGCGTGACCGGGCAGCCACATGGGCAGAGTTCCGAGAGCTGATGGAGGACGAATTTTTTCCGTGGCCAGTTAAGGAGGGGAGGATCCGAGCCTTCTTTGAGGCTAAGCCCCAGGATGTTCCGATTTCGCAGGCAATCAAAGAATACAACCAACAGCTTCATTACGTGAGAAACCAAGTCCGGGATGAGCTTGATAAGATCCGCCACTTTGATATGCGGATGAAGCCGAGGGTTCGTCACTACATGTCGGGTCTCGGATGTACAATCTTGAAAGAATATCATAACAAAGCAATGGCTTACGAGATGTCGTTTACCGCGACAGAGGCGACAACAGAGGGGAAGAAACAGAGACCTCCGGTCAGTTTTCGGGAGGCATGTCTGGCGGGTATCCGAAGGCTCAGTCTGGTTCGCGAGTCTTCGGGAATCAGTCCCCGTCATTTGGTCGAGGAAATGGTCCTAGGTCTGCTCCTACTGGTTCAGTGCGTAGTCCTAACTGCTTTAACTGTGGTCGCCCCGGACACATTATGAGTGAGTGTGACAGGACTCCGATTTAGTGTCTTTCTTGCGGTCGGATGGGGCATCGTGCCAAGTATTGTACGGATGCGGCTCGGGCACCAGTTACTCATATATCAGCCCCAACTACGGGAGAACCGAGTGTGAATTAGGCACCGGTAGTTTCTCAGCTACAGCAGAGTTTTGGTAGAGGCCAATGACGTGGGCAGCCTTTTAGAGGGGGAGCTTCTAGTGCGGGGTCTGTTCCACCCCGTGTGTATGAGATGAGACGAGCTGGATATCCCGACGCGACGGTGGCTACAGGTACCGTTCACCTCCTTGACCATCCTATTTCCGTGTTATTCGATTCTGGTGCTACGCATTTTTTCATATCTCTGGATTGTGTGCATCGTCTGCATGTTGATTGCCTAGTTGTGTGTGAACCATTCGTTGTTAAACTGCCTAGTGGGGATAGCATCGTGGGGGATCGTGAGATTAGAGATTTTCCGTTGAGTATCGCGGGGAGGGATTAGCCTTCTAATCTGATTACGGTAGATATTAGAGACGAGGATCTGATTCTTGGTGAGGATTGGCTGGACCGTCATGGGGCGATCATGAATTATAGAACGAGAACCGTTTCGATGTTATCCTCTGACGGTACCGAGCATTCTTTTGTGGGACGTAAGTGGAGTAGCCAGAGATTTCTGATCAGCGCTTTGAAAGCGGTGAGACTTCTGCGAGGAGGTTTCACGGGTTATTGGTGTTATGCTTTGAGATCGGAAGAAGGGGGAGTCGAGCTCTCGTCTATTCCGGTAGTGTGTGAGTATCCTGACATCTTTCCAGACGAATTTCTGGGTTTGCCGCCGGACCGAGAGGTTAAGTTTACTTTTGATTTAGAGCCGGGTGCAGCACTGATTTCTAAGACGCCATACCGTATGGCGCCTGCCGAGATGCTTGAGTTAAAGAAACAGTTGGGAGATCTGCTAGATATGGGATATATTCGACCGAGCGCTTCGCCCTGGGGCGCGCCAGTCTTATTTGTGAAGAATAAGGATGGGTCACTTCGTCTGTGTATCGACTATCGAGAGTTGAACAAAGTGACTATCAAAAACAAGTACCCGCTCCCTAGTATTGATGACTTGTTTGACCAACTGCAAGGGGCAACCGTGTTTTCGAAGATTTATTTGAGATTGGGGTATTATCAGCTCCGAGTGAAGGATTAGACATTAGAAGACGGCCTTTTGGACGAGATACGGTCATTACGAGTTTGTGGTTATGCCTTTTGGGCTAACCAACGCGCCAACCGTGTTCATGCAGCTTATGAACAAAGTTTTTATCGAGTACCTCGATAAGTGTGTAGTCGTTTTTATCGACGATATCCTAATTTACTTGAGGAACGAGGAGGAGCATGCCCGTCATTTGCATATCATGCTAGGAATCTTGAGAACTCAGCATCTTTTTGCGAAGTTCTCAAAGTGTGAGTTTAGTTACGGAGGTTATGTTTCTCGGCCACGTGATCTCGGCGGATGGTGTTCGTGTGGACCCACATAAGATAGAGCGAGTGTTGGATTGGGCGCCGCCCAAAAATGTGAAGGAGGTCCACGGTTTTACAGGTTTGGCGGGTATTATCGTAGATTTGTCGAGGGTTCTCTAAGCTCGCTCGACCGCCGACTCGATTATTCTGAAGTCGAGAGAAGTTTGTGTGGGTGACGAGAGATAGAAGAGTTTCGAGGAGTTGAAGGAACGGCTGACGACCGCTCCCGTTTTGGCTTTACCGAGTGGTAATGAGGGTTTCTCAGTTTTTAGTGATGCTTCGGGCCAAGGGCTCAGATGTGCACTCAGGCAGCACGGGAAGACTATTGCCTATGCTTCCCGTCAGTTGAAACCGTACGAGTTGAATTACCCTACGCACGATCTTAAGTTGGTCGCGGTTGTATTTGCGTTGAAGATCTGGCGTCACTACTTGTATGGCTCGTCGTGTCAGATTTTCACCGATCACAAGAGCCTCAAGTACATTTTTACGCAGAAAGATCTTAACATGAGACATCGGAGATGGTTGGAGTTGATTAAGGATTACGACCTAGAGATCCTTTACCATCCGGGCAAGGCGAATGTGGTGGCATACGCCTTGAGCCGGAAATCGATGTCGATTCGGGCGCTAGTGTTACTTACGGCCCGACAAGGACTTTAGCGAGAGTTGATGAGGTTGAGCATTGAGATTGTACTACCAGGGAGTTCCGGGCAGTTGCGTACTCTTGAGATTTTTTCGTCTCTAGTCGACGACATTACATCGGGGTGGTTGGAAGACCCGATGTTTATTCAGCTTCGAGAGAATGTAGGGAAAGGGAAAGCCCCGGGATTCGTGATACATGAGGATGGTGTGTTGAGATTCTGAGGTCGGCTTTATGTTCCAAACGACTTGGAATTGAGGCAGAATATTATGAGAGAGGCTCACGCGTCACCTTACTCAGTCCATCCGGGCTCGAGTAAAATGTATAGAGATTTGAGGAGAAATTTCTGGTGGAATGACATGAAGAATGAGGTAGTTGAGTTTGTGGCTAAGTGTTTGACTTGTCAACAAGTCAAAATCGAGCATCAGCGGCCAGCTGGATTGTTGAAACCACTTCCCGTTCCGGAATGAAAGTGGAAAGATATCTCCATGGATTTTATCACGAACTTGCGAGGACGAAGACCAGAATGAATATGGTGTGGGTGATCTTAGACCGACTGACTAAGTCGGCACATTTTATGGGCATCAAGGATACTAGGGGTCCAGAAAAATTGGCTCGTATTTTTATCGCGCAGATTGTGAGACTTCATGGTACGCCGAAGACTATTATTTCGGATAGAGATGGACGGTTTGTATCGCATTTTTGGAAGGTGGTAAATAAGGCATTGGGGACACATTTGTGTTTGAGTATATATTTCCACCCTCAGACCAACGGACAGTCCGAGCGTACCATTCAGACGTTCGAGGATTTGTTGCGCGCGTGTGCGTTAGACTGGAGTAGTGACTGGGAGGAGCATCTGGCCTTGATTGAGTTTACATAAAATAATAGCTGGCACGCGTCGATTAAGATGGCACCGTATGAGGCGATTTATGTCCGACGTCAAGACACAAACAATTCAAGATAACAGAAAACGAGAATACCGGACATTACATTCTATCCTATTAAAAATAAGTTTCATCTCGAAACTTGAAATAAAACATCATGGTAGAATACAAACAAAATCAAAAAGTTCACGCAAGAAATATCAATTTCTACATGAATTACAGCACGAAGTACGATACACAACTACATCACGGGACACCACCAGGCACTCCCCGAGTAGGAACGAAAATCCAATTCCCGAAAATCTTGGCAATGGTCTCACAATGCACCGCTCGGTGACCCACTTGGCCACACTCAAAGCAGATTGACTAGCGTGAGCGACAATTCTTCATAATGCGAGATCGTGCAACAACGATCGAGACAACCCGTTCGAACAACAACGAACAAATAACAATGATCGAACAACAACGAACAAATAACAATGATCTAACAATAATGATCAAATAACAATCATCGAACAACAACGATCGAACAACAATGATCGAATGACAACGGTCGAACAATGACTCAAGTCCCCACTTCAACTCGGACATTAAAAGAATTGGTAGAAAGTGAAAGATGTTACTTCCAAACAAGGTTCACAAGAATCGAACCGAATTCGGAAATGTCACGATACAAACAGGTCGATCTGAAACAAGGTCACAACCAGTTCGAACGATGACAACTCAGACATCAAACAAGTTCAAAAAGTATCAACGAACACGTGCAAGTCGATAGAATTTAGAAGGAGAAACTGCAGAAGTCAAATATAGTACGGGTATTACATCCGACCTCTTATAAAAGAAATGTCGTCCCCGCAACTCACAACAACAGAAACAAGGTAACAACACAAAAAATATCCGACAGGAAAATCTCCCATGGGTCTCTCAAAGCCGATCCTGATATCTGTGCTGAAGCGCGAACTCCGAAGTCTCAGTAGCCCATTCGCAAAACTGAATTCGGTGTCCCTCGAGTCCGCACTTGAAACGCGTTACAGACGAGAAGGACAATTTACACGTGCATGCCCCGGCACATCACGGTTGAAACACCCCGGCTCGGCATACCGAAAATACAATGGGGCATAATGTCGCAAAACAACATAGCGGAGATGCCAACTCAGCACAACAAAGAATCATAACACATATCATATACAACGATTACCATCATAAAGTAATACACACACAAACACTACAGCAATGACGGTATCGTTCGGAGACCTTAACGGCCCGAACAATAATCATCACACAATTACAAACATCATGAAACCATCACACATGTACACAAACGTACAAACCCAAGCTTTAACGACTCACAAGTGCGATAACACGCAAGCCGCCATGAAATGACAACATTAAAGATCGTCATCACACCTCCCACAAAGGGCTAACAAAACATATGCGTGGCGAACGACTCAACGTTCACACCACCAATTCAAACACAATTCGGAGGGCTAACACCCTAACAGCAATACCAACATCATACACACCTTCTTCGACCACAAGCAGGAAATGATGGGTTTTAAAAACGAAAACCACCTTTTGAAAAAAACATTTTAGAAAAACACCGGTTGATCTTGAGTATCACCTTTCAAAAAGTACAAACGTGAAACATCGTTATCAAGACTTTGGAAAACCATTTCGCATTTGTTAAAAAAATGAGGACACTACCTTTTAGTGAAAAACTTTCAGAGTATTCGACCCTCGGGTCTAAGTAAAGTGAACCACCTCCACAACAAAAGAACTCTCTTGAAGAGAGTATTGCGGCATTCATTAAGGAAAGCAGGGAAAACCGAGCTAAGAATAATAAAAGGTTCGAATCTTTAGAAGCTTCGGTAAAGAAAGTGGAGATTTAAATTGGGTAACTTGCTACCGAGGCACACAGACAAGAAAGGGGTAAACTACCAAGTCAGTCCGAGCAAGATCAATCTATACCACCCTCCGAAGTGGTAAAGTAATAAATATAGAGACGATTTCCGAAGCGAAAGAGAGGGGTGGTGAGAAAGAAAAATTTCCGAGTCAATCGGAGAAATCTATGGTGATTGAAGAGGATGAGCCTAATGATGAATAAATCCGAGTAACTTGTAATACCCGTACCTTTCCATTTTTAGTAGTTTCCATTTTTGGTGTATGTCTAATTTTATCGACTCGCTTGTAACCGTTTCGACATTTTGAACCTAGTTTGTTCTTGGAGTTTTTCCGCTTGGACGAGTTTTGGAGGTGTTTTTACGTAATTCCATTTTATGCTATGTTTTGCCGTATGAACGTTCAATTCTCGTAAAACTTGTTCGTTTTCGTTGTTTCTTGGTTTGTATGAGTTCTTGGTTGAGTTGTTCGTGTTGTGACTTTCGATCGTTAAACCGACATTGTATCGTGATTTTCGGATATTTGGGCCATTTTTGTAATTTCCTATAAGTTTAGGGAATTTCATCTACTACGGATTCCCCGGTAGTTAGAATTGTATTTTCTTTTAACGCTTAGCTTCGTCGTCTTGTATATTCCATGTTTATGTTTCTGGATTCTGGCCTTGTCTTGCATTTCGAGTTTCATGCCTTCTGCAGCAGCGTACTGAGCTGAGCAGTACTGAACTGCTGCGTGGGTAGCGCACGCTACTCCTTATTTCTTGCGTGCGCTATCGGTGTGCATTTAGCGTACGCTATCTTGTAACTATAGCGTGCGCTAACGACTTCAGCGTACTGGGCAGTGGGGGTTCTGAACCCAGAATCCTGTACACTGACCATCCGATAGCGTGCGCTAGGCTTCCGTAACGTACGCTATCGAGTAGCATTTAGCGCGCGCTAAACGTGTCTAGCGCACGCTAGCAACACCGGCGGCGCTCTTTGGATCGCTTGCGACCCGTTAGCGCGCGCTACCTTTTGATGGTTAGCGTGCGCTAACTGTACATTATATAAATAGGACAGCAAACCCCTTTTTCGTCATTTTTCCTCCTCTTCTCTTCCTTTGAGCGATTCCAGTGATTTTAGGGCGATTTGTGGAGAGTAATCTGTGGAGTCTCATTGCAGACCGATTCTTGTGTTCCAAGCTTAGTACATCATCAGCTTAATCTGTCTTCTCCACTCCAATTCAAGGTATTTTGCCTTAGAACCCTACTTTGTCAATTTTGGGGGCTTTTCGGGTTTTGTTCATTTAAACTCGAATTGATCAGTTATGTTGCATCATTCCTTAACTAATATTAGTATTGAGTGTTTCCAAATCCGATTATATCGTGTTTATTTCACGGATTGTTGATTCAGGGAGGTTTTGTGAAAACCCTCGGCCGTATCGTTCGTACGTTTATTATCATAGCTTGTAATAGGGGTTTATGGGCGTATTCTATTGTTGTCCGTTAGGACTGAGCTATGTTAATCCTTCGTTTAGGAACCGTCGTTTCCGTCTGGATCGTTCGTAGTTGTTATTCATTCCCAATTCTTCGAACATGTCTCAAAGGCAAGTACTTTACATTTGTTTATGCGTTCTTTTATTTGAATTATGGCTTTGCGTGGTTGTGTGGATGTATATGTGTATGTTCACCTAGGGATGGTCCGACGGGGCCTCTAGGGATACGTTGTCGTGAGTTTCGTATCGCGAACTATGGTTAACCACCCAGGGATGTCCGACTGGGATCTGCGAGGTACGGTAGCCGTAAGTCTCGTACTGAGGCTAACTTTGAAATATTTTGTTGGAGAAATGTGTTTTGTGGTTGTGCACGTAAAATATTCCAGAATATAAATGATTTCTAAAATGACTTTGGCGTATATATTCATCTGATTAGAATGGTAGTTCAAATGGAGTGTACTTGCACTAGCAGTTGTCGCTAACCCCTTAAATGGGGGAAATACTTTTGTATTTCAGGTACAGGTCAAGTAAGCAAACGAGCATGCGAGCCGTACAAGGATGAGGGGCAGGCATGATTCTGTTCAGTGGTTATTTATTGGTGTCTTATTTGGAATTTATTTATTATGTCATTTGGGTAAGTACTCGAGTACTCTTTCTTGAATATATTATTGTTGTGTACCCGTTTTGGGGAATGGATTTGATGTCAGATTAAATTGTCTAGTTTCTGTCTTTGGTCTGGATGTCGTGGATTGTGAAATTGTCGTTTTGTTAATGATTGTATGTCTTTGTTGAATGTCATTTTGTCGTATTAGCCTGGTGGATTCCATAGTGTGGGGTCCACGGCGCTGTAATATACCCTGATCATCCTGGGGGTGTTATAGACTATGGTATCGGAGCTTATGTTTATGGATACCTAGGCTGTCGGTTATTTGGGTCTAGTCGAGTGTCGTTTTTGAATAGTATCACTGCTACAGCATCATCTCAGTACGCCGGTGCTCGTAAGTTTTTCCTAACTTTACTCATTATGTTGTTCTGTTCTGTTCCTTTCTGGATATCTTGTTGTGTTTTGCGTTTGAATTGTACTCACCCGTTACTTCTTCAGAATTCCTACTGGTAGAGGACGCGGATGCGGTAGGGGACGTGGCACAGCCGGTTGGGCGGCTATGTCTGATAACTCGGGAACTGATTCGGCGATGACTTCCTTGTCGAACAGTGTTAGGATCAGTCTGCTAGCTCCAGCAATGCTAATATCGGGGTGGCTAATATTTTACAGCAAGTAGCGAACCAGATGACGCTACTAACTCTGGCCGTCTTAGTCGGCCAAGCTAATACCAACCCGGTTCCGCCTACTGGATCCGGCAATGATAAACTACTTCAGGACGTGATTCGTATGCGTCCTCTGCAGTTTGATGGTGCTTCTGACCCTTCCGGTTGGGAGAATTGGTTATTTGAGGTGGAGAAAGTATTCGAGGCTGCTAACTGCTCTGAGGAGTGGAATGTACCCATCGCTCAGTACTTCCTCGCCAAAGAGGCGCCGACGTGGTGGAAAGCGGTGAAACCGCGTGACCGGGCAGCCACATGGGCAGAGTTCCGAGAGCTGATGGAAGACGAATTTTTTCCGTGGCCAGTTAAGGAGGGGAGGATCCGAGCCTTCTTTGAGGCTAAGCCCCAGGATGTTCCGATTTCGCAGGCAATCAAAGAATACAACCAACAGCCTCATTACGTGAGAAACCAAGTCCGGGATGAGCTTGATAAGATCCGCCACTTTGATATGCGGATGAAGCCGAGGGTTCGTCACTACATGTCGGGTCTCGGATGTACAATCTTGAAAGAATATCATAACAAAGCAATGGCTTACGAGATGTCGTTTACCGCGACAGAGGCGGCAACAGAGGGGAAGAAACAGAGACCTCCGGTCAGTTTTCGGGAGGCATGTCTGGCGGGTATCCGAAGGCTCAGTCTGGTTCGCGAGTCTTCGGGAATCAGTCCCCGTCATTTGGTCGAGGAAATGGTCTAGTGCGCTCCTCTTTGGTTGATGCGTAGTCCTAACTGCTTTAACTGTGGTCGCCCCGGACACATTATGAGTGAGTGTGACAGGACTCCGATTTAGTGTCTTTCTTGCGGTCGGATGGGGCATCGTGCCAAGTATTGTACGGATGCGGCTCGGGCACCAGTTACTCATATATCAGCCCCAACTACGGGAGAACCGAGTGTGAATTAGGCACCGGTAGTTTCTTAGCTACAGCAGAGTTTTGGTAGAGGCCAATGACGTGGGCAGCCTTTTAGAGGGGGAGCTTCTAGTACGGGGTCTGTTCCACCCCGTGTGTATGAGATGAGACGAGCTGGATATCCCGACGCGACGGTGGCTACAGGTACCGTTCACCTCCTTGACCATCCTATTTCCGTGTTATTCGATTCTGGTGCTACGCATTTTTTCATATCTCTGGATTGTGTGCATCGTCTGCATGTTGATTGCCTAGTTGTGTGTGAACCATTCGTTGTAAAACTGCCTAGTGGGGATAGCATCGTGGGGGATCGTGAGATTAGATATTTTCCGGTGAGTATCGCGGGGAGGGATTAGCCTTCTAATCTGATTACGGTAGATATTAGAGACGAGGATCTGATTCTTGGTGAGGATTGGCTGGACCGTCATGGGGCGATCATGAATTATAGAACGAGAACCGTTTCGATGTTATCCTCTGACGGTACAGAGCATTCTTTTGTGGGACGTAAGTGGAGTAGCCAGAGATTTCTGATCAGCGCTTTGAAAGCGGTGAGACTTCTGCGAGGAGGTTTCACGGGTTATTGGTGTTATGCTTTGAGATCGGAAGAAGGGGGAGTCGAGCTCTCGTCTATTCCGGTAGTGTGTGAGTATCCTGACATCTTTCCGCATTTAATTTCTGGGTTTGCCGCCGGACCGAGAGGTTAAGTTTACTTTTGATTTAGAGCCGGGTGCAGCACTGATTTCTAAGACGCCATACCGTATGGCGCCTGCCGAGATGCTTGAGTTAAAGAAACAGTTGGGAGATCTGCTAGATATGGGATATATTCGACCGAGCGCTTCGCCCTGGGGCGCGCCAGTCTTATTTGTGAAGAATAAGGATGGGTCACTTCGTCTGTGTATCGACTATCGAGAGTTGAACAAAGTGACTATCAAAAACAAGTACCCGCTCCCTAGTATTGATGACTTGTTTGACCAACTGCAAGGGGCAACCGTGTTTTCGAAGATTTATTTGAGATTGGGGTATTATCAGCTCCGAGTGAAGGATTCCGACATTCCGAAGACGGCCTTTTGGACGAGATACGGTCATTACGAGTTTGTGGTTATGCCTTTTGGGCTAACCAACGCGCCAACCGTGTTCATGCAGCTTATGAACAAAGTTTTTATCGAGTACCTCGATAAGTGTGTAGTCGTTTTTATCGACGATATCCTAATTTACTTGAGGAACGAGGAGGAGCATGCCCGTCATTTGCATATCATGCTAGGAATCTTGAGAACTCAGCATCTTTTTGCGAAGTTCTCAAAGTGTGAGTTTTGGTTACAGGAGGTTATGTTTCTCGGCCACGTGATCTCGGCGGATGGTGTTCGTGTGGACCCACATAAGATAGAGGCAGTGTTGGATTGGGCGCCGCCCAAAAATGTGAAGGAGGTCCACAGTTTTCTGGGTTTGGCCGGGTATTATCGTAGATTTGTCGAGGGGTTCTCTAAGCTCGCTCGACCGATGACTCAGTTGTTACAGAAGTCAGAGAAGTTTGTGTGGACTGACGAGAGATAGAAGAGTTTCGAGGAGTTGAAGGAACGGCTGACGACCGCTCCCGTTTTGGCTTTACCGAGTGGTAATGAGGGTTTCTCAGTTTTTAGTGATGCTTCGGGCCAAGGGCTCAGATGTGCACTCAGGCAGCACGGGAAGACTATTGCCTATGCTTCCCGTCAGTTGAAACCGTACGAGTTGAATTACCCTACGCACGATCTTAAGTTGGTCGCGGTTGTATTTGCGTTGAAGATCTGGCGTCACTACTTGTATGGCTCGTCGTGTCAGATTTTCACCGATCACAAGAGCCTCAAGTACATTTTTACGCAGAAAGATCTTAACATGAGACATCGGAGATGGTTGGAGTTGATTAAGGATTACGACCTAGAGATCCTTTACCATCCGGGCAAGGCGAATGTGGTGGCATACGCCTTGAGCCGGAAATCGATGTCGATTCGGGCGCTAGTGTTACTTACGGCCCGACAAGGACTTTAGCGAGAGTTGATGAGGTTGAGCATTGAGATTGTACTACCAGGGAGTTCCGGGCAGTTGCGTACTCTTGAGATTTTTTCGTCTCTAGTCGACGACATTACATCGGGGTGGTTGGAAGACCCGATGTTTATTCAGCTTCGAGAGAATGTAGGGAAAGGGAAAGCCCCGGGATTCGTGATACATGAGGATGGTGTGTTGAGATTCTGAGGTCGGCTTTATGTTCCAAACGACTTGGAATTGAGGCAGAATATTATGAGAGAGGCTCACGCGTCACCTTACTCAGTCCATCCGGGCTCGAGTAAAATGTATAGAGATTTGAGGAGAAATTTCTGGTGGAATGACATGAAGAATGAGGTAGTTGAGTTTGTGGCTAAGTGTTTGACTTGTCAACAAGTCAAAATCGAGCATCAGCGGCCAGCTGGATTGTTGAAACCACTTCCCGTTCCGGAATGGAAGTGGGAAGATATCTCCATGGATTTTATCACGAACTTGCGAGGACGAAGACCAGAATGAATATGGTGTGGGTGATCTTAGACCGACTGACTAAGTCGGCACATTTTATGGGCATCAAGGATACTTGGGGTCCAGAAAAATTGGCTCGTATTTTTATCGCGCAGATTGTGAGACTTCATGGTACGCCGAAGACTATTATTTCGGATAGAGATGGCCGGTTTGTATCGCATTTTTGGAAGGTGGTAAATAAGGCATTGGGGACACATTTGTGTTTGAGTATATATTTCCACCCTCAGACCAACGGACAGTCCGAGCGTACCATTCAGACGTTCGAGGATTTGTTGCGCGCGTGTGCGTTAGACTGGAGTAGTGACTGGGAGGAGCATCTGGCCTTGATTGAGTTTACATAAAATAATAGCTGGCACGCGTCGATTAAGATGGCACCGTATGAGGCGATTTATGTCCGACGTCAAGACACAAACAATTCAAGATAACAGAAAACGAGAATACCGGACATTACATTCTATCCTATTAAAAATAAGTTTCATCTCGAAACTTGAAATAAAACATCATGGTAGAATACAAACAAAATCAAAAAGTTCACGCAAGAAATATCAATTTCTACATGAATTACAGCACGAAGTACGATACACAACTACATCACGGGACACCACCAGGCACTCCCCGAGTAGGAACGAAAATCCAATTCCCGAAAATCTTGGCAATGGTCTCACAATGCACCGCTCGGTGACCCACTTGGCCACACTCGAAACAGTTGACTAACTGTGAACGACAATTCTTCATAGTACGAGATCAGGCAACAACAGTCAGACAACCCCGTTCGAACAACAACGATCAAATAACAATGATCGAACAACAACGATCAAATAACAATGATCGAACAATAATGATCAAATAACAATGATCGAACAACAACGATCGAACAACAATGATCGAATGACAACAGTCGAACAATGACTCCGAAGTCCCCACTTCAACTCCAGACATTAAAAGAATTGGTAGAAAGTGAAAGATGTTACTTCCAAACAAGGTTCACAAGAATCGAACCGAATTCGGAAATGTCACGATACAAACAGGTCGATCTGAAACAAGGTCACAACCAGTTCGAACGATGACAACTCAGACATCAAACAAGTTCAAAAAGTATCAACGAACACGTGCAAGTCGATAGAATTTAGAAGGAGAAACTGCAGAAGTCAAATATAGTACGGGTATTACATCCGACCTCTTATAAAAGAAATGTCGTCCCGCAACTCACAACAACAGAAACAAGGTAACAACACAAAAAATATCCGACAGGAAAATCTCCCATGGGTCTCTCAAAGCCGATCCTGATATCTGTGCTGAAGCGCGAACTCCGAAGTCTCAGTAGCCCATTCGCAAAACTGAATTCGGTGTCCCTCGAGTCCGCACTTGAAACGCTATGCATTTAGAAGGACAATTTACACGTGCATGCCCCGGCACATCACGGTTGAAACACCCCGGCTCGGCATACCGAAAATACAATGGGGCATAATGTCGCAAAACAACATAGCGGAGATGCCAACTCAGCACAACAAAGAATCATAACACATATCATATACAACGATTACCATCATAAAGTAATACACACACAAACACTACAGCAATGACGGTATCGTTCGACGACCTTAACGGCCCGAACAATAACCATCACACAATTACAAACATCATGAAACCATCACACATGTACACAAACGTACAAACCCAAGCTTTAACAGCTCACACAGGTGCGATAACACGCAAGCCGCCACGAAATGACAACATTAAAGATCGTCATCACACCTCCCACAAAGGGCTAACAAAACATATGCGTGGCGAACGACTCAACGTTCACACCACCAATTCAAACACAATTCGGAGGGCTAACACCCTAACAGCAATACCAACATCATACACACCTTCTTCGACCACAAGCAGGAAATGATGGGTTTTAAAAACGAAAACCACCTTTTGAAAAAAACATTTTAGAAAAACACCGGTTGATCTTGAGTATCACCTTTCAAAAAGTACAAACGTGAAACATCGTTATCAAGACTTTGGAAAACCATTTCGCATTTGTTAAAAAAATGAGGACACTACCTTTTAGTGAAAAACTTTCAGAGTATTCGACCCTCGGGTCTAAGTAAAGTGAACCACCTCCACAACAAAAGAACTCTCTTGAAGAGAGTATTGCGGCATTCATTAAGGAAAGCAGGGAAAACCGAGCTAAGAATAATAAAAGGTTCGAATCTTTAGAAGCTTCGGTAAAGAAAGTGGAGATTTAAATTGGGTAACTTGCTACCGAGGCACACAGACAAGAAAGGGGTAAACTACCAAGTCAGTCCGAGCAAGATCAATCTATACCACCCTCCGAAGTGGTAAAGTAATAAATATAGAGACGATTTCCGAAGCGAAAGAGAGGGGTGGTGAGAAAGAAAAATTTCCGAGTCAATCGGAGAAATCTATGGTGATTGAAGAGGATGAGCCTAATGATGAATAAATCCGAGTAACTTGTAATACCCGTACCTTTCCATTTTTAGTAGTTTCCATTTTTGGTGTATGTCTAATTTTATCGACTCGCTTGTAACCGTTTCGACATTTTGAACCTAGTTTGTTCTTGGAGTTTTTCCGCTTGGACGAGTTTTGGAGGTGTTTTTACGTAATTCCATTTTATGCTATGTTTTGCCGTATGAACGTTCAATTCTCGTAAAACTTGTTCGTTTTCGTTGTTTCTTGGTTTGTATGAGTTCGTTTGGTTGAGTTGTTCGTGTTGTGACTTTCGATCGTTAAACCGACATTGTATCGTGATTTTCGGATATTTGGGCCATTTTTGTAATTTCCTATAAGTTTAGGGAATTTCATCTTCTATGTCATACTACGGATTCCCCGGTAGTTAGAATTGTATTTTCTTTTAACGCTTAGCTTCGTCGTCTTGTATATTCCATGTTTATGTTTCTGGATTCTGGCCTTGTCTTGCATTTCGAGTTTCATGCCTTCTGCAGCCAGATGAGCCGAAAGCAAGATCGAATCGTCACGTGGGTAGCGCACGCTACTCCTTATTTCTTGCGTGCGCTATCGGTGTGCATTTAGCGTACGCTATCTTGTAACTATAGCGTGCGCTAACGACTTCAACAGATCGGGCGTGGGGTTACAACCCGTAATCTCAGACACTGACCATCCGATAGCGTGCGCTAGGCTTCCGTAACGTACGCTATCGAGTAGCATTTAGCGCGCGCTAAACGTGTCTAGCGCACGCTAGCAACACCGGGCAGCAGCTACTGGACTGCTTGCGACCCCCGTTAGCGCGCGCTACCTTTTGATGGTTAGCGTGCGCTAACTGTACATTATATAAATAGGACAGCAAACCCCTTTTTCGTCATTTTTCCTCCTCTTCTCTTCCTTTGAGCGATTCCAGTGATTTTAGGGCGATTTGTGGAGAGTAATCTGTGGAGTCTCATTGCAGACCGATTCTTGTGTTCCAAGCTTAGTACATCATCAGCTTAATCTGTCTTCTCCACTCCAATTCAAGGTATTTTGCCTTAGAACCCTACTTTGTCAATTTTTGGGGGCTTTTCGGGTTTTGTTCATTTAAACTCGAATTGATCAGTTATGTTGCATCATTCCTTAACTAATATTAGTATTGAGTGTTTCCAAATCCGATTATATCGTGTTTATTTCACGGATTGTTGATTCAGGGAGGTTTTGTGAAAACCCTCGCCCGTATCGTTCGTACGTTTATTATCATAGCTTGTAATAGGGGTTTATGGGCGTATTCTATTGTTGTCCGTTAGGACTGAGCTATGTTAATCCTTCGTTTAGGAACCGTCGTTTCCGTCTGGATCGTTCGTAGTTGTTATTCATTCCCAATTCTTCGAACATGTCTCAAAGGCAAGTACTTTACATTTGTTTATGCGTTCTTTTATTTGAATTATGGCTTTGCGTGGTTGTGTGGATGTATATGTGTATGTTCACCTAGGGATGGTCCGACAGGGCCTCTAGGGATACGTTGTCGTGAGTTTCGTATCGCGAACTATGGTTAACCACCCAGGGATGTCTGACTGGGATCTGCGAGGTACGGTAGCCGTAAGTCTCGTACTGAGGCTAACTTTGAAATATTTTGTTGGAGAAATGTGTTTTGTGCTTGTGCACGTAAAATATTCCAGAATATAAATGATTTCTAAAATGACTTTGGCGTATATATTCATCTGATTAGAATGGTAGTTCAAATGGAGTGTACTTGCACTAGCAGTTGTCGCTAACCCCTTAAATGGGGGAAATACTTTTGTATTTCAGGTACAGGTCAAGTAAGCAAACGAGCATGCGAGCCGTACAAGGATGAGGGGCAGGCATGATTCTGTTCAGTGGTTATTTATTGGTGTCTTATTTGGAATTTATTTATTATGTCATTTGGGTAAGTACTCGAGTACTCTTTCTTGAATATATTATTGTTGTGTACCCGTTTTGGGGAATGGATTTGATGTCAGATTAAATTGTCTAGTTTCTGTCTTTGGTCTGGATGTCGTGGATTGTGAAATTGTCGTTTTGTTAATGATTGTATGTCTTTGTTGAATGTCATTTTGTCGTATTAGCCTGGTGGATTCCATAGTGTGGGGTCCACGGCGCTGTAATATACCCTGATCATCCTGGGGGTGTTATAGACTATGGTATAGGAGCTTAGGTTTATGGATACCTAGGCTGTCGGTTATTTGGGTCTAGTCGAGTGTCGTTTTTGAATAGTATCACTGCTACAGCATCATCTCAGTACGCCGGTGCTCGTAAGTTTTTCCTAACTTTACTCATTATGTTGTTCTGTTCTGTTCCTTTCTGGATATCTTGTTGTGTTTTGCGTTTGAATTGTACTCACCCGTTACTTCTTCAGAATTCCTACTGGTAGAGGACGCGGATGCGGTAGGGGACGTGGCACAGCCGGTTGGGCGGCTATGTCTGATAACTCGGGAACTGATTCGGCGATGACTTCCTTGTCGAACAGTGTTAGGATCAGTCTGCTAGCTCCAGCAATGCTAATATCGGGGTGGCTAATATTTTACAGCAAGTAGCGAACCAGATGACGCTACTAACTCTGGCCGTCTTAGTCGGCCAAGCTAATGCCAACCCGGTTCCGCCTACTGGATCCGGCAATGATAAACTACTTCAGGACGTGATTCGTATGCGTCCTCTGCAGTTTGATGGTGCTTCTGACCCTTCCGGTTGGGAGAATTGGTTATTTGAGGTGGAGAAAGTATTCGAGGCTGCTAACTGCTCTGAGGAGAGGAATGTACCCATCGCTCAGTACTTCCTCGCCAAAGAGGCGCCGACGTGGTGGAAAGCGGTGAAACCGCGTGACCGGGCAGCCACATGGGCAGAGTTCCGAGAGCTGATGGAGGACGAATTTTTTCCGTGTCCAGTTAAGGAGGGGAGGATCCGATCCTTCTTTGAGGCTAAGCCCCAGGATGTTCCGATTTCGCAGGCAATCAAAGAATACAACCAACAGCTTCATTACGTGAGAAACCAAGTCCGGGATGAGCTTGATAAGATCCGCCACTTTGATATGCGGATGAAGCCGAGGGTTCGTCACTACATGTCGGGTCTCGGATGTAAAATCTTGAAAGAATATCAGAACAAAGCAATGGCTTACGAGATGTCGTTTACCGCGACAGAGGCGGCAACAGAGGGGAAGAAACAGAGACCTCCGGTCAGTTTTCGGGAGGCATGTCTGGCGGGTATCCGAAGGCTCAGTCTGGTTCGCGAGTCTTCGGGAATCAGTCCCCGTCATTTGGTCGAGGAAATGGTCCTAGGTCTTCTCCTACTGGTTCAGTGCGTAGTCCTAACTGCTTTAACTGTGGTCGCCCCGGACACATTATGAGTGAGTGTGACAGGACTCCGATTTAGTGTCTTTCTTGCGGTCGGATGGGGCATCGTGCCAAGTATTGTACGGATGGGGCTCGGGCACCAGTTACTCATATATCAGCCCCAACTACGGGAGAACCGAGTGTGAATTAGGCACCGGTAGTTTCTCAGCTACAGCAGAGTTTTGGTAGAGGCCAATGACGTGGGCAGCCTTTTAGAGGGGGAGCTTCTAGTGCGGGGTCTGTTCCACCCCGTGTGTATGAGATGAGACGAGCTGGATATCCCGACGCGACGGTGGCTACAGGTACCGTTCACCTCCTTGACGATCCTATTTCCGTGTTATTCGATTCTGGTGCTACGCATTTTTTCATATCTCTGGATTGTGTGCATCGTCTGCATGTTGATTGCCTAGTTGTGTGTGAACCATTCGTTGTTAAACTGCCTAGTGGGGATAGCATCGTGGGGGATCGTGAGATTAGAGATTTTCCGGTGAGTATCGCGGGGAGGGATTAGCCTTCTAATCTGATTACGGTAGATATTAGAGACGAGGATCTGATTCTTGGTGAGGATTGGCTGGACCGTCATGGGGCGATCATGAATTATAGAACGAGAACCGTTTCGATGTTATCCTCTGACGGTACCGAGCATTCTTTTGTGGGACGTAAGTGGAGTAGCCAGAGATTTCTGATCAGCGCTTTGAAAGCGGTGAGACTTCTGCGAGGAGGTTTCACGGGTTATTGGTGTTATGCTTTGAGATCGGAAGAAGGGGGAGTCGAGCTCTCGTCTATTCCGGTAGTGTGTGAGTATCCTGACATCTTTCCAGATGAATTTCTGGGTTTGCCGCCGGACCGAGAGGTTAAGTTTACTTTTGATTTAGAGCCGGGTGCAGCACTGATTTCTAAGACGCCATACCGTATGGCGCCTGCCGAGATGCTTGAGTTAAAGAAACAGTTGGGAGATCTGCTAGATATGGGATATATTCGACCGAGCGCTTCGCCCTGGGGCGCGCCATCTTATTTGTGAAGAATAAGGATGGGTCACTTCGTCTGTATCGACTATCGAGAGTTGAACAAAGTGACTATCAAAAACAAGTACCCGCTCCCTAGTATTGATGACTTGTTGGACCAACCGCAAGGGGCAACCGTGTTTTCAAGATTTATTTGAGATTGGGGTATTATCAGCTCCGAGTGAAGGATTCCGACATTCAAGACGGCCTTTTGGACGAGATACGGTCATTACGAGTTTGTGGTTATGCCTTTTGGGCTAACCAACGCGCCAACCGTGTTCATGCAGCTTATGAACAAAGTTTTTATCGAGTACCTCGATAAGTGTGTAGTCGTTTTTATCGACGATATCCTAATTTACTTGAGGAACGAGGAGGAGCATGCCCGTCATTTGCATATCATGCTAGGAATCTTGAGAACTCAGCATCTTTTTGCGAAGTTCTCAAAGTGTGAGTTTTGGTTACAGGAGGTTATGTTTCTCGGCCACGTGATCTCGGCGGATGGTGTTCGTGTGGACCCACATAAGATAGAGGCAGTGTTGGATTGGGCGCCGCCCAAAAATGTGAAGGAGGTCCACAGTTTTCTGGGTTTGGCCGGGTATTATCGTAGATTTGTCGAGGGGTTCTCTAAGCTCGCTCGACGGCTGACTCAGTTGTTACAGAAGTCAGAGAAGTTTGTGTGGACTGACGAGAGATAGAAGAGTTTCGAGGAGTTGAAGGAACGGCTGACGACCGCTCCCGTTTTGGCTTTACCGAGTGGTAATGAGGGTTTCTCAGTTTTTAGTGATGCTTCGGGCCAAGGGCTCAGATGTGCACTCAGGCAGCACGGGAAGACTATTGCCTATGCTTCCCATCAGTTGAAACCGTACGAGTTGAATTACCCTACGCACGATCTTAAGTTGGTCGCGGTTGTATTTGCGTTGAAGATCTGGCGTCACTACTTGTATGGCTCGTCGTGTCAGATTTTCACCGATCACAAGAGCCTCAAGTACATTTTTACGCAGAAAGATCTTAACATGAGACATCGGAGATGGTTGGAGTTGATTAAGGATTACGACCTAGAGATCCTTTACCATCCGGGCAAGGCGAATGTGGTGGCATACGCCTTGAGCCGGAAATCGATGTCGATTCGGGCGCTAGTGTTACTTACGGCCCGACAAGGACTTTAGCGAGAGTTGATGAGGTTGAGCATTGAGATTGTACTACCAGGGAGTTCCGGGCAGTTGCGTACTCTTGAGATTTTTTCGTCTCTAGTCGACGACATTACATCGGGGTGGTTGGAAGACCCGATGTTTATTCAGCTTCGAGAGAATGTAGGGAAAGGGAAAGCCCCGGGATTCGTGATACATGAGGATGGTGTGTTGAGATTCTGAGGTCGGCTTTATGTTCCAAACGAATTGGAATTGAGGCAGAATATTATGAGAGAGGCTCACGCGTCACCTTACTCAGTCCATCCGGGCTCGAGTAAAATGTATAAAGATTTGAGGAGAAATTTCTGGTGGAATGACATGAAGAATGAGGTAGTTGAGTTTGTGGCTAAGTGTTTGACTTGTCAACAAGTCAAAATTGAGCATCAGCGGCCAGCTGGATTGTTGAAACCACTTCCCGTTCCGGAATGGAAGTGGGAAGATATCTCCATGGATTTTATCACGAACTTGCGAGGACGAAGACCAGAATGAATATGGTGTGGGTGATCTTAGACCGACTGACTAAGTCGGCACATTTTATGGGCATCAAGGATACTTGGGGTCCAGAAAAATTGGCTCGTATTTTTATCGCGCAGATTGTGAGACTTCATGGTACGCCGAAGACTATTATTTCGGATAGAGATGGCCGGTTTGTATCGCATTTTTGGAAGGTGGTAAATAAGGCATTGGGGACACATTTGTGTTTGAGTATATATTTCCACCCTCAGACCAACGGACAGTCCGAGCGTACCATTCAGACGTTCGAGGATTTGTTGCGCGCGTGTGCGTTAGACTGGAGTAGTGACTGGGAGGAGCATCTGGCCTTGATTGAGTTTACATAAAATAATAGCTGGCACGCGTCGATTAAGATGGCACCGTATGAGGCGATTTATGTACGACGTTGCCGATCACCGATATGTTGGGATGAGCCATCCGATCTAGTTGGCACCGAGCCGGATCTTGTGTTAGAGACGAGGGAGAAAGTTGAGTTGATTAGAAAGAGAATGTTGGCAGCTCAGAGTCGACAAAAGTCTTATGCGGATGTTAGGCGTCGACCTTTGGAGTTTGAGGTGGGAGATCATGTTCTGTTGAGAGTGTCTCCGTCGAAGAGAGTTTTCCGTTTTGGGAAAAAGGGGAAGCTCAGCCCGAGGTATAATGAGCCTTTTGAGATATTAGAGAGAGTTGGCGAATTGGCGTATCGTTTGGCTTTACCTCCGTCGTTGAGTCATGTGCATAGTGTATTCCACGTCTCTCAGCTGAGGAAGTATGTTCCGGACCCGTCCCATGTTATTGATTTTGGGGACGTGGAGATCGAGAAGGATGTCACGTTCGAGGAGAGGCCCGTTAGAATTTTGGAGCGTCGAGATAAACAGTTAAGGCACAAAACCATTCCTTTGGTTAAAGTGCAATGGTCGAGGCACGGAATAGAAGAGGCAACGTGGGAGTTGGAGGAGGATATGCGTTCGAGGCACCACGAGCTTTTTGATTCTTAGGTTTCGGGACGAAACTTGTTTTTAGAGGGGGAGAATGTAATATCCGTACCTTTCCATTTTTAGTAGTTTACATTTTTGGTGTATGTCTAATTTTATCGGCTCGCTTGTAACCGTTTCGACATTTTGAACCTACTTTGCTCTTGGAGTTTTTCCGCTTGGACGAGTTTTGGAGGTGTTTTTACGTAATTCCATTATATGCTATGTTTTGCCGTATGAACGTTCAATTCTCTTAAAACTTGTTCGTTTTCATTGTTTCTTGGTTTGTATGAGTTCGTTTGGTTGAGTTGTTCGTGTTGTGACTTTCGGTTCGTTAAACCGACGTTGTATCGTGATTTTCGGACATTTGGGCCATTTTTGTAATTTCCTATAAGTTTAGGGAATTTCATCTTCTATGTCATACTACGGATTCCCCGGTAGTCGGAATTGTATTTTCTTTCAATGCTTAGCTTCGTCGTCTTGTATATTCCATGTCTATGTTTCTGGATTTTGGCCCTGTCTTGCGTTTCGAGTTTCGTGCCTTCTGCAGCAGCGTACTGAGCTGAGCAGTACTGAACTGCTGCGTGGGTAGCGCACGCTACTCCTTATTTCTTGCGTGCGCTATCGGTGTGCATTTAGCGTACGCTATCTTGTAACTATAGCGTGCGCTAACGACTTCAGCGTACTGGGCAGTGGGGGTTCTGAACCCAGAATCCTTTACACTGACCATCCGATAGCGTGCGCTAGGCTTCCGTAACGTACGCTATCGAGTAGCATTTAGCGCGCGCTAAACGTGCCTAGTGCACGCTAGTGACGCCGGGCAGCAGCTACTGGACTGCTTGCAACCCCCGTTAGTGCGCGCTACCTTTTGATGATTAGCGTGCGCTAACTGTACATTATATAAATAGGACAACAGACCCCTTTTTCGTCATTTTTCCTCCTCTTCTCTTCCTTTGGGCGATTCCGGCGATTTTAGGGCGATTTTTGGAGAGTAATCTGTGGAGTCTCATTGCAGACTGATTCTTGTGTTCCAAGCTTAGTACATCATCAACTTAATCCATCTTCTCCACTCCAATTCAAGGTATTTTGACTTAGAACCCTACTTTGTCAATTTTTGGGGGCTTTTCGAGTTTTGTTCATTTAAAATCGAATTGATCAGTTATGTTGCATCATTCCTTAACGAATATTAGTATTGAGTGTTTCCAATTCCGATTATATCGTATTTATTTCACGGATTGTTGATTCGGGGAGGTTTTGTGAAAACCCTTGCCCGTATCGTTCGTACGTTTATTGTCATAGCTTGTAATCGGGGTTTATGGGTGTATTCCATTCGATTATTGTTGTCCGTTAGGACTGAGCTATGTTAATCCTTTGTTTAATAACCGTCGTTCCGTCCGGATCGTTCGTAGTCGTTATTCATTCCCAATTCTTCGAAGATGTCTCAAAGGCAAGTACTTTACATTTGTTTACGCATTCTGGTATTTGAATTATGGCTTTGCTTGGTTGTGTGGATGTATATGTGTATGTTCACCTAGGGATGGTCCGACGGGTCCTCTAGGGATACGTTGCCGTGAGTTTCATATCGCGAACTATGGTTAACCACCCAGGGATGTCCGACGGGGCTCTGCGGGGTACGGTGGCCGTGAGTTTCGTACCGAGGTTAACTTTGAAATGTTTTGTTGGAGAAATGTGTTTTGTGCTTGTGAAAATATTCTGGAATATAAATGATTTCTAAAATGACTTTGGCACATATATTCATCTGATTAGAATGGTAGTTCAAATGGATTGTACTTGGACTAGCAGTTGTCGCTAACCCCTTAAATGGGGGAAATACTTTTGTATTTCAGGTATAGGTCAAGGAAGCAAACGAGCATGCGATCCGTACGAGGATGATGGGCAGGCGTGATTCTGTTCGGTGGTTATTTATTGGTGTCTTATTTGGAATTTATTTATTATGTCATTTGGTTAAGTACTCGAGTACTCTTTCTTGAATTTATTATTGTTGTGTACCCGTTTTGGGGAATGGATTTGATGTCAGATTAAATTGTCTAGTTTCTGTCTTTGGCCTGGATGTCGTGGATTGTGAAATTATCGTTTTGTTAATGATTGTATGTCTTTGTCGAATGTCATTTTGTCGTATTAGCCTGGTGGATTCCATAGTGTGGGGTCCACGACGCTGTAATATACCCTGATCATCGTGGGGGTGTTATATAACTGCTACTCAATCTTGTGAGACTCGAATTCCTTGTGAGAAATCTAAAGATCCAATCGAGAAGCCAATTGAAGAGAATAAGGGCGAGCCATTCGAATCAATGCATCAAAGGAGGACCTAGAAAGCTTTGACATGGAAGTTCTTTTCATGGAGAAAGAAGTTCCCACTATGAACTTAGGAGCGAGTATTAATTTAACGCAAAAACCAATATGCTCGCAACTAGGTTTGGGGGAGGTGATAGCCCCGATGGATTTCGTGATACCAAACGTAGAAGAAATATACCAACAAAAATCACGTGACTTTTTCTTCAAGGAAGATATTTCATGGTGACAATCATAATGAAAATTGAAATGGTGACAAAAGTGCTCACAATGGAAATCTATGGAACCACTATCCATATCCTGACGAAGGAAAACAAGTGAAAAATAACGAGCTATGTGGATGGACCTGACACTTTTCTATTTAATCCAGGATAGAAGAAGCTGTAGAGTCGAGATAAAGACTATAAAAAAGTGCTGCTTGGGAGGCAATCCAAGGGAGTTTTTAAATTTTTATCGTTGTTATTATTATTATTATTATTATTGCTTTATTTATTTTTGTCTGTGGTGTGTGTAGGAAATCTAAAAAGGAGGTATTTGTGGGAGGAAGAAGCCTAACCTATTGAAAGTTGAGACCCGAGCACAAAAGCATGGTGCCCCGCGATCAAAAAACACACTTCTTAATCCGGTAGTTTTATTTTCTTTCTTTTTAATTTGCGTTTTCACATTTTTCCTGACTTAATCTTTTTGCTTGGGGACAAGCAAAGGTTTAGGTTTGGGGGGTGCAACTTCATTGATTTTCACTTGTTTTTAATTTGCGTGGTTTTTTTTAGTTGGATTGTAATAACCTTGTTAACTGTTGGGTATATGGATGATTAATCGTGTTTGTACTTGACTCGTGGAGTTTTAAAAATCTAATTGATTGTTTGGCCTTGCATGTGAATGTATAGTTTTGGTTACTTGATTTGATGTGTAAGGAATGTGTGTGGTAGTCCAAAAGCCGTGAGTTCTTGTGCCTAATTGAACCGTTTACTTTTAGCGGTAAAATTCTTTCATGTGTGATTTCTCTTCTTATGGTTTGTATTCTTTAGAACATGCATGATTCTTTCGGATGATGTGTTGATATTTACATACACGAGAAATGATTAGGGATGCCGATTTTTTTGTCTTGAACCGACTTATCTAAAAATACCCACCATTTCATATCAATATTCTTTGCTAACCCTGTTGCGCCTTTAGCCGTATTTTTGTTCGAAAAACCCGCATCTTATAGCTCCATATCCAAAAAGCCAAAACTTACCCAAGTGTTGGTCCTCGTAAGAGCATGAGAGGGTATATTTGAAAAATAATGGTGTGCAAAGTTTGTGGTGTATAGAGGCAAAAATCTTCTCTCCCGTTCCCCTGAAAATAATGAGCCCCACTAGAAAAATGATAATAATAATAATAATAATAATAATAATAATAATAATAGTGGGCTAGAAAAGAAAGGGGAGGAGAGGAGTGAGCCTAAGAAAAATAAAAAGGAAAGTCGTTGGGTTGTGAGGATTAGGCCGATATCAAAAGAATTGTTAACAAGGCCTTGAATTGAAAAGAAAAAAATATATATACGGGAGAATTTAAGTAGAGTGATCGATCGTACTTTGAGTGTTTATTTCATATATGTGAGGATTGTATATGATCTAATTGGACTAAAACTTGTAACTACTATACAAATTTTCCCAACCTGAGCCACAACCCCGTTACAACCAAAAGTAAGTGTTGGGATAACAAAAACCCTGTATCGAAATTGTTGGGATAACAATATCCGGTATCAAAACAGTAAGGATAAACAATCCCTGTATCGAATAGTGGTGATAAGATGTTTTGACAATAAGCCAATCCAGAATACAGTAAGGAAACTGTATCGAAAAGCTGAAGTATCAACCTGTATCGAAGACCTGTCATAGTTCCAGCATACAGTGGAACTTATCAGCACAACAAAGAAGTCTTATAAAGACTAAGTATGGAAGCTGTCTCGAATTGTCAATACAGTGATTCTTCCATACAGCTCTCAACATGACAAGAAGGAATCTTCAGTATTCGCTAGAAGTCAAGTCCTGTTGATAAAGAAGTATTTAAATACTAAAGGATAAAGTATTTAAATACTGTAAGTTAGAAGATCTACAAATCCCGCAATATCCGGATCTCAGTCAGATGTCTGTTGTCACAGAATCTTTCCCAACGGAATAGATCTCCAACGGATATATTTCAGAGACTATATATATCTCCAGAGTTTAAAGATCATAGACATCTGAACGATTAATCTTCTGAACGACTTACAATCGATCAAGCTTACAAAGAAATATTCAGAGCAAAACATATCTCCAAAGCTCACTGCTATTAAGATCAAAGAGATATACAGTGCTCAACAACTTGAACAACACTTCATCAGCTAGAAGCTCAGAAAGTCAAAGCTGTTGTTCATACCCTGTTCTATTCTTGAACAAACCCAGATCAGCCCTGTGTGGACTGAGTAATCTTTGCCTCTCCGGAACTGTGTGTGAAGGAATTGCATCGAAGAAGACGAAGCTTCAGAACTGTGTGTGAAGAAGCCAGTCAAAGTGTTAGATCAAACCAATATGTGTGAACGGTTGAAGCTAAGATCTTTATATCAATCTGTGTGAACGATATATTGATTGTGTGTTGTTATAATTACGTAGTTGTGTACGCAGTAATTATAATAAACTTTTTACTCCTGTGCGGAGGACCAGTGGACGTAGAGGGGTTTACCTCGAACCACTTTAAATACTTCGTTATTTACCTTCTACCTTACTTGTTTTAATTACTATGATTATTTAAGTATACTTTGCATATCGAGTTGCTGTATCCACAACAACTTACTGTTTTTAAGACTTCCGCTATGCACTCAGATTTAAAACCGTACAGCTTGTAGTTTATAACTCTTTACAAGCTGTATCCAGTATACTTAGTGGCCAACAAGTGGTCTCGGAGCGGTTGATTCTAAAAAGAATCAGTCGTATTTTTAACCGAATCAGATCCAAAATCACTTAATTTTTAAAACAGTCTTTTTCATTCCTTTATTCTCACATGGATACATCTATGATCAACAAAGTGCCTATGTTCTCTATTAATGAATTTGATGATTGGAGAATCAGGATGGAGGCTCATCTTGCAGCAATGCACGAAGAAATAATTTTTGTTATACAGGATGGCCCCATTAAGATCATGAAGGTAAACACGGCCGCAAGGATTGAAGGTCAAGCCCATGCTGAGATGCTCGAGAAGGAGCATGAACAATGGACCATAGATGAAAGAAAGCACGCCAATCTCGACAATGTGGCTAAGAACGCGTTATTTGTCACTCTTGACAAAGGCACGTTCTCAAAGGTAAAGAGCTGTAAAACAGCCAAGGAAATTTGGGATAAACTCAAGTTGATTTGTGAGGGAACTGAGCTCTCAAAAGAAAACAAAATTTCAAAACTAACTCAGCAATTTGAATCTTTTGAAATGAAACCAACTGAGACACTTGAGGAACTTGACCTCAAATTCACTGGTATTGTTGGTGAACTTGAAGCTTTGGGCAAAATTTATACCCAAAAGGAGAAGAATTTAAAAAATTTCAGATCTCTCCCTGCCCGATGGGACATTAAGACCATAGCTTTGCGTGTGTCATGTAATTTAAATGAAATATCTACTTTTAATCTCTTCTATGACCTCAAAGCCTTTGAGTATGATATTGACAGGAGAGAAAAAGCTGAAGAATCTCCTTAAAAGGTTACAGCACTAGCCACTGTATCGAACCGTCGACACAAAGATGCCCCACTTCGTCAAGCCTGACACAAGAATGCCGTGATGGCAGACGACATCATATCTCAAGATGAAATGGCGCTTTTCATGCATAAGTTCAAGAAGTTCATCAAGCAATCGGAAAAAACTCCCTACAGGCCCAAACCTGTCCACAAGGTAAGTACCGAAACTTCATCCGGTGATGCCAACCTATGCTATAATTGCAGGAAACCAGGACATTATGCAAATAAATGTCCTCATCCCAAAGTTCAAAGGTTGATGGAGGCCGACGAACAAGAGATAGATGAAAGAAGACGTGCCTGGAAAAACAAGCTCAAGGCCCTGATTGGAGAATCAGAAGCCTCCCCCACACCATCCAAATCCGAAGAATGTCTTCAGGTGGTCACTGAAAGTGATTCATCTGACGATGAGTTCGATGATAAAGCATATATGTGCTTTATGGCCAAGGACATTCCGTAAGGTGAAGACAGCAACGATGAGGTAAGTTCAACCTCAGCTATTCCATTAAATGCATCTCATACTTTTGAAAACATGATGAATGAATTTAAAAACATTCAAAAGGCCCATGAGACATTGAAAAATGAGAATATACAGCTCCAACTGTCTAACCTAGAGCTGAAAGATGAAAATGACGTGCTGAAAATAAATTATGAAAATATGTCTATTGATTGTGAAACCAGCAAAGTCGATTATGAAAAACTCATGGAGAGCAATCATCAACTTGCTCATGAACTAAGTGAGGTTAAACCTCACAATGAGAGCAAGACAAATGATTTTGCTCTACTTCAAGCCAAAGTCAAAACTCTCGAAAAACGAGAAGATGAACTTGAGACCATTCTAAAATCGTTCGAGAAATCGTCCAAAAGAATGGAAGAAATTCTGAGCACTGGGCAACATGCTCATGATAAAAGTGGCTTAGGATACAACTCATGTTCAAACAAAGGGAAAACTAGTACAATGTTTGTCAAGAGTGTGGAACACATTCCTGTGTCGAAAGAAACTTCGAGTCCTATGAATAAACCTATTGCACAGCGAACAGCAAAGGTTGCTATTCCGCCCCCGCAATCCTATTCCAGACAGCGGAATCACCAACCATTGAGACCTGAAAGGCGCACTCAACAGCATGCTCCCCGAGCATATCAACAGCGCCAACAGCCGTTCAGAAGGAAGGTTGTATCCAAATATCAAAGGCCCGCACGGCAGTACTATCAGTACATCACGCCTAGGTATTGGATACAGGAGCCCCGTTATTCCCCGAGACAGTAGGTGTCCGCCCAGTATCAACAACAGCGTTGGGAATGCAACTAGAGACCCAGAAGGCAAGCTGTTAGGCCAAAGAAAATGGCTCCACCTCCGAGACGGCACTCGTACTGGACTAATAATAATAACCCTGAATTTTACATGCATAACAATGATCATGGTTATAGCGACTACGTATATGCCCCACGTAGATACCGCAACACTGTACCGAATGTGACCTACAGTAAACCAATTGCTGTCAGGAAAATTTGGGTACCTAAAGGCACTAACATTCATGGACCCAACCCAAAAATCAAAGGGGACCTAAATCTACTTAATCTCCTTGCATACAGGACATCCTAGAGGAGGACACCTGGTACTTCGATAGTGGATGCTCTCGGCACATGATCGGAGATAGAAGCAAGCTATCAGATTTCGTAGAAGGTCGCGGTCCAAAAGTTCATTTCGGTGATAAATCTAAAGGAAGAACAAGAGGGAAAGGAAACCTTCTTGTAGGAAAAATCAAAGTCACCGATGTTGCATATGTTGAAGGCTTACAGTACAATCTACTTAGTATTAGCCAGTTCTGTGATAAACAGTTCTCGGTGAAATTCTATATAGATCGCTGTAGAGTCAAGAACATCCAGACCAAAGAAGTTGTGCTTATAGGAAGCAGATCAGGTAACATGTATATTGCTGACTGGAAGCTTATGAGCTCCTCAATTCCATGCTTTGTTGCCAAAGGCACTACAGATCTAAGCTGGTTATGGCATAAGAGGATGTCTCATGTCAACTTCAAGACGATCAACAAGCTCTCAAGACAGGGAATGGTAAGAGGATTACCAAACGTGTCATTCAAAAAGGACAGCGTCTGTGGACCTTGTCAGAAAGGCAAGCAAATCAAGTCAACCCTGAAGAGCAAATCCTACCTTTCAACCCAAAGAGTGTTAGAGATGCTACATATGGATCTCTATGGTCCTGTAGACCCGGTAAGTTTGGGAGGTAAGAAATATTGTCTTGTTGTTGTTGATGATTACTCCAGGTATGCTTGGACAATCTTCTTAAGCAAGAAGAAGTAAACAACATCAAAGCTGCCCGAGCTCCTGAGAAAGCTTCAAAATGAAAAGGCATCGAGTATCATGTACATTCGTTCCGACAGAGGTACAGAATTTACAAACCGCTTTATAGAGCAATACTGTTCGGAAAATGGGATACAGCACGAATACTCAGCTGCCCGTACACCTCAACAAAATGGTGTTGCCGAGCGAAAGAATAGGACGTTGAAAGAAGCAACAAGGACAATGATTGCCGCAAGCAAGTTGCCACAGCGTTTCTGGGGTGAAGCAACCAATACAGCATGCTACACTCAAAACCGCTGTATCGTCAACAAGCACCACAACAAAACAACATACGAGGTATGGAACAACAAAACTCCGTTAGTTTCGTATTTTCACATTTTTGGATACAGGTGTTATGTGTTGAATAATGGGATGGATCAACTTAGAACCTTTGATGAGAAATCAGATGAAGGAATATTTGTAGGATACTCCTCCGTCAGCAAAGCTTACAGAATCTTTAATAAAAGGAAGCTGACGATCGAGGAATCAGTTTATGTAGTGTTCGACGAACCTCACCATGACCCTACAGGAATAGAATATATTACTCAGAACATCCAACAACTCTCCATCTTAGATCCACCAACTCCCATAGAACCTGTTGTTGACCTAGAAATCAACCCCGCAGCTGTAAGAATCGACATAGATGAAGCCGATGCTGTACAAGCTGAATCTGTATCTACAGAAACTCTAGATACAGTACGGGACCCTGAATTAGAACCCGACCGAAGATGGTTGAGATATCACCCGCAAGAACTGATCATTGGAAACATAGATGCTGGTGTTTCTACTCGTAGGAGAATACAGAGTACACAAGGAAATGTACTGTGTGCACAAGAAGAACTAGATACTGAGAGATCACCATTCCCTGAATGGAAATCTCAATCCGAGCTTAGAAGACTCAACATGTGCACTATTATTGTATTCTTAGCCCAGTCCGAACCTGTTTCGACCATAGACGCTCTTAATAATTCTCATTGGATAACATCTATGGAAGAAGAGCTTAACGGTTTCGAAAGAAACGATGTATGGTATCTTGTACCCAGACCTACGCATCAATCGGTTATAGGAACCAAATGGGTATTTCGAAACAAGAAGGATCGAAATGGACTTATTATAAGGAATAAATCCAGACTAGTCGCACAAGGCTATAGACAGGAAGAAGGCATAGACTATGATGAAACATTTGCCCCTGTAGCCAGACTAGAAGCCATTAGGATATTCTTAGCCTTTGCCGCCCATAAGAGCTTCATTGTATATCAAATGGACGTCAAAAGTGCATTCCTGAATAGAGACCTTGCCGAAGAAGTTTATGTTGAACAACCACCAGGGTTTGCCAACACATACGGTATCAATCTAGTATACAGGCTAAGGAAAGCACTGTATGGACTTAAGCAAGCCCCTAGAGCCTGGTATGAGACCCTGTCCCAGTATCTAACCGATAATGGATTCGAGAAAGGTGTTGTGGACAAGACCTTGTTCAAAATACAGAAAGGCGATGACCTTCTGATGGTGCAAATCTATGTAGATGATATAATTTTTTGTTCAACTAACCTTGCTCTGTGTCAAAGGTTCTCCCATCTCATGCAAAGCAAATTTGAAATGAGTATGATGGGAGAACTTAGTTATTTCCTAGGTTTGCAGGTAAAACAGTTGCCTACAGGGATCTTCATCAACCAGGAAAAATACAGCAAGGAGCTTTTCAACAAATTTGGTATGAACACTTCCAAATCATCGTCAACCCCCATGAGCACTTCCGTGCAGATTAGTGCTGATGAAGCAGGAAAGCCGGTTGACCAATCACTCTACAGGAAGCTTATTGGCTCGCTCCTGTACCTAACAGCTAGCAGACCCGATATCCAGTTTGTTGTTGGAGTGTGTGCGAGATATCAAGTAGCACCTAAGGAATCACACTTCAATACAGCTAAACGAATCCTGAAGTATATTAAAGGCACAAATGATGTAGATCGTGGTATCCTAAAGAAGGCGGATTCGATTTAGTTGGATACAGCGACTCGGATCTCGGAGGCTGCAAGCTAGATAGGAAGAGTACAAGTGTAACTTGTCACTTTCTTGGACCTAGACTTGTCTCTTGGTTCAGTAAGAAGCAATTGGCAAACTCTCTTTCCACTACCGAATCGTAATACTATGTCTTGGTAGTTGCCGATGCAGATCCTTCGATGCAAAGCAGCTGTCGATTATGGGATTGAAGCCAGAGAGACGCCGATCATGTGTGATAGCACGAGTGCAATTGCAATCACGCACAATCCTGTATTGCACTCGCGCACCAAGCATATCAACATGAAGCATCATTTCATAAGGAATCATGTCGAGAACAAGGATGTTCGGCTCGAAAAGGTTCATACAGATATTCAGTTGGCCGACATCTTCACCAAGCCTCTTGACACATCAAGATTCAACATGCTTAGACAAGAATTAGGAATGCTACATCCCAACTCCCTGTAAGTAATTTACTGTTTTTACTCAACAATTGAGGGGGAATGCTGTAAGACCCAAGAATACAGTACCCACCATTAATTATCTGTACACTCAGAGCCTTCAATACAGCACTGTAGGGAACAAAGACATATGAATAATCCTACAGCTGACGTGTGCAATAATTTAGGGGGAATACAGTATGACCCATGAATACAACATTAATCCAAAAGTTGCTGTATGGAATTAAAACCTATATGTACCTTTTAAGGGGTAACGCTATATCGCCGCGGATACAGCACATACTATAGGATTTCGATTCAGTATATATATTATATTATATCATCTCATTTTAAAAATATTTTTTGTCCGTGTGCCCTGTTTTCATGTCAAACGTCATTTACATTAAATGCCTTACACGACATCTGGACAATCAAATCTAAAAAGCCGCAATGTTTTTAAATTGTTTAATGTTTTAAACCGCCGTTTCAGGCATTAAGGATTACAACAAATGTCAGAAGTGGGACCCGCTCATATTTTTTAACATTTTAATGGATAAGTGTACCAGTTACACTCAGTCCATCTTGAACGTTTATTTCAAAAGCCGGTTCCCATCCCTTAAATCTGACCATTCGTTCCCTGAGAAACCCTTCTTCGCCGCCCACTATAAAAGGACTGATACTGCCATTTGAGACTCTTTACGTTTTCTGCAAAATTTAAGAGCACTCAAGCAAATATAGCTTACAAGTTTTCTTTGCGTTTTACTGCAAATTTCTGTTAATCTCTTTCATATTTTCTTGAGAATCACCAATGGCTGCTCAGACATCTTCTCCCGCCCTCAAGAAAGCATCAAACATCATCGATGGACGGATCTTCTCCAGATCTGTCTTCATCGAGCGTATTCTCGCTGAAACTAATGACGTCGAACCAATGGAGTTCATCATCACCAGACTACGTCACCAAGGCCTCTACCGCCTTGGGAGTCACACCTCTGAGAAATACGACGTTCATTTGGTTGAGGACTTCTACCTCAACGCTGCCGTTCGCTTTCTGTCGCTGGCTCAGGGAGGCCACGTCGCTGACATCACCGCTGTCATTAAAGGAGTGGAGATCTGCATCGACCGATATCTTCTCCAGAACATTTACAGGCTGCCCGTTGATGGCCTGACCATGGAAGACCTTGAGACTTTTAGGTCTCAAGAGCTGTTGACCAAATACTATGGCCTGTTCACAGGTTCAGCTTCAGTTGAATCTGTGCACACCACCTGTCACAAGAATTTCTGTTTGCCATACGTATACTTGCATGACTTTTGTTGCAGAATCATCGAGAATCGCACTGGTGCATTTGAAATGTGCACAAATCTTAGGTTTAGAATGATGGTTGCGATTTTGACCTGTGAAAAGGTCAATTGGTGCCCGATTATTTTGAAGCGCTTGCAGGAGGAAGTGTCCAAGCCTGCCACTCAAAAGAAATCGTTTGGTTTATTTTTAAACCATATTTTGACGAAATGCGGACTTCCACAATCCGCAGATGCGAAGAAAATCAGCTCCCGGATCTACTTAGGAGGCGTCAAGCCTTCAGCCTATAACCAGAGCACTCTGGTCTGCAACTGACCAAAAGTCCGCAGTATGCCCGTTTCTGAAGATCCAAGGGATGTGTCTTCGAAATCCCAGAGTGTGGAATCTTCCAAGAAACGCAAAAGATCTCACAGCAAGACACCAACTGCTGCTGAGAAGCCGAAAAGGAAGCTAAGGAGGCTCTCTAAAGCTAAATCCACAAAAACCTCCGATGATGCTTCTATAGTGGCAACCCACTGAGGAACTACCCCAGGGCCCAACCCCTACGGAAGAGATGCCAGTTACTGTCTCGAAAGTAAATCCCGAGCCTTTGGCGGCAACGACGGATGAAAGGACATCTGCCAACTTAGAAGACTCTAGCGAGTCGGCTGCCCCTTTGGAGCCAACAGCTAACTCTCCTATGCGGGATTCCACACCCGTACAGGATCCACCTTCCTTCGGGGTACCATCCCCTGTAAGGAATCCCTCTTCCATACAGGATCCCATACCTATAGAGGAACCCCTCGCTACAGCGGACTCAGACGTTGTACGAAGTCCCTCCCCGGACACTATTATCAACAAAACCCTTCTCTCTGTGCAAATCAATCATGCTTATGAAAGATTCCTTCAATGGAAAAGCTATCGGCTAGCTCCATACGACACCTAATACAACTGGAGCAACTGGAGCCATGAAGAAAGATTTGTATTGGAAGTTACGGACTCGACATAAGTTGACGCCCTGATCCAATGGGACAATCTCTACTGCAAAGAATTGATTGAAAGCCATCTCTTGCAAAAATCAGATGCCAGAAGAAAAGGAAAAGATAAGTCCGAGGACTCTCCCCAAGATCCAAAAGAAGACCACGACTCAGACGACGACGACGATGATGCCTTACAAGCAGGTCTGAGAATGAGTCGTGAGGAGGCTCAGGACAGAGATGACTCCCAATCCAAGAATGACGAAGGGCCATCAAGACGAAGTGAGCCCCCTTCGCCACAGCAAGAACATATTCCTGACGATGAGGAATCAGTCCCTCAAGTCGAGGAAGAAGAAATTGTTTCGGAACAGGCACCCAAGCCTGCTGCCGCAGAAGAAGAAGAAGTTTCACGCGCCGTCCAGCAAGAGGAATCAGTCCCTCTGCTGGAACAGGCGGAAGCTGAGAGACAACATGAGGAATCAGTCCCTCCTGTACCCATGTCTACAGACACCTCTTCGCAACAGGAGGATACCGCATCTCCTACCGCCGAACCCACAACAGCTGCTCCCGCCCCATCAACCGTGGAATCCGACGACGGTACTACACCTGAGGATGTCCAACTCAATTCACACCCTACCGTGAATTTGAGGAGGTTGAATGGAGCCGAAGATTTTACCAAACCGGATTCTCCAAGCACTGCAGCTAGGAAAGAGCGACTGCGTGCTCTTGGCCTTCAAACTGTCTTTATCCAGGATGCAGTTAATGCCTTGTATTCAGTAGAAAAAGCTCTAAATTGGATGCACACATCTGCTGTCGAAGAGATGACTGGATTACAGCATGAAGTCTCTCGAGTAGTCCAAGCCTTCACTGTATTGCCAGAAGTCTTCAAGCAAGCTCTGAAGAATCTGCAAGAGAAACAAGAGCAACTCCTGAGAGAAGAGGCATCCAAAACTCGCATTTCAGAGGCCAAGACAGCAGCAGCCATGATCGAAACTACTTCTCATCTTCGAGCCCACGACAAAAGTATCAAAGATATGTCACAGGTGCTCTCCACCCTTGTCGAAAGAATGACAAACATTGAGACGAAATAGGATGCTGCACTGGAGATCCTAGGACATCTTGATGACGCCAAAAAGGGGGAAGAATCGAGAGAAGATGTAAGGATAACAAGGCTCCAGCACGAAAGGGAATTTAATGCTGCTCAAGACAGCATTACTGCCGAGTTGAACAAACTAGCCCCTCCTGCACAAAGTTTCAGGATTTCAGGTTCTCGACCTGAGTTTCATGATCCCAGCGTCCCATGGCAAATCTTAATCCAAATACCTGAAATTCGTCTGCCAACCAACCGCCATCCCACTGCTGAAGAAGTGAAGCAATGGAGGAAAAATGAGCTGATGAGATATTTTGTTAAACTCGTCAGGGAATCTGCCATCTTCAAAAGTTATAAAACATTAGCGGAGGCTGCAGACAAATTTACGAAGATATTAGAAGAAGGAAAGCTTCCTCTCCAACAGGAAATGAAATCCAAGCATAGAAGAGGAGATCGGATCACCCATCCAGAAGACTGGATTCTTGCCTCTGACATATCATACGATGGTAGAGAAATCTATTTATATCGAGGCAACGATTCCCTACAGCACTGGTGGCGTGGAACCGAGAATGATCTAGAGAAAAGGCCATGGAGACATGCTGACTATAGGAGCTGAAATCCTTAGTGTATTATTTTTGTTTGTAATTTACTTTCAAAACAGCAATCTTTGTACTCTATTTTTGAATATCAATAAAATGTTTGATCGTCTTGAAAGATTACAACTCGTAATCTACTGTGTTAATGTATGATTACATAACTTAAATTGATAGGATAACAATCACAAGTATAGAAACTTGTTTGAAAATTAAGGTCATTTAACTTGTCTTCAAACAGTTCATAGATTCATTGTATGCATCTAGAATACATTGTAAGATTGTGCCTGTGCGCCAATCATAAGCTTAAGTTGTAAAAACTCTTAGTCAGATCGAACTCGCTTCGCGAGTTCATAAATTAGACTAAGTTGCTGAAAGCCAGATCATTCGACAGAAGACCAAGATATCTGCCCGAAGTCATCAAGAAGGTTATTCGCTTCATGAAAAAGGTTTTGGCATCATCAAGAAGACTTGAAAGATTTAAGTCTTGGCAAATTGTCAAAAAGGGGGAAATTGTTGGGATAACAAAAACCCTGTATCGAAATTGTTTGGATAACAATATCCAGTATCGAAACAGTAAGGATAAACAATCCCTGTATCGAATAGTGGTGATAAGATGTTTTGACAATAAGACAATCCAGAATACAGTAATGAAACTGTATCGAAAAGCTGAAGTATCAACCTGTATCGAAGACCTGTCATAGTTCAAGCATACAGTGGAACTTATCAGCACAGCAAAGAAGTCTTATAAAGACTAAGTATGGAAGCTGTCTCGAATTGTCAATACAGTGATTCTTCCATACAGCTCTCAACAGGACAAGAAGGAATCTTCAGTATTCGCTAGAAGTCAAGTCCCGTTGATAAAGAAGTATTTAAATACTAAAGGA